>VDFB02270651.1:80150626-80351462 GCA_007258455.2 Sequoia sempervirens
ATCTTCACATGTGACCAAGTCCCACCTTTTTGGAGCCCACCTTTTACCCTCTAGATTCTTCCAATCATTGTGAATTTAAAATTCACTTTTATAAAATTCACTTTTATTCACCCAAGATTCTTCCCATCTCCCAATGTACTTGCAAGGTACTTGTGCTTCCTCCACCTCATGTACCCTCTTGACAACTCATCTCCACCTCATATCCTCTTGTCCATTTCACCCTCCACATGTCAAGATGTGAGGGCTTGTGGGTTCTCAACCCACCATAGCCCTTCATCTTGGCCTTGTTGGAGCAATCTTGACCCTTGAATTCTCTAGAGAATTCAAATTCTCCTATAAATACCCCCTCCTCAAGGGCATTTCCACAAGACTTCTTCATTTGAGCAACCTTATGCTGCTAATTTTCCTTCTCAACAACACTTTAGATTTGAGCACCCTTATGCTGTTATTTTGCATTCTCAACACTTTTCACTTCCATACCTACATGCTGTCCATTTGAATCCTCAAGCATTTGCGATCATTCAACCATCTTTTGTCCATCATTTTGCATATTGAAGCTTGCATTTTAATCACTCAATCTATCATCTAAGGAGCACACAACCCATCCAAGCAAGGGCCAATCAAAGAAGTTTCAACAACAAGGGAGGTAAAAGTGTTTTGTGTTTCATTTTATTTGCATTCCTTTTCGTTGTAACTCTCTTTTGGCTAATCTTGAGGTGTCCTTGGTGTTTTGTCTTTCATGTTTCTTAGTTAGATTCGCACATTTAGAGTAGCATAAAATATCAAGGTATACAATTGTATTCAAGTGCTCTTACTTTAGTATTAAATATGAGAAAGAAAGTTTCAATAATTCGAATGAGTGATCTCATTAAATACATTTACAGAGTTCATTCTTTCATAAGAATATTGTGAAGATTAAGTAGCTTGTCAGGAAAATTATGGCACATACGAGCCCCATAATTTCTATGTATTCCAATTCAAGTTTCCACCCATTATTTGACTTGTTATGGAAGAAATTTGTGGTGGTTGAAGCCTAGGAGATTATGGTGGGTGGAATTGGATTGAAGGTTTTCTGCACTGTCATAGTCATTTTTTTTGTATATCCTGCACAACTTCTAAAATAAAATATAATGGTTGGTTATAAATGGATTCAAAGCGGAACTGGTGCATATTGATTCTCCACTCCTCTCTACACATAACATCACTTGGACACAACAACTGCACCGAGCAGTGGAATGAAGCAAGTAGAGGTTGCAGGGCTTCAATGCAAAGACCAAGGCAACACATTCCACCTCCAAAAGTATTTCCAGTTTCTTTGTATGACACATCACATCAATTGTTAAAAAAGAATTTTTTTAAAACTTGTCTACTTTATTAGCTACCTAAGGCAGATACACTAGACCATTACATAGTTGGCACCCTTCTTTAAATCATCTCACCAATTGTGCCCAATTCCCATTTTAATATTTAAGAAATCCATTTTTATGATTTTCCCCATTGTTTAAATGATATTTGTGTCTAGTTTGTATGAAACGCTTTAGAATCTATAATACAAGAGTAGTACACACAGGCCTTCATTGTAACAAATACTGCCAAATTCTTGTAGAGCTAGATCTCTCCAAGACTATTTTTTTGAAGAAGTTTAGTTCAGGGTGGGTAAGCATTTGTGAAAATAACAATTGAACTATGAAGGAATTGGTTTCTAGTGAAGATTGTGTTTTTCTACTAACAATATGCTTAAACTCCTATCCCTCTCTATCTATTTATATCTCCCTCTATCTATATTATCCATCTGTCTTCCTCTCACTCCTGTCAAATTTATGTCAAATTTTTTCTTAGCATAAACTAAGCATGCTTTATAAGAGGAATATGGTTGGGGCATTCGATATACAATTCATTTTCATTGTAAATACTCCTCTTCCCTCAACTAGTTTTTGGGTAACTTTCGGCTAAGTTGACACAAACAAGTAGTGGATCTTCTGTCAAATTTATTTGGGATTAGCACCTTGCCTCTATCATTGCAAGGCTTGCACCTGGCTTTATCTGTTGGGTATGCCTTACGCCATTTTCAATGTTGAAATTTACAGAATTTCAATATTTTATCATCTCTCCCTGGGTTTGAACTTGTGGCTTCACTTTCAAAACCCATCCACTTTTAACGCTTGAGCTCACTGCATTTGACATTCAGTAAAAAAAAATTTAATTTGATTATGACACCCCAAAACATTCTAACATCCATGTCAATAACTTAATGCGATTTTACCCATTGATGAATGTTTGAATCAGGAAAACAAAATATATCATCATGCACATAAAGTTTGAGAAAGATGAATTGGTTTTCCAAATATGACTATTTAAGATTATGAGGGTAGTGATCAATATAGACTGGGGTTGTAGTTAAGGACCTGCATTTGGTTATCCAACGATGATGCAAGTGGGAATTCTCATCCAAGGGAAAGGGGAAGGCGAAGTAGCCAAATTACTTTTAGAGCTGAAATGCAACTAATTAGGATGTTCTGGGTAATTGTTTCCCAATACAACGGGGGTTTTTGTGCAAAATTGTTTGTGATGAAGGAATGATTTTTGTAAGTGAAGATCCCAAAATTTAGGCAGCAAGTATACATCATGTGGCAGGAAAGTAATATAGATGTAATTAGTTTTCTTTTTTTTACATGTGACAGCACCAATGTTTCATTGACTGTATCCTATTGCAAGCCAAATCTGGAGTCTGAATGGAAATTTATTTTATTTTAGAAATCTACTTGGTAAATATGGAAAAATCTAAAATCTGTTGAGATGTTTTCTATGTTTGCTGAAATAGCTAACTAGTACTTTTGTTTCCTGCTCTTTGACTGGGACTGTAATCTAAACTAAACTCTCAAGATTTTGTGTTCTTTCCTCAAATGTTTAAGAATGAAATCCTAAAGGATCTGCAGTTCGTGGCAACAAAGGAAACCAACACAAAAATGGAAAATAACCCAAACAGAACTTTATTACAGTATGTATGGTACATAAGATTTTATTATTATGTTTAAATGTGTAGACTTCTGGTAAGAGATATTAAGGGCACGAGGATCATGCTGCATTGGAAAAAGGGAGATTTAAGAAAAGGAAAAGAAAATTTATAAGCCAAGCTTGTAAAGTAAAACACACACACATATATACATAAAAATAGCATTAATTTATTATTATAACTTTAAAAATTATATATATTTTAATATTATTCTTAAAAATCAAATCATTTTGAATGGGGCATATGATCTCTGTGGACCTTTTAGAGAGAGTTTGGGCCTATCAAGGATATATATCTACCCAGAGACTACTATACAGGGTAAGTTTATTTTCGATGCCTTTGATTTATTGTATTTTCCTATTTAGTTAGAGAATAAGACAGAAACCAAAGTAAAGTATTTGGTTTGGAAGCATACCTTATAGTTTAGTCTTCCATTCTCTCCTTCCTTAGCATCCCATTATCATTATATTCAATAAGAATTATTATTTGGAAGAAAGCTTTTAACTATTAAGAAAAATAGGAAAGAAATGAAATAATCATTGAGAGACAAACAATAATAAATTTTACAGAAAATGCATTTTTAAGACAGCTAAAGGAGATTCCAATTCTTACAAACTCGAGGGATGCCCAATATGATTCCATAGAGTTGCGATATAGCTCCATTGCCTCATAAGGAATTTTGTAGAATAGAATTTCCTGCACATGATTAGAAGACCATAAGTCACTTAAATACTCTGAACACACATTGCACAGCTTAAACGAAGGAATGAGATCCACAAACAACACTAGCTCAAATTTTCCATTGTGCCCTAATTTTAAACTATAGGGAAATTTAAACCCTCCAACGCAAATTCAGACATGAATTATACCAAAGCAAGAAAAAATAAGAAAGAGAAAACATCAAGTTTGAGGAAAAATAATGGTTTCACGTACCTGTGAAAACCCTAGGAGTGAAATAAGCTCAAATTTCAAGTGAATTTCCCCACGATATCCATGGCCAGTGATACGAGTGAGCAGATCGAAGAAAACAATTAGTGAATTTTCTCAAAAATATGAAAATTTTGAAGTGAATTCACAATGCTCCAAATCTGAGCTTTGATCTCCTTTCCGTCGCTTTGCGTCTGAAACTCCACACCTATGGTTTCCTTTGAGTTTGGATTAATTTCATTCCGAGAATACTTGGACAACAGATGTGGAAGCACAGAAAAGGAAAATGAGTTTGACAAAATCACAAATAGATATGATCTCATGGACTGCAATGGTTGCAAGATTTACACAAAATGGATTTGTTCAGAAGACTTGAGAAATTTCCAACCTAAAGTGATTGGTAGGTGCAAAGCCAGGTCCCAGCGAGGGAGGGAAAAGAAAAATGCATGTCTAATGATGGAGGGAAAATGAATGGGAGGGAAATGAAAATTTTATTTTAGAAAAAATAAAATTATTGTCTTAATGTAAGACAAAAAACATAGCAAACTATTGTAGTTTTGTGGGAAAACTAAAACTAGCAATCGCATGTTGGTGTGCAATGGGTATACCGAAGAGATGTGGATGGTCAATTAGGGAAAAATGTTCTATTGTTTACATATATTTATGCACTATGGTAGGCAATTTAGCAATTGATGTTGTTTGTACAACAAAGGTCTCCAATGAACAAGGATCCAGGAAATGATCTAGTCATTCATGTCTACTATATCAATTGGTCCACTTCCCATAAATGAAGAAGATAATCAAGTTCCATTAGCAATAGACTCATGTTATGTTTGCAATAGGGAGAGAGAGAGGAAGGGAGAGATAGGGATAAAAAGAGGGAGAGATAGAGGGGAGAAGAGAGAGAGGAGGGTTAAGGAGATGGAGATAGAGATGGAGGTGGAGAGAGAGAGGGAGAGATGGTGATATGTTGAGATAGAGATAAAGGGAGAGAGGAAAATAGATATAGATATACAAGTCTTGGAAGAGGGAGAGGGAGAGGGAGAGAGAGGGAGACATGTCTAGAGATAGTGAGGGAGAGAGGAAGATAGAGGTACAAATAAAGATAGTGGGAGAGAGGAAGAAGGGGACAAATATATAGAGAGATAAAAATGTAGAGAGATAAGGAGATGGAGAGGGAGAGATATATATAGATGGAGAGATAGAGTGATAAATAGATAGAGATACAAGGAGATATAAGAGAGGGGGAGAGGGAGAGTTACAAAGTGATAAACAAATAAAGAGTAGAGAAAGACAAATAGAGATGGATAAAGGTAGAGAGAAATAGAGTGAGATGGAGAGGAGAGAAAAATAGGGAGAGATAGATATTCAAGAAGAGAAAGAGAGAGAGATATAGATATATGAGAAGATAAATGGAGAGAGAGGTAGAGATAGAGAGATACATAGGGATAGGGAAGGAGGGAGAGAGAAATAGATGGGGACAGATAGATAAAGGTGGGAGATAGAGGGAGCGAGGGAGAAAAAGTAAGACAGATAGGTAGAGAGAGAGGGGGGGTTGTGAGGGAGAGATATCTCAATATATAGAGTGGGAGAGGGAGAGGGAGAGATATATAGAGCATGATAGAGAAAGATAAAGAGGGACAAGGAGAGATAAAGAGATATAGAAAGATAAAGAGGGACAGGGAGAGATAAAGAGATAGAGGTAGAGAAAGATATAGATATAACGAGATAGAGAGAGGAGTGAGAGGGAGATCAAGAGAGAGAAATAGAGATAGATAAATAGAGTAGGAGATATGGAGTGAATAAGAGAGAGATAACATGGAATTCATTGTGCTGCATCACATGAAATTGTTATTATATGCTATATTTTATATATGTATTTAAAAAAATAAAAAATTATGGTTATATTTATTATAATATATTATATCTTATATTAGAAATTTTTAAATATAGATAAAAAAATTATAATTAGTACAAAATGTATTTTTATATAAGACAAAATTGTTATTATATGCTATATTTTATATTTAATGTATTTTTTTAAAAATAATTTTATGGTTATATTTATTATAATATATTATATCTTATATTAGAAATTATTAAATATAAAAATATATATATAATTAGTAAAAAATGTATTTTTATATGAGACAAATTAAATTATATACAATATATTTATATTTATTATTATATATATTATTTATATATATATATATATTTAAAGCTACACGCCCTCCATGGGATGGTGGGGAGACTGCACCTCGTGACCTTTAGCCGCCCCAAAAAATGTATTATTATTATTATATATTATATTCTTTAATAAAAATATTTAATGCAAATATAAGATTATTAAATTAATAATTAATAAATTATTACATTGTACAAATTAAATTAATATATAAATATAATACAATATGTAATTAATATATAATATATATTTTATATAATACAAATTAAATTATATTAGTCATTTATTTAGTCATTTAGTTGTGATTTTACCCAATGACCAAATTAGTCACTTATAAATGACCAAATTAGTCATTTATTTTCAAGATACTACTAGTGTTAGTCACATGATTAAAAGTTTTAGTCATGTGACTAAAAGTTTTAGTCATGTAGTCATTTATTTGCCAAATTCTACTAGTGAAAACAAGTACTAAAAACTTGGTAACAGGCGCTATTTGTGATAGGTCAAATTTTCCATCTATTTGAGCATGTCGACCATTCTCTTTCGCCATCCATTTTCCCATCCTTTGAAAGCTCCATGTACATATCTTGGCATCGCGGTCGTGTCTCACCCTGGATTCGGAGAAAAATCCTGAACTCACTGGGGGCAAACAAACTTTGGGCTTAAACCAACAGAGAAACAACAGTAAGAAAAACACAACAAAAACAATGATTAAAGTGCAACCCAACATTGAACATCGGTCACCATCAAAAATGCATCGAACGTCCATATCATATCAAAATCCAAAAATAGGTCAAAATTCAGTCAAAAAGTCAAAAACGGAGTCTTGTTGAACTACGTTGTCTCTAAGCTTGAACATAGGAAAGGCTAATCTTCGATCAACCCCCAAGACACACTAAGTCAAGTCCTTTAGCGGTCCCTTGTAATTAGTTGTCGTCTCTCGTCTGTTCATATCTTGGTCCTATAAATTAGTTGAGTTAGTCGAACTATGTGTTCTATGTGTATAATGTAGGAAAGGCTAATCTTTGATCAGCCCTTGAGGCCTCTAGGATAGGTCTTTAGGTTAGGTTCTTGGTCAAAATCTCAGAAAACACCTAAAAATTTGAAAATCGAAAAATCCCAAAAACATCAAAAAAATGAACATAAAATCAAATCAAAAGGATGATGCTCTTCTAAATCATGGGTTTATCACGTTAAACACAAATGTTCAATTGTTGTACTTTTATTTTTGTTATCATATCTCTGGAGCCCCTCGATCATGTATCGAACTAGAGGAGCCAGGAAGGAGTATGATTTTTCTTTGTCTGTTATCTGTGAGTTGATCATTATTACTATGCAAATTGTCATGGGACGTGCTCTACAATGTATCACTAATGGCATTCTGAATTTGCACATGAAAACGGTTAACTCTTGTCTGTTTATGCAAGCAATACTCAGGTCATCTCAGTTTAATTATACTTAGATGCTTGTGTTAACTTGCACTATCAAACATCATGGAAGTAGTACTTAGGTCATCATGATCTAAATATACCGTTGATGCTTTTACTCACTTTCAACATTTTAAAGGCCTAATGATGATAAAGAGCACGATAAATCGGCTGTTACGAATCACAACTTTTGCATACGAGATTTGCATGGTTATAATAGATTGCATCCATGTTAGTTTACATCTGTATTTATGGCATTTCCAAAGCTGCAACAATGATGTTATCTCTTTCATTAAGGGATTGAGTACACTTGACATCACCAAAAAAACATCATTTTCACATAGTTACACATCACTTGCATTATCATCAATTAGAAAACATTCTCATTTAGCTGCATATCAGATGCATCATCATTTGCATACATTGGAAAACATTATCATATCATCATTACATCACCTCATCATTACAAAGCATCATAATCATCATGATCATCATCACATAAACATCAATAGAAATATGCATTATCATGTGTTCATTTCATACATCATTCATTCATCCATTGCATCATTTATTTGCATTAGAAAAGTATAAAAACATAAAATGCATCACATATCATTGGCATAATAAAATCCATCACATACATCATATAGGCATAATTCATAAAGCATCATAGAATCATAACACACCATTTGCATCATCATTTGCATCCACAACATATCATATCATCATCATATAGAAAATCACATAGCATCATAAAATAGAAAGCAAATGCATCCATCATAATCATCATGATCATCATCACATATAAACATCATATCGACACATAGATCAATCATCACCATCACTGCATATCATATAACCTCAAAAATCATAATGTCAAGTACACAAGGATATCCAAACATGGAGAGGTACATCATAAATGTCTCAACTGAATCAGTGTATACATCAGGTCTTGGTACATTGTCAAGTCTCAATACATTAATCCATCCTATACTAGGGAATATCAATCAATTAGAGAAGTCAAACCACATCACCCAATCAAATCTGGATCTGCCTACACCAGATGCGAAATCATGTCCCACGTCTTTAGGAAGTGTTCCCTTGACTAAAGAATTCTAAAATCCTCCTATGATTATAACATATCGCAAATCAACAATCTTATCAATCAATTCAACCTCGCGTATCATGAGGTTCATCAATCAATTCAACCTCGCCTATCATGAGGTTCATCAATCAATGCACCTCGCCTATCATGAGGTTCATGTATCAATCCAACCTCGCCTATCATGAGGTTCATCAATCAATCAACCTCGCCTATCATGAGGTTCATAAATCAATGCACCTCGCCTATCATGAGGTAAATCAATCAATCCAACCTTTCCTATCATGAGGTCAATCATCAATCTATCATTGATCCTCGCCTATCATGAGGTTCATCAATCAAATCAACCTCACCTATCATGAGGTTCAATCAATCGAACCTCGCCTATCATAAGGTTTATCAAATCAATCAACTTATAATTGGTCCTCACCTATCATGAGATCAATTATCATCATCCTATCATTGCATCTCACCTATCATGAGATCAATGGACATCTAATCTATGAACATCATCAATCATCATCAACACAAAGGCTGAACGCGATCATCAAACATCAAACACAAGGAGGAAACATAAGGCATCAATTAATCAATCTAGTAGGCTCAATCTTCTTTTTTGGGAGATAAATCGTTTCTGGATCATAAAATTTTGAAATCATCATCAAATCATCGAAAAATCCTCAAATTCAAAACTTCACCAATTTATCTCCCGAGGGGGCATATATCCGTCAGTACCTGAAAAGCATTGTCTAGGGCATCAAAAACTTTTCTGAGCATCGCTATCAAATTTTTCTTTGAAGCAACGCGTAAACACATTACTTCAAAGAGGGGAAAAATGTATACACCTAAAATCGGTCATCACCTTTAATTAATTAAATACTAGCTATTTGATTAATATTTCAACTACGTATAAATAAATTCTCAATTTATTTATATTGTTCACCCTTCTCTAATTATCCAAATCTAAATCATCTTCTTCTAAATTAATTAAATAAACAAGGTTCCCTAAACTTGTTTTATTTAATTAATCTTCACTAAATCCAATTAGGAATTAGAGCACATTTCTACAACTTTTTGTACCACCTCACCAAGGTCACATGAAAATAAATAACTCTAATTTTTAATTAGAATTATCTTCAACTCATTTCAAAAAAGCACATGGCTCATTTCCTCCCACACTTCCACTAATTTTTGAGCACATGACTTATTCTTCCCACACTTCCACTAATTTTTGGAAGCACATGGTCTTCTCTTCTCACACTTGAATCTTCCATCCAAATGGCATGTTTCCCATTGGTCAAGAGATTCTCCATCCAAATGGCATGTTGTCTTTGGTCAAGGGGACAACATCTTGATTCTCTTCATCTTCACCATCCATTTTTCTTATTCGAATCTAGACCGTTGATTATTGCCACCTCACTATATGCTTGGAAAAGGCTATAAATACAACCCTTGGGCCTTGTATTTGAGATCCACATTTGAAGTAAAGTTATCATGCAGGTTTATCATTGGAGCTTGGAGCATTCTTGGAGTCTTATAGTTAGTTTTTACATCATTTTTTTCTTTGCATTTACATCTTAGCTTTAAATCTTGCATCATAGTTGCATTTTAGATTAGTTCATTTTAAGTTTTCATTTGAGTATATGTAGTATCATGCATAGAATCATATAGATCACTACCATAGTATCCACCTCCACTTGTTCATTTATCATCAACATCATCCTTCACTCATCATAGCCTTCATCATCATTGTTTGCATATAGTTTCATGTAGGCATTAGATTAGCTTGAATGTTGACTACTATTCTTGTTTCTTAAGTGTCATTCTAATAACCTTTGTGCACATAGAAATCTGAGGGCCAAAAAGGTTAAAAGAATCATTAAGAATAGAGGACAATGAGACATTCTTGAAATATTTAGTTTGTTGCAAATTAGAATAGTTTCTTTGCTTTGAATCTTTGAATATAAATCGTTTCATTAAGGTTTGTGTTGATACTAACTTTGCACATTTAACACACACACAATTATTAAATCAATAAAATATACTTCACCTTATATTTACGTAATGGCTTGTGAGAAAAAGGTTGAAGTGGTCACAATAGATAAGGTAAGCAAAAATAAAAATGAGCAATTAAAGAGAATTTTTTTCTTGAAAAAAAGGTGATCATATTCAAGGGGGGTATAGTCTTGTCAAAATTGATAGTTCTCCTGCATGTTTAAATGGTGGAAAAAGCTAAGTGTAATGGTGGCTGATTAGGACACAAGGTAATTGATGATAGGTGCAACATGTCAATAGTGGGTCATCGAAACAAGTTAGAAGGGGATCAACTGGGGCAAAGTATTCTAAGGAGGTTTGGAACCATATGACATATAAGCTATAAGTGGGAAAGAAGGAATTTGTTCAGTTTTGATTATATGGGAAAATCAGGTTTTGAAGGGGCCCGAAATCCTTTATAAAAAAAGACACAAAATGCTGCTAGAAAATATTTTCAAAAAGCCACCAAAAACAACCCAACAACCAAAAAACACAACAAAATGGGTGCTAAACAAAAGTATAACAAATCACAACTAACAACACCCAGCAGCCACAAAACAACAAAAAAATTGAAAAAGAAACCTACACCCAACAGGAAACAGAAAGAAACAAAGAAGAAGACCAGGCACTAATCCAAACTACTCAGGGTCTTGGCCACCTCAATCTACTAGTTCCTATGTCTTTCGGCCATATCCAACAACTCCTTCTCAGCATCAAAGGATCTCTTCCAATCAGTCGACCCTTTAACAACAAGTCCTTTGTCATCATCCTTAGTAGTTTTTTTACCTTTTCCCTTAGCTATATGCTCTTTCTCCATAAGCTTAGAGAAATAAACCTGATCCTCCCTAAGCTCACTAATCTTTTTGAAAAGGACTTCTAAGGAGTCTATGTTGTTCTTCACATAGATATGGCAAGCCTACATTAGTTTTTTGATATCAGTATTCGTACCCAAAACCTTGGCTTCCAGAGCAACCAACTTTTCCTCACACGGAGATTTGAAGTCATGATAGGGACCTTCAAGGTCCACTATTTTGTCAATAATAATGTCAGGAACCGAACCCTTGGGAACATTCTTCAGATTCTCCTTCAAACCTCTAATTTTAATATTAATCTTATTGAACTCCTATAGAGTCCACGTAGAAAACTTAAAGGTACCAGTGGCCCCAACCCTAGCCATATCCAACAAATCATACATGAAGGTAGTGTCATCATCAAGGTAAGAAAAATCCTTGGAAATAGGATTTAACTTCAAGGGATCATGTTTAGCTTTTTTCTTCTCCGCATCCTCCTCATTCAGACCCCTAATCTCCTTGTCCTGCTCCATCTTGGGCATGTCCTGCAAAGGGGAATCCTCAATGGCCACTGTTTTATCACCAGAATCCTTGGCATCACCAGACACATTGGGGTCCTTCGCTAGAACATCTAAGGCCTTGTTCATCAGGTTAGCAATATGCTTCAATAGCCTCCGCGACTTGTCCACTAAACCCATAGCAATGTCCTGTGTCCCCACCTCTGGGCCACCACCAACAACATCCTTACCAACAACCACCTCCATAGTTCTAGGAGAGGAATCATTTGACCCCACTTTTGTTTTCTCACTCTCAGAAAGGGCAAGCCGCTTAGTAGCCTTGTTACTCTTAGAACCACCCACCTTCCTCTTCTTTGAAGAAATAGCCACAACCGTCGGAGATAAGTCCTCCTCCTCTTCATTCCATTCCTCCTCATCCGAAGTGGGCTCAGAACCAAATGACACATCACTTAAAGTATTCTCCTTGCCCTTGATGGTACGAGCCAGGGTAAGAGACTTAAAATGCTCCATAATCAATAAAATAAGCCCTTCATGGAGGACGAGATCCCTCCTATTCTTCAGATGGGCATAAAGAGAGACCTCTAAAGATGAAAGTAGAAAGAAAGGAAATGAAATGAACAAACCATGTCTAAAATGGTTGAGGAGAGTAAAATGGTAACCGAGAATAGCCGTAAACCTCCCCTCCAGAGTCACATAACGCATAAGCACCTCAACAACGCTCACCCAAATTTTATTGAGGTTTTTTCTCTCATAGCCCCAGGTCTCCAATTTAACTAATTTCTTTTGCTCATCATCTTTAAAAAACTAGGCCATCACCTCCTCATTACTCTTTTTATCCTTAAAAGAACTTACGACCAACCATCAGCATCCTAGTAACAAAAGCAATTAAATCCTCATTTACCTCCACTTCCAAACCATCAACCTTGAGCTTACGATTGTGCCAGAAAGAAACAAATTATGCCGAGGCATTGGGGTCATGCCCATGTAGCCTCTCCAAGAATGGAGTAAAATCACCATGGCGCCGAATATTCCAGAGCTTCTTGTTTCTTCGAATGTCCCCACAGGAATGCAGTTCGATTCTACTCCTGTCACCACCCATGGCTAGCAACACCAGAAACACCAAACCCTTGCGAATAACACTCAGATGAAGACCAAAGAGTTAAAAATCACCCACAAAGCATGTGAAACAGAGGAAGGTACTAGACCATCAATGTCACATCAACTCAACCCACACCATCATTCCTCAATAAACTCCTAGCTTTCTTGGGAAGGATCGATCCCTCCTCCCATGAACGAAAATCATTTAACATGACAGCCTCGTTGGCAAAAAAATCTGCCAACGAGTTTCCTTCTCGGTAAATGTGAGAGATACGAGTCTCCTTAGAAGATTGTAACATGATTATTGTATCCTTAATGAGCTGATCAACATCCCAACTCGGAGGATGGGTGCCACCCAGATAATTTATTATGTTCAAAGATTTTCCTTCAACCCATAATTTGGAGTAGCCCTTACTGATTGCAAATCTAACACTTATGAACGCAGCCTCCGCCTCCGCACAATGATAAGGAATTTGTTTAGTTGCTATTAAGTTGAGTTGACAATTGGGGAGCCAATTCACACCCCTAATCTGGTTTTTTAAATGCCTCCCATCCCAATCAAATGGGGCCTACCTAGTGATGTTATAATGTTGCTTATTCTAACATGTTTTCTTGTAGGTAGAGGCGGATCATCATTACTTGAAATGAGCTTAGATTAAATATACTTCATATATCCATGCTTTGATTTCACACGAGTTGAGGTGATGGTGGTTTGCACCAAAATTAATGGCATGTAGGGACGTGACCACTACATTAAAAAAATTAAACACCTATCGCACGACCATTTGCTATCTCTGATGGCTTCCAACTCAAGTAGCTTTCAATATCATTTTGATAGGAATTTCTAGAGTATTCTTCATTTGCTCTAGTGAATTTGGTGAAGCGTAGTGAACTATGGGTTTAAATTTTTCATCTTAGATCGAAGTGTAGAGCAGGGAAAGGTGGCGTCATGGATTACAAACCCTGAATTTTTTGTGTTCCCATGAAGGTGAAGGCCTAGGAAAGAGTGTTCGAAGGATACCTATCACATGAATAACTGGAGATAATCTTCAACCTAGATTACTCAAGAGATGAGGATTGTATGCGTACAGTGTTGGGGATAGAGATTACTAGTCCACTGATGAGAAGAGCATTGTTTCCTTCTCAAGTTCTCTCTATTTTCCTCTCAAATTTATTTGACTTGCTTTAGTCACTTGGTGATTTGGTAGAAATTGCTGAAAATTTTGTGAAGGATGAGTTCTTGGTTGGCAATGCCCTCTTAAGGGGGGTTTAAGAGTATGACATCCATAAAGGGAAGGGATTGATAGGAGGGCTCTTCCTAGGAAATACCTTAAGCAACACTAAGGGTTTGCAAAAATTTACAATGCCATTAAGTGGGCATTTGAGCATAAGTGTGACTGAATTCTCCTGAGGGCCATGCGCTAGAACTCAAACTATCTTTGCACAAGCATGGATGCGAATATAAGATAAATATTATGTGGTGGCACTTCTTTGGGCACACACATACCACCCGTCATTGAATGGTTTTCAAGGGAATTCGGTTCCCTTGGCAATTCCAGTGATGAATGCTTCCACAACGCAAGCAAATACAGAGGTGGCAGAGGATGGTGAAGCAATAGAAGGTCAAGGATAGAATTCCATTGATCTTGAGCGTATGGAGGAATAACACTAGCACCAAGTTTGTAAATATTTTTGAATTTTTTTCATATAGTTAGCATGTATGAAGGCTTTTTCCTTAAATCATATCGGGAAGTACAGTATTTTTGACAAGGTCATGGAAAGACCAAGTACTAAAAAGTAAATCCAACTAGTCTATGCATATACACTCCCTGCAATGTAATGTATTATTAGTAGAGGTAGTCAGAAAGCTTTAGTTTCCCTTTTGGATTTGATGAATGGTCAGTCCTTTTGATGGCAACAACGTCATGTAATTTCTACTTTAATATAATATAATATATACAGGCTTTATGCCTTTTATCGAAAAAAAATATACTTCACCTAGTTGACTACCTAGTCTAATTATTTCACTCAAACATACTCCTAGTCCCACTCACCAATCTAATCCACTTCAATCACCATGTAATTAATTAAAGATTTCATGCAAATAGTCAACTCCCTCTAATTATGTCACGCACTTAGTTAACTAGTTCATTAAGGTAATTAACTCATCAATCAAATCTTGGCATGCCCATAATTTAACATACATTTACAACCACAACTTACTCAACCAATCCCAAGGATTCCCTATGAGAATAACAATTGGGGGGAGTGGGAATTCACTCATATGGAAGATTCAATAATATGTACCACATTATAAACTTCTTCCATATACAACATAACTCATAAGTTCTCCCAATACAAATTCTCTCCATAAAACTCCCAAACATCCATTGTCAATCTCAATATCCACAATAAATAGGTACTCTTACCCTAAACATTCCTAATGAGAGCCTCACCCACTCTACCCCCTCACATGGGGACCCTCTATCATTTGAGAGGGTCTACCCCAAGACTTTTCCCCCCAAAATATAACACAATAAACCATTTACTACACAAATAACATAACATTTTTCTAAAAGTGTCATGTATCACAATATTTACCACATAACTCATAAATGCCACAAGTTTAACTAGACACCACTTCAAATACATTAAAAAAATTCACAAAACATAATGAAATCAATATATACAACACTTTCACATACACACAAAAATCTATAAAAATAAAAGCTTTTAAAAAAGGTTAGGCCCTACCTTGCCAAAGATTTTATAAATAAATTTGAGGTAGTTCCTTGATGAAAACCTCCTCCAAGTTCTTTCAACTTTCCTATCAAACCTTATACCCAACTCTCTCACAATTTATTAACACTCAGATAATGATTACAAAAATGAAGTCAAGAAGTTCTTGCTCAAAATGGGATGAATGAATAAATAAAAGAACAAGACTCTTCATCTTTGGATCTGGAGATGAAAAGTGCCATCTCCACATTAGATTCTAAAAAACCCTAGAGTTTCAAATCTTAATACACTTAGCTCCTTTGAGAACCTCCACATTTTTCCACTTGGAAGATTCTCTTACAAGGAAAACCTCCATATATACTCACCATGTATACTCACCCTTGGTGAGTCATGGAGGATATTATTCTCTGTCAACCACCCAAAAGAAAACTTCAAGGATGAGATGAGGTGGTGACACCTCTCTCAACCTCTCCCCAACCATTTTCCAATTTCGTCACCACTTGAAAATGGTGATTGTAGAAGGCTATAAAATGATTGAAATAAATATCTACACTCTAAAATACTCCTTACCCATAGTCCTAACACTTAGAGTCTAAAAATTAATAAAAATAATAAAAATTAGTCAATTACAACCCATTTAAACCTACTAAGAAAAAGACTACCACAAAAATCTATTACAAACAAGTAAATACACCTTCTATACAAGATTCCTAAATACAACAATATAACATTAATTTAATATTAAATTTTACATTAAATTCACATCACTCAAGAACACATTCACATTATAACAAAGTGCACATTACACATGACCTTAGTCTCTCCATATGGACTAAGGTTGACTTAACTAGTTGAACACAATCAGTTTTACCATGTGATCACAATTCACAATTCCCATTGGCACTAGACATGCACAATCCAACATAATTTTTAGTTCATCATATATAATAATCATTGTTGAAGCATCAAAAAATTAATATATTCAAATTATATATATTTAATTACAAATTTCTAATCAAGCATTCTAATGTATTCACAATTTGCATATATTTCATTTATCAACTGAGTCACATTTGCTAATGAATAATTCATGAATTTTGCAACATACTAAATCTAATAACAATCATCTAATCATAAACAAATCAACATCTATGAATCACAAAAAATAAGTCATCTAATATTATCTGATTGGACATAGGGGAAACATCATCCAAAATCAAAATAACTATTTCCATGTGACATCCACTAAATTCACTATCAAAATTAATAACCTATTGAAGACCGGGAATCAAATTATAAGCAAGAATCATGAATAGAAACCACAAAACCATTAGATTCAAGTGAAAGATCCTAATCTAACAATGAAGAATAAAATGACATAAGAAATAAAAAAAATGCAAATAAAACAACTATACCTTCTTGCACCACCCTTGAATCACCTTCATTACTCTTCTCCATCTCACTTTATGAGTTGATATTGTAATGTTTCTCTCAAATTTGTGTGCACCAATATTGCTATGTTCATTATGATAATGATGGTAGGATTTCAAAGATTATGGTTGAATTGAAAAGAGATGAAGACTGAATTTATAAGTGAGGTTGGCATGATCAACGAATGAGATTTGATAGATGATCGACATATGAGATCAAATGAGACAATTTGCATGGGAAAGTTGCTCATTTTTTAAAATGGAAAAATGGAAGAGATAAGTGGAGAGGGAAATGGAATAAATGGAGAGAAAAATAGAAATTAATAAGAGTTAAGTGGAGAAAAAGGTGGAAGGTAGAAGAGTTAAGTGGAGAGAATTAGGGGAGATAGGAAGAGTTAAGTGGAAGAAAGAGGTAGTTAAGTAGAGAATGAAATACATCAAGTAAGAATAAATAAATAGATAAAATTTATTTATTTTCACCCACACATGCGAATAACATGTGAATAATTAATTAAATTAAATAATTTAATTAATTATAGAAGAACTTAGCGTTTATGATGAATAAATAAATATTTAATAATAGATGAGACTAGGTTAGGGATTAAATAATTAAAGATAATTATTTAATTGAGAGAGGTTAAATTAATTAAATAATTAAAAATAATAATTAACAAAGAAATGAAGAGAAAGAGGATTAAATTAATCAATTAAATTAATCACTAGAAGAAAATTAGAATAATTAAATAATTAAGATTATTTAATTATAAGGATGCGAAGAACAAAATTAGGGTTAGATGAAAACTAATGGGAAAATGGTACTACAGGCTTAGGATAATTTTTAGTGTCTACACCCATAACATAATAATGCCCATCACATATACTAACCATACAACTACCAACTCAATGATAATAAAAGTAGCATAAATGCAATATATTCTTTGTCATTGAGAGAGGGGTCTCACAAATCTATTATCTCCCTAGTCAATTTGAGTTGAGTAATAATAATTATTTTAATTAAAAATTAAAATATTGTGCAACTTTCCCATGCTTGCCAAATCTCCTCATCAGCTCCCCTAATCATGGATTAGACTTGAGATCCCATATTGAATCTTAGTCATTCCTTTGATTCTCTTGTCAATTTATAAATCAAACCCATTACTCATCATTTCAAAAGCACTCATTCATACATGTCCATATTTTGTTAATTTGTTATCTAGGGAATATAGTATTTATGTTGGTGAATTTAACACCCACATTCCAAAATAAGAAAAGTTGTACATTGAGCTTGATCTGAGGTTTGCATGAGTATAATTAAGTGTTTTAATTTGTTTGATTTTATTTCTTATTCATTTGTTTTATTTTGCATGGATTGATGATGATAAAAATAGTTAGAAGAATATATATTTTTAGTTATTTTTGATAGGTGTTTTCTTGGAAACCTTATGCCCTCCCCTCAAGCCAAATGTTTGATAAATCACAAGATCCTTAAGGCTTTTGATCAAATAAGGTACTAAATATAATAATTAATAGTGCAACACATGATATTTTTATAAGGGAATGCTTGAGGATAAGTATCTTAGGATAATTTGAACAACTTTTGCAAGACACTATCTAATTAAATATTGCTTAATAATGTGTAAGGAATTTCTTGGATCAAATACAAGGCCAATATTAATAAAAAAGTAACACTTTACTACCAATCATTTTATATTCCATACAATACACTATAAAAAACATAGTTTAAAACCTTCTTCTAAAATTTGGCAAGCCACTAATTTTTGAACTATGTACAAACATGTTATTATTGTCAACCACATATTAGTATAATATGAAGCCTTACTTCAAATGAATCTCACATACTTAGTATAATAATTATCTATGACTACAAGATTTTGGAGTTATTGCCACAAAATACAAGTATCCTAAACATAATGGATAATTGAATCTTGATGTTACTATCTGACACTAGTAGTAAATAGTATATACCCAAATTTGAAAGACTTAACTTTCAATCCAACAACATTAATATGTAGGGAGAAAAGGAGTCGAAAAAAATAGAATACATCCTATATACAACTACAACCTTAGTTAAAAGATTTTTCTTTTACATTCTCTATCCCAACCAAAAAAGTTTCCTTAGGTCTCCTTTTCTCAAAACCTAGTGTAACAAAAGAAGAAATAAAATGAATATAAAGGAATTTCATTGCTTTCTTCCACTCCTACAAGGTATTCTTTTCTCCTCTCATGGAAACTATATTTAAAAAGATTATCTCTTGATGCCTCTTCCTTGTAGCCATGCCCTTCTAGATTTTATTAAAACCCCTAAAAGGGACCTGTTGCCCGATTTTCACCTACGAGCTCATCAGGCAGGACAAATTGTGTTTTAGGTGTTCATAAAGGCCAAATGGGAATTTGCATCAAGGGTTAGATCATGCACCGAAGGATTTTTTTTTTCACAAGGAAGTCTATTCGAAGGCGTGCCTCTATCAGTTTTGGCAAAAAAAACTCATCAGAGAGGAATGTCGGCAAGACCCTCTTGTTGTCTTGCTGACTAGCAGTGCGTGTTATTTGTTTGAATACACCGGTCACCAGGACTTTCGGGTTGCCATGAGTCCTTATGTATCTCGTTGTGTGGGATGTCACACTGAAGTTTTTTTACAAGCTGGCATCGGGGAGATGTCTCAATGACTAACAGAGGTCTTGGCAAAAAAGGACGTCAACGGGGAGAAAAGGTGGGCCTCGCTGTAACGTCTCGACGACCGATGATGTCTCACCGAAAAGGGATGTCATTGCGAGGATGAAGGGCCTCGGTATAGTGTTTTTCCTTCGGTAGGAGGTCTCACCGACACATTGATGTCCTACCGACGGAGGAGCACAACGGTATAACTCATGAAGATTGGTATGACCTCCTGCCGACCGAAGGAGCTCTTGCTAAATGCAGATGACTAAACGATGGAAAGGGATATCGGTATGACTCAAGAAGGCTCGCCATGAGGTCTTCCCGAAATCAAAAAGTCTTGCCGATGGTCTGAGTGATAGCCACTGTGGATGTCGTTATAACTTTTGAACTCGCTATGTGGTCTTGCCGATCGTCATGAGCTATGTCGATAACAGATGAAGAGAATAATCAGATCGAGGAGACACGATTAGTGTCTCACTGACATGCGATTCTGTTTGAAGGACCTCTGACCATCTGAAAATCCACGTGGCCCGAGTTCAACCAATCGGAGGGAGCTGAGGATGCACCATGAGCCGTTTGACTGTTTGACCCCCCCTGCGAAGAAGATCAACAGAATGAGCAACATGGATCTGCTCTGAGCTCAAGAGCATTCAAGGCAGCTTGGCAGGGAGATTTGAAGGTGGACAGCAGGGACACAACATTAACTTCACTGCAAAAGATCAAGGAGGCCATTCCTGGAGCAACTCTTCTCCGACATAGACAACGGGGATGCGGCATTAAGTTCGTTCAAAAGATCTGGGGGGAGATCCTTCTGTAGGCTGATATTTTTGTAAGCCCTAGGGGCCGACACATCTTTTGTATATAAGGAATTTTTGCCTCTTTGTAAAGGAGTTCTCCTTCTGCTTTTCAAAAAAAAAGTCTATGACTTTTACAGTCCTCTCTCAGATTAGCACAATTTTGTAACTCATTCAGAGCATAATATACATAGTTTACCTCTATCATTGTGGATGATCCAAATTACCATCTTGTTCTTGCAAGTGTCGTGCATTTCAGGTTAATGATCAAGTTATTTTTGTGAATTTATTTCATTCCTTTATAACTTTATCTTGTGTTTCATGCCTTCCTTTGCAAAAAGTATCATTATACAAATCACAAACTGTGTTTACATAATCACATATGGATTCAAGTCTGTGAAGAATCTTTTCCTCTCTTGAAAAAATGTGTGAATCAAACCTATTTGTGATATATTAATTCAAAGCTTACAAAATTTGATGTGTAATCTTACAGTCATTGTCAATTTTCAAGTGTAACCTAAGTATTCCATTGTTCTTATCAATTCAGTGTATCACCATAGGATTTAATTTTCATTTTTATGTATTCTCCTCCCTTTTCCTTACAAGATCAGTAGTTAGGTGACACCATAGGAAGTCGGACTTCTTTGGAGGTTGACCTCTGTCTACAAGAAACCCACATCTTTAGAGGTCTTCCCATGTTACACTGAGGTGTTCAACATCATATTCAACAGGGTGCAATTTCAGGGGATAACAATTTTGGCACGCCCGGTGGGACTAGATTAGAAGTAAAATTCCTAGGCCTTGCTGTTTTGATGTGCTAACAGTGAGCTGATAGCCTTTCAGAGGTCGTTTTTAAGCATATCCGGCGACTCTGCGTGGAGGAAGGGATCAATGTGTTTATTTATATGAGAAAAATAGAAACTAGAAGTTCAAAAGCTGTAGATTTTTTACATTTATCTCCTCCAAGAAGAAGAGGGAGAACTCTCAGAAGGACTGTTCCTTCTCCTAGAGTTCAGTCAATACCACCTATTGTTAGTGACAAGACACTATTTTCATACGAAAGGAGAAGAAGAGACCCTCTAGCTAGGCATTCAACATCTCCTACTCTTAGAACAGAGCTTTCTGCCTCCTCATTTGGGGCTTTCAATTGTTCAACAAACAGTATTTTTGCTACAGCAAAAAAATTTCAACCAAGTTCGAGTTCTTCTTCAGCAAGCATACCAACGCATTCCAGCTCAATGGCAGTGCCAAGGGCCTTTACTTTTGTACCATTCAACTAGGGTAGTCCCCTTAATCTAGCACAACATGATGATATTCCATTAGCAGCGTTAAAAGGGTTACCAGAGTTTACTGGAGAAGGACAAGTGACACCTTTTGAGCATATCAGAGATGTGGCAGCATTGTGCAATGTGCATCATGTGACACAGGAAAATGTAGCTGTGAGATTGTTGGCTGCATCTTTCAAGAAGAAGGCATTGGAATGGTTTAGAAGCTTGCTAGTGGGTTCTATAAGAACATGGGATGAGCTTGGTGATGAATTTACCATATTTTTTGAGGAAAAATCTAATCACCTGTCTTTGGTAGAGTAGTTAACAACCATCAAAAGAGCCCCACAAGAAAAAATGGCAGACTTCAATATCCGATTTCAAAAAAAATGGAACAGAATACCTGCTACGGTAAGGCCTTCTGTTGATTATGCATTTTTATACTATTTGAAAAGTTTAAATAGTGATATCTCAGTCATGATACAGTCCATGGGGGGTATTTCTTTACCTCAGGCTTATAGCATAGCTATTAAGGCAGAAAATAACATCATTCAGGCAGGAAAGTTAGCACCTAGGCCACCTATGCCCTATTTCCCTGAAATTCAATCAAATATGCCATTGCAAATGCCATCTTTAGCCCCTTTACCTACTTTTCCAGCATTACCCATTGTTGTGATCCAAGGAGTGTCAGCTATAGGACCATCAAGTGAATTGCAAGAGATCAAGTCTAGTCAGCATAAGATAGAAAGCATTTTACAAACTATGGGAAATGAGTTGATCAGCATGAAGAAACAATATCAAGGGGCAAGGCCGAATTTTCAATAGTAGAACCAACAACAAGGTTAGAATGCAAATTAATGTTATCAAAATCAGGGATATCAGTATCAGCAAAATAGGAAAACTTATCAAGGTGGTTATCAGAGGAAAAATTTCAATCAAAGACCATTCCAATCTTATAATCTAGCTCCTCTCAATACTGCAAGTCCAGTGAAAGATATGGTTCCAGCCCAAAATAACCTTGTGATAGAAAATGAATGGTGTTATTCCTGTAATCAAGCACATAACCCAACCTCATGCTCAAATGGGGTAGTTAATCAAGCATTTATGGTCCAAAACGTTGTCAATCTACAGCCAGATACGCCTGCTAATATACCTGAACAACAACCGGATATACATTTTAATGAGACTGCATTTTTAAATTGGAAAAGTGAAGAGTTCTATGGTGTGAATGCTGATTCAACAATTGTAGCCAATACACGAGCTAAGAAAAGAGCTCTAGAGGTGGATCAATCATCTGATAAAAACAAGGGGCCTATAACTGTAGAAGTGTCATCCACACCTATTCTAAATATACCAAAAGGAACTACTGTCTTACCAATCAATGAGCAACCTCACAAGAATAAAGATCTAGTTGCTGCTAAAGTACATCAGAAGGTACCTTTAATTGTACCTTATAATATTGTGGACAACATGAAGAAGATAAATGTGAATATGACCATGTGGGATTCCTTAAGCATTCCTGGACAGGCTGATCTACTAAAAAAGGCACTATCTGAAAATGTGAATTTTGATCAAGTTGCTACTGATTCCCAAAAGGTCGTAATGGCTAATGATGATCAAGGGAAAGTTGTTAATTCCAACAACAAAGAGAAATCTATGACTCAAGGTAAGAACATGAGACCTCCTTTGTTCTATGTTTCATTGATTATTAGGAAAAATTTAGTACACAATTGCATGGTAGATAGTGGAGCTACCTGTTCTGTGATGCCCAAGCGAGTAGCTGACCAGTTAGATTTAAAGTATGAACCTTTAGAAAAGGGAGTAGTCCAGTTGGATGGCTCATCTATTAATACAGTGGGGCTTATCAAAGATGCTAGCTTAACTTTGCATGCTTGCCCTAATTTTTCAATTTCCCAAGACATTTATGTGGCAGATGTGCCTCCGTATTTTGGGTTATGTTTGTCAAGAGAGTTTACGGCTAAAATATGGGGATACCTTTCGTCTGACTGGTCTCACATGTTGTTTCGTACTAGGTATGGAGCTAAAGTAACCATTAAGTCTGAGTTACTTGCAAAATACAATATAGAACCCTATATACCTGGTGCGATGTATGCCAATTGCATAATTTCTGAACAAGATGAGCATGCAACTGTCTATGATCCTCACATTGATGTCAATGATATTCCTAATATACTTCTAGATGAGTGGGCAACAGGCCAAACTTCTAGTATTGAAAGTGACTTGGTGTCGGATGCTGGTATGGGTAACTACATGTTCCAAGAAGCTGATGTAATGATGCCTAACTTGGTTAAGGGACCAATGAATGATTGTGATCAGCAAGATGAGGTCTGGGAAATGTATTTTGATGGCTCAAGGAGTAGGCATGGCACTGGTGGGGGTGCATTATTGGTTTCCCCAAGAGCTGAAAGATATTATGCAGCCTTTAGGTTTGCATTTTCATGTACTAAAAACACAGCAGAGTATGAAGGTCTTATTCAAGGGCTAGAATGGGCGAGGAAACATGGAATTAAGTGTTTAAAGGTGCATGGGGACAGTGAATTGATAGTAAATCAGGTTAGAAGCCTGAATTCTATTAAAAATAATGTTCTTAAATTATATAAGCATAGGGTTTGGGACCTTATTGAGGATTTTAAAGCTTTCAATATCATTTTGATTCCAAGAAAACAAAATCAACATGCTGATAGATTAGCAGTTGTGGGAGCTCAGTTTTACATTCTGAACAACGTAAGGAAGGAGTGTAATCAACAACACATTAAGGTTATTATTAGGCCTTTCATGCTTGATAACAATGTTAACTGGCAGGTCTTTGAGAGCGATGAGCAAATTCTGCAATTTCTGCTTGAAGAGGACATGTTTCTAGCATCAAATTAGGATAAAATCAGACAACAGTATGGAGACCAGGTACTACAATTAAAGAACAACAAGTTGCCTAAGGGTTTGGTTACCTTAGAAAGTATTTTCAACTCTGATGATCAGGCTAAAAGTAGTAAAGCCAACTTATTAGTTCAGCAAGATCATTATGAGGACTTAGAAATTGCACCCAAGAGAAGCCTCAAGATAGGAAAAATAAACATTGTTGTTGAAAAGTAGTCTTTTCTACAATTATTCCAAGAATTCATTGACATATTCACCTAGGAATATGGAGATTTGAAGGGATTTGACCCACATCTTGCATGACATACAATAGAATTGGAGTCAATAGCTAAACCCATAAGGCAGAAACAGAGGCCAGTTAATCCCAAACTAGAGCCATTAATGCGGAAAGAAGTCTTTAGACTCATAGAAAGTGGGATTATCTTTCCCATCAAGCATACTAGCTGGGTTGAAAATCTAGTTCCCGTCAGGAAGAAGGATGAAGAGCTTAGATTATGTGTAGACTTCAGAGATTTGAACAAAGCTTCGCTAAGGGACAGGCACCCTCTTCCGTCTATGGAGCAGATTCTTCAATGTGTGTCAAGTTCTAAACATTTTTCTTTACTGGATGGGTATTCTGGTTATAACCAGGTTTTGGTAAGGGAAGAAGATCAATTTAAAACTACCTTCACTACAAAGTGGGGCACAATGGCATCTAGGAAAATGCCATTTGGTTTGTCTAACACTGGAGCAACCTTCAAAAAGGCTATGGACATGGCCTTTAGCAACTTAATGTATAAGTTTGTCTTAGTATATCTTGATGACATCACTGTCTATTCCAAGAAGATAGCAGATCACATGGACCATTTGAGGCAAATTTTTGAACGTTGTCGGGAGTTTGGTATATCATTGAACCCCAAGAAATGTGTTTTCTCTATCCATGACGAAAATCTTCTTGGGTATGTAGTATCTAGGAAGGGAATCACAGTGGATCCTAAAAGAGTGGCAACAATCTTAGAGCTGCCTTTACCTCTGCATAAGAAAGGACTTCAGAGTTTCATTGGTCGTATTAATTTTTTCAGAAGATTTCTTCCTGATATAACAGCCTTACTAAAACCCCTTACGGCTATGTTAAAAAAGAATGCAGAGTTCAGATGGACACGAGAAGCAAGAGATAGTTTTCAAAAGATTGAGGCGTTAGCTTTAGCCCCAACATTAGTCAACCCAGATTTCAGTAAAGATTTTACCTTGTATGCTTTTGGTAGTTTTGATGTAATCTCTGCAATCTTGGTGCAAAAAAGTGTAGAATGGTTGGAGCAGCCCATTGCATTTTTCAGTAAAGGTTTGGAAGAATATGAGCAGAAGTATACCTTCATAGAAAAACATGTGCTAGCTGTTGTGAAAAGTTTGAAGAAATTTAGACATCTATTGTCTCATAACAAAATTCATCTTCTAGTGGCACATTCCAGTGTGAAAGAATTTTTACTCAGCAAAGATTTAAGTGAAAAGTGGGCTAGATGGATCACAAGAGTTATGGAGTATGATGTGGATATCCAGGTCACTAAATTGGTAAGGGGTAAGGGTTTATGCCAACAACTGGCTAACGAAGACTTTTCAACAGTAGAGGATCAACGAGACTCAATTTTGGTTAATGTTGGGATAGCAGATGATGAAGCTACCAGCTGGTTGCAGGAAATGTCACATTTCTTAAGAGCTGGGGAATGCCCACCTAATCTGAACAGAATGAAGAGGAGGTACTACCGACTTTAGTCTATCCCCTTCATCTTGATTGATGATGTGTTGTATAGGAAAGATCACAGTGGAGTACTGCTCAGGTGTGTTGATTATAATGATCAAGTGGATCAAATATTATATGAGTTCCATGACGGACCCTCTGGAGGTCACTATGTTGCAAGGAAAATAGCCTATAATATTTTAAGAGAAGGCTATTATTGGCCTGACTTGTTCAAAGATGCACATACATATGTCAGGAGATGTTCCAAATGTGCCTTGTTTTCAGGAAAGGAAAATCTTGTTGCTTTGCCATTGCAACCAATTCAGATAGAGAAGCCTTTTATGAAGTGGGGAATTGACTTCATAGGGGCAATTAACCCACCCTCAAGTGAAGGCCATCGGTGGATTATCACAGCAACAAATTACTTTACACGATGGACAGAAGCTTTGCCTCTGAAGGAAGCTAATGAAACAACAGTGTTGAATTTTTATGAAGACATGGTTTGCAGATTTGGAGTCCTAGATTCTATAATTTCAGAGAATGCCCTATCATTTGTTGGTTTGAAGGTTGTTGATTAGGCATTGAAGAATGGCATTTACTTGAACACAAGTTCCAACTATTATCCTTAGGGAAACAGACTTGCAGAGTCCACTAATAAAAAAATGATTAACATTGTCAAAAGGACGCTTCAAAGCAATCAGAGGGATTGGCATACCAAGCTAAAGACTTCTCTTTGGGCAGACAGAATTACCCCTAAGAAGGTGATTAGGAACTCGCCTTACATGTTGGTGTATGGTAAAGAAGAAAAATTACCTATCTCTATTGAGTTTCCCGCCTTGGACATTGCCAATCAGCTGGTCTTGTTTGAACAGACTGAACCACTTGCCTTAAGATATACTCAGCTAATGGAGTTAGAAGAAGCTAGAAACAAGGCTATGAAGAACATGGAATGTCAGCAAATCCTGACTAAGATAACATTTGATAAGAAAACTAGATCAAGAGATTTCATAGTGGGAGATCTTGTGCTGAAATGGGATGTTCTAAAAAGCAAGCCAGACCATCACACCAAGTTTGACAACATGTGGACGGGTCCATTTATTATCAAAGATTGCAAAGAACACAATGCTTACCAACTGGCCACAACTGAGGGTGAAGTGCTTCCTATCCCAGTCAATGGGATACACCTCAAGCCTTGTTTTGAGGTTTGATAAGTTCCTCCATTGTACATATTAGTTAGATTTTATGTTTTCAATAAGTGCTTTTGCACTTTAGTTTGATTGTTGTTTCATTCCCTAAGTGATGTTCCAGCACAATAGATAGCTTCTTTTCAGTTTCTCCTGTTTCGTCGGTTCTGGCAACCCGTTATGTTCTATGAATCTCAAGTGAGTTGCAGCCATGTGCGAACTACTTTTGAATTTTTTCTGAGTTTTCCTAATGACTCCATGCCCAATGGACAAGTTGGCTACTGGTTTCCATGTTTAGCAAGCAAACATCCAGCAAAGGTCGCCATAAATGTTGCCCGATTTTCACCTACAGGCTCATCAAGCAAGACAAATTGTGTTTCAGGTGTTCATAAAGGCCAAATGGGAATTTGCATCAAGGGTTAGCTCATGCACCAGAGGATTTTTTTTTTCTCAAGGAAGTCTGTTCTAAGGCGTGCCTCTATCAGTTTTGGCAAAAAAAAACTCATCAGAGAGGAAAGTCGGCAAGACCCTCTTGTTGTCTTGCCGACTAGCAGTGCGTGTTATTTGTTTGAATACACCGGTCGCCAGGACTTTCGGGTCGCCATGAGTCCTTATGTATCTCGCCGCGTGGGATGTCACACCGAAGATTTTTTACAAGCTGGTGTTGGGGAGATGTCTTGGTGACTAACGAAGGTCTCGGCGAAAAAGGAACTCAACGGGGAGAAAAGGTGGGCCTCATTGTAACATCTCGGCGATCGATGATGTTTCACCAAAACGGGATGTCATCGCGAGGATGAAGGGCCTTGGTATAGTTTTTTTCCTTCAATAGGAGGTCTCACCGACACATCGATGTCCTGCCGATGGAGGAGCACAACGGTATAACTCATGAAGATCGGTATGACCTCCTACCGATCGAAGGAGCTCTTGCCGAATGCAGATGACTAAACGATGGAAAGGGATATTGGTATGACTCAAGAAGGCTCGCCATGAGGTCTTCCCGAAAGCGAAAAGTCTTGCCGATGGTCTGAGTGACAGCCACTGTGGATGTCGTTATAAATTTTGAACTCGCTATGTGGTCTTACCGATCGTCATGAGCTATGTCGATAACAGATGAAGAGCATAATCGCATCGGGGAGACACGATTAGTGTCTCACCGACATGCGATTCTATCTGAAGGACCTCTAACCGTCTGAAAATCCACGTGGCCCGAGTTCGACCAATCGGAGGGAGCTGAGGATGCACCATGAGCCATTTGACTGTTTGACCCCCCCTGCGAAGAAGATCAACATAATGAGTGACGTGGATCTGCTTTGAGCTCAGGAGCATTCAAGGCAGCTTGGCAGGGAGGTTCGAAGGTGGACAGCAGGGATGCAACATTAACTTCGCTGTAAAAGATCAAGGAGTCCATTCCTAGAGCAACTCTTCACTGACATAGACAGCGGGGACGCAACATTAACTTCGTTCAAAAGATCTGGGGGGAGATCCTTCTAGAGGCTGATATTTTTGTAAGCCCTAGGGGCCGAAACATCTTTTGTATATAAGGAATTTTTGCCTCTTTGTAAAGGAGTTCTCCTTATGCTTTTCAAAAAAAAAGTCTATGACTTTTACAGTCCTCTCTCAAATTAGCACAATTTTGTAACTCATTCAGAGCATAATATACATAGTTTACCTTTATCATTGTGGATGATCCAAATTACCATCTTGTTCTTGCAAGTGTTGTGCATTTCAGGTTAATGATCAAGTTATTTTTGTGAATTTATTTCATTTCTTTATAACTTTATCTTGTGTTTCATGCCTTCCTTTGCAAAAAGTATCATTATACAAATCACAAACTGTGTTTACATAATCACATATGGATTCAAGTCTGTGAAGAATCTTTTCCTCTCTTGAAAAAATGTGTGAATCAAACCTATTTGTGATATATTAATGCAAAGCTTACAGATTTTGATGTGTAATCTTACAGTCATTGTCAATTTTCAAGTGTAACCTAAGTATTCCATTGTTCTTATCAGTTCAGTGTATCACCATAGGATTTAATTTTCATTTTTATGTATTCTCCTTCTCCCTTTTCCTTACAAGATCAGTAGTTAGGTGACACCATAGGAAGCTGGCCTTCTCCGGAGGTTGACCTCTATCTAGAAGAAATGCACATCTTTAGAGGTCTTCCCATGTTACACTGAGGTGTTGAACATCAGGTTCAATAGGGTGCAATTTTAGGGGATAACATGACCTTTAAGACTCCTTCAAAACACCTAAAAGGGACACAAATTTCTAATCTCATCTCCCATTTTTCATCTTCCTCTCCACCCTTTGTGTCTTATTTTCTTCCTATCAAGGCTATTGGGTGAGTCAAATACCTACTACTTCTAGTATAATTGTAGCAAATGGACACCCCATCTCGTTTGACAACCTACCTTACCTTGCTTTCTATGCTACACATTCTTAATTAAATTTTATATTTTGAATTCATCTATTTCAATTATTATTATTATGAATTCAAAGTTTTGAATAATATATTTTTTAATTTGAACATGATCAATGGTTAAAGATGAGTATTGAACTTAATGCATTTTAACCTTTCTTAAATTCATTCCATTTGGATAACTAAGACTTAATGATCATTCCCTTTATGGTTGACCTTAGAATATGGGGTGAATAGGATGATAGGACTTCCTATGCCTAACAACCATCCATAGTCATTGTTGATGAACACCAATACATAGAGGTAAATAGAGTTTAGTTGAACCTCAAGCCTAAACATAACATTCAAATTAAACTAGTGTAGACTTAATTTGATATTAGGAAACTCAATAAACGTGACTCATCGTGCTATGATATCACAGGGAAAATTATGATGATATGATTAAAAATTTCCCATTACATCATGTTTACTTCAAAATTGTGATTAGGAACTACCTTATTTTACACCTCTCCATCAATAAATTGATCAATACATCTATCTATAATAAGTTAAAGTAGGTACTTTTAGGAGATATGACTAAGTTGTAACTTAGAGGTAGCTTCATCTTTGGAATATATTTTTATTTCTATAAATTATGTAGTTGTTGAAATCAAGAGGAAGCCACATACTTATGTGGATATTTTCACACATTCTCATAAAGGAATTATCTAAGCATAGGTTTCAAAAATGTTGGGGATCTCTTAGACTAGTAAATATATGCCTTGGAAAACTAAAAATATTGTTGTATCAAATGAAATGACATGGTATTTTCCTACACCATAAATGTTTCATTGGTTCTCAAGATAATATTATTTGGTCTTACATGGTTCTTATTATGCACTTTTTGAATTCTTAAATTTTCTTGAAAAGTGATCTTATTATATTTCACCCCTCTTTAGTAAGAAAATGCAATTGCAAGATTTTAACAACACTATATTCAATTAATAATCTATCCATATGTTGTTCTAATTTTGTGCATAATCCATTGTCATTTCATGATTATAAATACCACAAAACCTTCTTGAACAAATGCCAATTTGCATTTATGATTTGTATGCACAATTTAGGTCCAAATGGTAGAAATATCATAGAATCAAGACACTAAAATTTATTTATAAAAGGAAGGTTGGAGAGAGGGAGGGTGAGGGAGAGGGGGGTTATCAACTATATTGTAACACTACCAATAGCAGTTTCGACTAGATAGGAAACTTTATCAACTATATTGCAACATTATCAATAACAATGCCTACTAGATAGGCAACTTTTATCAAATTTATTGCAACATTAATAATAATAGTTCCTATTGGATAGACAACTTTTATCAACTATATTACAACACTACCAACAATAGTTCTTATTAAATAAGAAACCTCTCCTTTTATATCTCCAACGCTTGTGCCTTAACCTTCAATTTTTCAAACTAGAGTTTTACAAACTTCTTGAATTTTTTTTTGGTATCATGACTCCCCCAAAATATAGTAGAACAAAACTTAATCCCATTACTTGTATCTATTTGGAATTAAGGAGTGTTAGCCTTGAAAATTCTTAAGTTTATTTATTTATTATTTAACATTTTTCCATAATTCTTTGGAATTTATATTATTAAATATTTATGCTCTGTCAAAAAGGGGCATGAGATTTTGAGTTGACATTTTTTCCATATGTCAATGTCTTACTAAAAGAGATATTAGTCATCAAGAGATACACCTTTAGTAGTATAATATGAAAGGCCTATATTTTAAGATTGTTATGACAAATCCTATTTGAACTATAAGAGTATAAATACAAGAGATCACTTTGGATGTGATAACCTTGATATATATGACAAATTATGACATATTCCTTATAAAGTGGGATTTACATACAATTTTGGAGGTTTGACATATGTGATAAGTGTGAGAATTTGTCTCCACTTTTATGAGCTATATATTTTTTTAATCTATATAGTCATTTTTGGCTCCTAGTTTTGGCCCATGGTATCAAAACTTGATTTATAATACAATTTTTGGTATCATATATTGTATTTTCCTACAAATTATGTCTTTGGAATAGTAGTTTGTATGTTGAATTTGTAGGTGTTGAAGCTCAATTGAAATGTTGCTATAGTTTTCTTGTATTATATGTTGGTGAATACCCCTGTGAAGGCTTGCTCTACAAGTATATTGTAACCATTTAAAACATTTTTTGGATTAATATATTGAGTTGCTTTGGAGTATGAAAATTTTCTCCCACAAGTGTTTTCCACACATAAATTATTGTGTTGTGGTATATTTACTTATTTCAATCTTATTTGTGTTTTTGCATTATTTATGTAGCAAGTTAAAATCAGATTTTAAAAATTCACATATTCTCCTCTCAAGATTTAGTATAGGAAAATGTTTTTCACAGCTATACAACTTCCTTATAATATCCATACATACTTTTTTGTTTAATGTGGTTTGCATAAATACATTTGAGAAGCAAATCTTGTAATTTACAAAAATGATGAATTGATTGAGTTGGTTGATTGAGTTGTAAGGATAATATTTGGCATAACAATAAGTGTTGCTAGAGAGCTTCTTTTGAAGTTGTAGTGTCATAAATTGCATACCCTTTCAATTTCACACTACACAATGTTCCCCTCTTCTAGCTTTGACATATTTTTTAAATGTAAAGTGTTAACACCATAATATCTTCTATATAACATTTTCATAATAATTTAGACTTTCTAAGTCTATTTTTCTTAGGCAAGAGTGTTATGCATGGATGTCCACACGACACACTAGTGTCCCACAAAAAAATGTGATTCCAATGGTTATTGGAGTGTTACCTTCCCATGAATATCCCACAAGTAACACCTAAACATGAAAATCATGTTGAACAAAGTGACCCAACTTTCTATTTTGAAAAAATAAAGAAAAAAAGAAAAAAAAAGGAGGTTTCAATTTTCCCTCATAGGCTCCCATATGCTCTCGCTCACATTTTTTGTATCAAACTCTACAAATTCTTGAAGAAGTTTTGAAGTTTTATATGAACAATAAACTCTTTGGGTATTGCATGTGACTCTTCCAAAGTGGGATTAAACAAGACAACATTGTGAAAGCTTTCACATCTCTCTTGGGGGTTCTTGACATCTTCCAGCGATCAAAATCTATTATGTTTCTTCTTCATCACTATATACATATTTCTTTGTGTTAGCATCTAAATATATTTGGTGTTAGCATAGTGCATTTAAGAATATTATATGTCTCTGGCATTATACTGTGTTTTATAGCAATCTCTTTCATTATATGTATCAATATTATCAAAATCTTGGTTGTATGTGGAGGTAGAAATATCGAAGTGGGGGTTTGACTGAAGCAAGCCCCTAAAACAACTCGGCCAAAACATCTCTTCTTTTTTTTGTCTACAAATTTTATAAGTTGGGAAAAAGTGACTATTTTAGTGATATCTATTATTTTTCAATAGCTCTTATTAGATTATTGCGCTTTCAACTTCATATTGCATTTTCTCTCTTATTTTGTCATTTTCCTATTTCTCATATACCGTGATCTTGTGGTATTTATTCTTTAGATACATGCATCAATTAAGAGATGTTATGGACTTTCATTTTTGCATCTACATGGTGGACAACAATGTTATGGACTTTTATTTTTGCATCTATGGTGGATGACAACGCGATGCAAGGATGTCCACACTTTGCACCTTTGTCCATGGCCAAGACTCTGAAAAAAATAGAATAATTTTTGACGCCTGGACATTCTATTTCTGTTGCTACCATTTTATAATTATTATTAAAAATAGACATTTTCATCATTTTGTTATAACTAGACATATTCATATTATGTCAATTTCTTTCACATATAAGTATTTCATAAAATAAGATTAATCAAACAAATAGAAGAACCTCTGATTCATTCTAATATTAGTGTAAATTATTGATTCTCAAGGAAGTTTCATTCCTTTCTACGAATCAATTTTTGTACACTACAAAAGCAAAGAGGCATACAGGTTTTACCTGGAAAGGTTGCTGATATTTTGTAAGATACTAGTTGTAGCATCCGTATTCCAATGCCAAGCAAACTTAAAACTGTCACACTCCCACCCAACTTAAAATTAAAGATTTTTGTGGTGTATCACTCCCATTGTAGAGAAATGAAGCTATGCTATGAAAATTTGTTAATTTATGTTTTGTGATGCTGACAACATTTTGGAAGTATATGAAAATGAAAATGAAGTCATCTTAGGATCACGTCATACTTTTGATGCTACTGTCTGGAACTTCAAATGCAAACAAAATGAGTCAGAACTGCATAGTTGCTTAGTTTTTGGACTGCACCACCATCCACTATCCACATTTCATATATTACAATCAAATGCTTGTAGAAAATATAATTATTTAGTACAATCAGTACAAGATGATGTAAGAATGGACAAAAACCTATAAAGCAGGATTGTGAGACAAACTATACCCAATATTAAGTCTGCAACTACCAACTTGTGCACTCATACCCACTTAGGTTGATAACAAAACAAGTTTGTTTTTCCTAAGACTTCTCTGATGGCTGGTTGTTATTACTCTTTTTTAAGTAAAGAAAATAATACTAACACACTTTTTTTTAAGGAAAAAGTCTTGTATTTTTTATCACTCCAGTTGTGTTGTGTGTGTGCATGTAGTTATCATGATAGTTTTCTCAAAAGATTTCAAACTGGCCTTCTCAAGATGTTCATCTTGAGAGAATATTAGGGAGAAAAGAGATGTAAGGGTTTTGAGTTTGGATTGGCTTGTTTGTATTTAATTTTGTCAGTTATTGATTTATGTAAAATAAAATTAATATTAAATATCTTTGGGTAGTTTGTTTTTTATATAAATGGTTTTTAGTCATAGCAATTTAATATTTATGTTAGTATTGTTGGCTTGGATGTACTTAAGAATGGTACTCTTTTTAAAGAGATCTTAAAATTTTGTTTTGAAGGTATTTTATGTGGTAAGTATTTAGATGTTATATCGGACATGTTGTTTTTGTTTATTTATGAATTTGATATGTCTATAAATGATTTGAAAGCTTTACTTTGATAGAATATTTTGTTAGACACATCCCCTTTGAAACATGCTACATGGTTAGGTCAACATTCCTTGGGTCCTTCATGTTGTCCATCTAGATGCCATCCAAAACCTCACAAAAGAGTTTTTTTCTTTTTTCGTTTCACTTTGTAGAAGCGAACGACATAGATGTCATTCTCAAGCATAGTCTATGGTATGTCCATAGCTCTTTGTTGGTCTTTACTCCCTAGACCGAAGACTTCCTTGTCTTTGAAGAATGAGCTCTTTTAATGCTAGTTTGAATTGAATTTATTGGCTTACCCTTGCCTTGTTCCCATTTTTTAGGCTATATTTTTATCTCTTTAGGCAATGTTGTTTGTGTTGAGTTGCATAAGTCTTTTTTGGCTCATCCTCAAAAGAAAGTTTATGTTGGGGTCAATCTTTCAGAAAAATTCAAAGACTCTATTGACATCTGAATTGGACAAATGTGTCATACTCAAGTAGTCATTTATATTAATTTATCAAATTCTTGTTATAGGTGTCAATCTTCTAAACATAAAATCAAATATTGTCCCTTAATTATGTCAAGAGTCATGCCCTACCTTCCTCTAAATATGAAGAGGTTTTTGCAACCGTAGCCCTACCTACTAATGACCTACCTTCTTATAAAAATGAGGAAGGTTGTGCTCCAATGGGGAACCATAGAAATGACTAAATTGATGGGTTAAAGAGTTTTTCTACCAATGGTAAGTCAAAATAAAAGAATGTTAGTCCAACTATTTCAATGCATATTGACAAGACAAAGTTGATTTTTGTATCTCAACAATTTGGGGAACCCTCCAAGGAGTTAAACAAACCAAATTCATCTAAACAACTCTTATTACCAACAATTTATTTTCTCAAACAAATAATTTATCTTCATTTTCTCTTTGAATGAATTCAAGGTACTCTTGTAGCTTGACTTGTGACTTGAAGGACCTACAAGCAACATTTCAGCTAGACAGATGTAAACCAATGGTGAAAAGTGAAATTTTACAAAAGAATTATGAAACTCTTCAAAAACTTGATAGTGATGATCAATTCATTTTACTGTCAAATTTTTACTAACAATGATTAAGAATGAGACTTCATGTACATTTTATTATATTTATCATTGACTTTCAACTTTATATCAGTGATTGTAGTGGCACATTATGATTATGTTTGTTGGGAATCAGTCTTATTTTCCAAACTATACTAAAATATTTATTATCAATGTTAGTGGTGCTTTATGATTCATTTTATCTTGATATATGCGTTGGTAGTGCATCTTATTTCAGTTTAGATGCTACCCTGTACGATATATTTAGATGCAGTGTTATGAGTTTGATATTTGAAAATGAACACTTTCAGCCCTCTTATTTTATTTTAAAAAAATAATTCCTCTTTTGTCTCATATTGTTGAATTCCTTGTATTTGCTTGTTTTGGAATAATTGTTTGTTGCTGATTGGTCTCATGGCATAGTGATTCGTGCTCTTTGATAGCTTTAAAATATCTTTTGCTTTCAAATTCGGTGCACATGCAACACTCAGATTCTTGCTCTTTGACAGCTTTACTCCTCTCACTTGCACTTCTTTTCTTTGAGTCTTTTAATAATACATATGACTAAATTCTGTTGAGGCGTTTTTTTCAAACGATTCTTGTACCCGTTGTAGGTCTCACAGTTAGCATAGATGTACTAGATGATATCACATAAATATTCTCTCTTTTTTATTATGTATATATATATTTATTTTTTAAGTTTTTTGGGATTTTATATTATCTGAATTTGTTTTACTATTCCATAAAGAATATGAGTCTATATTGATACCTCTTTAGTTGAGGGTTAAAGATTGAAGGGTGTTTGTTTTGTCAAAGTTATCCACGGCATGATCTACGTTTCATCTCTTATATCATATCTGTAGGAGTTTGAACCTTGGTGGATGACATAATCAACAAACATACCATCACTCTCATCAATTGTACTGAACCAGTTGAACGAATCACAAAAATATTCTCATCTTTCTTAAAAATATGAATATTTATTATCTATGTTTCCAAACAAAGATGTAATACAAAATTTCGCAATATTTTTTTTTTAATATTTATATCTATGTTGTAAAACTTGAGGGTTCTTCCATGTATGCAGTATGTAGGGTAATCACAACTACTTCAAGATTTCACAAAAATCTTCTCTCTACTTTTGTAATAATCTTTTGTAATAATCTCAAGTTCTGAAGCTGCTTGTGTAACACAAGATGGGAGGATATTGGAAAAGCCCTGATATTGTCTTTACACCTTCAATTTCTCTTGATAAAAATCTCCAAGGCTTTTTCAGCAAGCCCATTTTTCTTATATCCAGCAATAATGAGTCCATGTGAATAGATTTGATGAGGGGTTATTTCAAACAAATCGTGTGCCTACTGTTGCTTCCATTTTAGCAAATGGCATGCCCCTGTTGTAGTTCAAAGCATGTTCCACATTCATGTGGATAGGGACAGGCACAACTACAACATACATGTAGCAAAATTTTGTTCTTTTTTTCTAATGGATTTCCATACCCTCTTCCAAAGCTTATTAGTTTGCATAAATTGAAGGATCTTGGAAAACACTGATGGATTTAGGTTTACAGTTGGCTTGCAAAATATTTTTGATTTTTTCAACTAAATCATTCAGTGCATGTTCAACAATGATTGCATTCCATAATATCAAATGTTTGTTGATGAATTTTCCAAATGATTCATTTTCCAGCTGTAACTTCCACATTTGTAATTCAAGATTTTAAATCCAATAGGCTAAACTCTTTTTTTTTAATGGATTTCCATACCATGTTCTAAAGCTCCAAGTTGTAGCCATGTATAAGTCTATCATGGTAGTCAAGAAAGCAACGTTCCAGCTATTTGTTCCTTTAATGCTTTAACAGATCATTCCATGTTCTAATGCTCTACTTGTTGCACAGACTGGCTGGATGTTTGCAATGGGTGATGAGTTGTTTCACAGCTGTCATTTGTTCTTGCTTAAGAATCAATACATGGAATTTTTAGTAAACCCAATTTGTTCATGCCCATCTATGATAACAGACCTTGCCACAAAATTGTGTTGAAACATTTTTCAAATGATTTATGTGCCCACAATAACTTCCACATTTGCACTGCAACATTTCACATATAACATGAATTCAAGTTTTGTAATGGATCTCCATTACATGTTCCAAATGTCTTCTTATATCACATCATGTATACTAGGTGGTGACAACTACACCACTTCCCAGAAGATTGGGTTTTTAACTTTTTCTATGATTGCAGTACGTGACCAAATAAGTGAAGCGTTTTACCATTCAATTTGTGTGTTTGCTATGGCCTTGTAGTTTTGTTTGAAGTACAACCAAATTCCACAAAAACTGTTTTCTTTTTTCAATGGCTCTCTATATATTTGAAGGTGATTCATCGTGCAGAGAGGGATGAGGAATGGCCAGCATTTAGACAGCTGTTAATATTAGTTATTGGCAAGTTGGCAGCTGCCATGTGTTGGATAAGTGTTCATATATTCTGCATGTTTTTAGTTGAAGGGTGATTTGACTTAATGTGGGGATCAGAAAATTGCATCCTAACCTGTATTTTTGGGAAAGAGTTAAGTTTATTATTTTTGGATATTATTTTGGATTTTTATAAATTTGTCTATGTATTAAAGTATTTATGTTTATCTTTTGTATCTATAAATATCTAAACATACTTAATAGTGAAATATGAGATTCATTATTATATTGAAGAACATTTGATTTTTTCCCCAAAAAAATGCATAATATCATATTAAAATAAGATATTACATATTGTAGAAGCTGAAGAAAGCTTTACAAGAGAAAAACAAATACAAAAGTGCTTCCAGAAAAAGGCAGCAGCCAACAGAGAAAGCCCAGAAAGAAAATGGACAAAGAAACAAAAGGCAACCACCATAAAAATAAAGAGAGCACACCAAAGAATGGTGAAAGCAAGCAGAAAGTAGGAAAGAAAATACTGATCAGGAAGAATGAGCAAAGCCACAAAAGAAAAAGTGGACAAGAGCATCATGAATGATTGGTCACAGAGAGGTTATAACGCTGCAAGATACAACCCACCAAGTGTTCAGTTAGTTCCCATCTATCTGCAGTCAAAAGCAAACCCTCCTTTGAAAGTGTATCTGCCTCCAAATTGAATTCCCTGTAAACATGTGTGGAGGATATATGGACAAAGCTAAGCCTCAGCCTATCAATCAAAGCTTTAATAGACATGAAGATGATATTTTCAATATGATAGAGCCCCTTTATCCATTTGATGATGACCTCAGAATCACCAAAAAATTGTAATTGATCCATCCTTCTATCCTTGGCCACAATCAACAAAAGTTTCAAAGCCATAATCTCCGTAAAATTATTTGTACTGCAGCCCAAACCAACACTAAAAGTGATATAATGATTTGGATTGTAAAATATTATGCCACCTGCCTCACAGAGAGCAGAATTACCTTGACAAGCCTCACCAAAGTAACCCCAAGGACGAGATTTATCAATTAATGGAGGAGTTATGGGTCTCAGAATATTCACCTTAGGGATAGTCTGAAAGTGTACAAAAATGGACTGAATCTGTGAAATGCATTGGAAGGTAGGAATCAACTTATGTTGAAAAATTACAGCATTTCTAGCCAGCCAAATACCCCAAGCAACTAGAAGAGGTAGATTCCTAAAGGAATGCAGCAACCTATGATGATACCAATTCTCAAAAAAATTCAATAGAGTATCCTCAGCCCAAACATTCCTTTGACCAATCAATCTTCCCAAATTAGACCAAACTTGGATAGTGTAAGGACAATTGATTAAAAGGTGGTCAATAGATTCCAAGTCCATCAAGTACAGAGAACAATGTCCTGGACTCTGCCAACTTCTTTTTGCAGCACATCCCAAGTAAAAATTTTTTTTGGAGTGCAAGCCACATAAAAAATTTGGTCAGCATGGATCTTCCAAATACACTTCCACCACCAACTACCAACATCCTAGTTCCTTGGAGGAAACAAAGACTTGTATCCCAAACTGACGTTATACACCCCTTGGCGCAGAATTCTTAGACCAAACCAAAAGATCTTCCCCGTTGTTGATTCTGACATGAATCCACTTAAGCCTGTTAACATAATCACTCCATATTTTATAATCCACACCAATCAAACCAAGCCTACTAGTAGAATTCCACCCTTGTTGCCAAAAATTGGTGGTATTAGGATCAACAACTTGTGCAAGAGTACTAATACCTTTCTCAGACAATAAATTTATTAGATCCCCAGGGAGAAGGTAAGCTTCACCACAACTAACATGCAAGAATCAACACCCACTCTGACATTAACACCATTCCCCACCTTCCAAGACAACCATTTACCAATAATAGGGAAAGAAGAAACAACAACCTTCCAGACAATAGATGCATTTCGAGAGGTTTTAATCGGACATCTAATCCAATCAACAATAGATTTAGGAGCAATGTACTTTTGATAAAATGTATTATACCACAAACCCCTTGTTGAAATGATTCTCCAAACACTCTTGGCAACGAGAGCAACTCCAAAATAATGAATATTTTTTAGTCCCCAACCCCCTTCATCCTTTGGCTTAGAAATGGACAACCAATTTGTAAGTGGAATACTGAATTTTTCCTTTTTTCCTTTCCACAGAAATGTGAATCATTTTTTGCTTATTGTTTCCAACACACATTTGGGAATGTGAGCTAAAGAAAGCCAAAAAACAAGTATAGCTTCCAAAATAGATTTGATCAAAGTAAGTCTTCCCCCAATGGATAGCCATCTATTGCACCACAAATTAATACGATTTTGAACCTTATCAATCATCCATAACCATTTGGTTTCAGGAGAAATCCTAGATATTTAAAACCAACTTGTAGATCAAAACAATAATAGGGAAACATAAGAAGAATCCAATTATGAAGGTCCATTTGAATTCTGCTAAGAGAGATAGTGGACTTATGTATACTAGTCACCATACCTGTGGCAACACAAAATAAGTCAAGTATCTCTTTAACCTTGATCAGTTTTTCTATGGAGCCATTGTTGAACAACAAAATATCATCCACAAAGAGAAGATGTGTAAGGGTAATGGTGCCACCTAGGACCAAAATACCACTTATGAAATCATTTTGTTTAGCAGCCAACATAGAACGACTTAATCCCTCAGCAACCAATAGGAATAGAAGAGGGGATAGAGGGCAGCCTTGTCTCAAACCATGAGTGGGTCTAAAGAACTTTGAGGCAGAGCCATTTATGAGAATGGCATAAGAAATAGAGGTGATACAACCCATAATCCAATTAACCAATTGTGAGCAAAAACCAAGATGTATCAACAACAACCGAATATATAGCCAATTCACTCTATCATATGTCTTCGACAAATTAAGCTTCATAACCAGTGCTGGTAATTTCTTGGTTTTTATAGTATGGATACCATCTTGAGCAACCCCAATAGCCTGATGAATATGTCTCCCATGTAAGAAACCAAATTGTTCACACGAGATAGAATTTGATAGCACATGCTTGATTTTAATAGCAATGACTTTAGTGCAACAATCTTGTATATTCAATTACAAAGAGAGATAGGGAGAAAGTCATCAAAGGAGTCTAGCTTGTCCTTCTTAGAAATCAGGGTGATGAATGTTGAGTTGAAAGCCCCAAGTATTTTCCCAGATTGTCGAGATTGTTCGACCACATGAAGGATATCAGAACCTAGAAAATTAAAAAACCAAAGGAAGAATTCAATAGTCCAACCATCTAGACCTAGACTTTTGTCTTCATGAAAAGTGCCCATAACAGTTCTCAATTCATCCCTCAAAATTTCTTTCATAAGTTCCTCATTAGTTTCCCTATCAACAAAGCTCAGAAAACGTGCAGAAATACTAACTATGTTAGCGATATTTTCCCTATCTGGTTCCTTATACAACTGGTAGAAATGAGTGACTCCCATATCAACAATCTCTTTGAATGTGTTAGCCATAGTACCATCTTCCTTTGACATTTCCCAAATAATGTTTTTCTTTTTACGATAATTTGCAAAGTTATGGAAATACTTGGTGAACCATAAATTTTTGGGTGGCTGTGAACTTCTCTTGCACTCTTAGGGTTTTTCACCTAAAAGGAGAGAGATAAACCCAAAAATTGTGGTGGTTCACTCAAACTACTGTATGCAAGATGGAATTAAGCCTAAATGCAATGATCTAGATGCAACAAAATGATAAAATTGATTGATTATTTATGCAAAACCTAAGAAATATGAAGTGTTTGAAAACATAGTGTGATATGCAGAAATGAACTAGAAACATGCACAAATGAACTCGGAACTTAATGAAACTGAATAGAGTGCACTTGGAGATGAAAAGCTGATGTAGGAAGGTTCTGGAATCTACCAAAAATCATTGTTGATTCCTAGTGAGACTCATTTTCCACTGATGGCCAATCAGTCCTTCTTCTGGTAAACTATGCTGAAACTGGTTTCCGACTGCCGGGAAGTGAATTCTTATGAAATCAACTTTTCCAGTCTGAAAGTGGGACTCATTTGCCACTGATGGCGAATCAGTCCTCCTCCAAAATTTTGCAAATTTAGGGGTCAACTTTGTGGGTCCAGATATGCACCTGTCTTCTTGTCGGGTTGACGGAGTCAAATCTATATAAAGCGGGCTGAATGTTGTCTCCAAGCTTGAATTAGGGTTTAGTTGATTTGAATCACTTTGATGATTTGTTGACCACTTTTCAACACCTATTTCTTTGAAAAATCTACCTACAAGACCTACAAACACACATGCAAAGAGGGGAAAAATGGTTAAGGGTTAGAGTATAGGGATTTTCCTTGGTCAAATCCCACTTTGGTAATCAAACCCTTGATAAAGAAATGAAATGAAAATAAGAAATGATGAGTAAACAACATGCAAGTGTCCTAAACTCACTGAATCCTTGTTGTTGAAGTATGAAGATATGTCAATGACTACTCCAAGATGCTTGATTCAATGATGCAATGTTACTCAAATGCTTGAATGAGATGATTGAATGAATGAATGAATGCTTGAGTGAATGAGATGAATGGGGGTTAAAATGGATGGAAAAACACTTATTTATACACACTTATGCCCTAATTACCTGAAAATACAACATCAAAAGCTGACATAAGGTCTTAATGAATAAAAACCTCAAGGAAATTTGAATTTATCTTGAATTTTGAGCCAAGAGGGACTCATTCGCCACCCATGGCCAATGGGTCCCACTCTAGGCTTGCAAGTGGGTGTCGGGAATTAAGTTGCTTTTAATGATTTTTTTGGGTTTGTATTCAAAAAAACACTTAATTAAGGCCTATAAGTGCATACAGGGGCCAACTAAAGCATAAGAAAGGTGTAAATAGTGGTGACAAGCCTAGCAAAGCGTGAAAGCTTGTTACAAGACTTTACAACACTTTGAAATAGGATTTGATAAGGGATAAAAAGATGATATTTAGATAAATTATAATAAGAAGAGTCTAGAAAAGTGTAGAAATGTGTTACAACACTTCACAACACCTTCACAACACCTCATAATTTGAATATTCAAGACCTAATGTGAATGTTTAAGTCACATTGCAACATTAAATCTAAGAAAAATAAGCCAAGCATCATAGGAAAAAGACCTAAATGACCAAATCCATTTTTCTATGGTAGGAAATTTAGCCGCCACTTTAGTGAGAGGATGAACTTGCTTCAAACTCACACTAAAGGAGCCATTCATATCGAGAGGGATCCAAATGCACTTATGCTAGCAAGATGGAATAACAACGATGAAGAGGGATGATCAAGCCCCCAGGATGGAGATCCCATGGCAAGCTAAACATAAGGACAAATGAACACACATGTGAAAGAGAGAGAGAGAAGAAAGAGGAAAAAGGAAAAGTTAGATCAAGCTTCAATCATTTGTCCAGCTAGTTGTGGATCAGATCTAGGCTATTTGTCTAAAAAAGAAAAATGCATACTCACTCTGGGGCGACGAAACTCATGGTTTTCCACCAGGTGAGAAACATACGCTTGGGTGTTATGTACTCACAAACACATAGGTGGCTATGAGAAATTCGTGTCACGGAATGGGCTTCCCGCTCAACTATATCAAAGTTATACCTCCTGATAACTTTAATAAAGCTCCACAAAGGATAATTGTGGTTTATGCTTCATGAGACAAGCAAAGCTTCATATGCTTAGAACTCATGAACAAGCAGGATGGCACCACAGGCATGCAAGTTGCATTATGCAAGGTTGCCATAACAATGCAAAAATGTAAATGTAAAAGAAATGTTCAAATGGGTCATGTTAAGTTCATGCAAGGTCTTTAACTTAGGGAAAATTGTGTCTAATGTCACCAAGAGAAGACCAATCAAAGAATAGAATATTCACAACTTAGGGGATGTAGTGTGTTGCATCAGGCCACCAAGAGGAATGTAATATGCTAAGATATAGATCACACTTATGAAGGACATCACACCCAATTTCATCCACAAAGTGACAAAATGCATTGTATGAAGTGACAAGGCTGCACTAAGAAGTTCCAAGAAAGAATGCAAAAGAATAATGCCAATGTATGCCCCCACTTTAAAAGAATTGTTACACACTGTTCTATGAGCAATTACTTTAAAGTAGCAAAAGAAAAATGCAAAAAGAAAACAAGACATGAGAGCCAACTAGGAAAGCCCCTATGCCAAGTCATACGTTTCTGAGTAAGGCTATGTCATGTAAATGAAAAAGAAACAAAAGAAAGAAGGGTTTCCCCTAGAAAGGAACACACCAAACACATAAGGGATCTATGGATTTGGGTTCAGTATGTTCTTTTCTACAATGTTTTGTAAGAAGCTCAGAATTGTCATCATTCCTCGAATACATAGAATTGGAAGAATGACACAAAGAGAGCGAAAAAAAAAGAAAAAGGAAATTTTTTTTTTGAGTCAACATGGAAGAGACATTGCGGTCTCAATGCTTTGCATCGTCCCCAAAAGGAAAACACAAGCAAAAAAAAGGAAAAAGAAAAGGAAAAGCTTTTGGGTTAACATGAAAGAGACATTTTGGTCTTAATTCCTTGCGTCATCCCCAAAAGGAAAACACAAGAAAAGATAAAGTCAAAAGGAAAAAAGGGACCGATTGGGTCAACATGGAAGAGACATAGAGCATCCCAATGCTTTGTGTCATCCCCAAAATGAAAACACAAAAGAAAAGAAAAAAGGAAAAGATAAAGAATGACATATAGAAGAATAGAGGTACAAATAGAGGAAGTGCACAAAGAGAGGGAGAACATCAAATGCACATTACGGGGGAACACGATACACACATACAATCACACCAAAGAAAAGAAAAAGAAAAAGGAAAATGTAAAAAGGCTAGTTAAGGAAAATGCAAGTCAACCATCTAACAAGTCATTCGCCTGCCAATCATGTTTAGTATATTGTGAGGGTGGTTGACTATCCAAAGGGAGAATTGCAAGTTATGAACTAGGGGAAGTACCAAGTTCCTCACTTGGTGTAGGATATTTATCATTTAAGGTCATGGAAGAGGAAAATAAAGAATTTAGATCGTTATGCACCTCTTCATCTATTTTAGATATCTCCTCCTTATCATCATCATTAAGATTAATCACAACGGGAAGACAGATGGTAATTTCCAATGAGGGATGTATCAAGAGTTGTGGTTGTTGTCTTAGATCATTTTTTTGTGATGGTTGTAACATAATTTCTTATGGCAGGTCAGGAGGAGGAGGGTGATCATGTATTGCTTCAGTCAAAGGCAGAGGTTGATTTTCTTTGTTTTCTTCTATTTGTAACTGATGAGCAAGGAGATGACGATGATTCCTATGCTCTCTAGCACTGCGGTTTCATTTTATTCTATTTTGAAGTTGTTGAGGTGTAAGAGTGGGTTGATCCACCATAGGCTCCTTTTCTTCCCGAGGAGGAGGAATGGAAGGAACTAAAGGAGATGGGTCAATCACTTTCTCTTTGGCCTTATAAACTTGTTTAGTGTGAGGAGGCATGACGGGGTTGGTTTCATGATCTCTTGGATGTTTAGACAATGAAGGCGAAGTGTTTAATGTTGGTTGTTCATGGGGTTGCATTGGTTATTTAGGTTTGGATTCAGGTTGAAGCATGGTCTCATCGAGAATAGGAGTAGTAGGAGTGGACGGGTACATGTGGTGAAGAGACAATTCGGCTATGCATTTGGCTTTGAACTTTTGATAGGCAATGAAAAAGAAACCCTTGCCAGGGGTGATGGGTTCCATAGGTTTAGGCCAAAAGGCTTCTAAGGAAAAATTACCTTTAGAAGACAATGGATTAAAGCCACTATGGTGTACAATAAATATCTCATTGTCAAGTGGAAACTTCAAACATTTATGAACAACTGAAGGGACAACTCTCATCGAGCGAAGCCAAGGATGACCTAGGTGCAAATGAAACTGGTCCGATTGTGGAATGATAGAAAATGTTACATCCAATGTCTTAGGTCCTATTTGTAATGGGAGTATGATTGATTTGATCGTAGGGCACACAAAACCAGTATGTGTTTTAATCCATGCTATTGGTTTGTCATAATCATCTTTATAAAGATCATGTAATACTAAAAATTCTTTCGTGATCATGTTCTCACCATAGGCGGGATCTATTAATATCCCATTGGTGGGCTTATCATAGATGCGACCAGCTATGTAAAGAGGACCATCAGGAAGTGTTTTAAGTATATAATGAGAAGAAAAGGTAATATCAAGATATTTTTTAGTTGGGCCCTTATGAGGGATAACGTCTATCGTACCCACGAGTTCATCCATAGGATTAACATGGGTAACTTTTTGAGTAAGACCATGTTGTTCAGTTTTTGTATTGGCATTCATCACATCAGTGTTTGAAGGTTCACTAGCTTTGAAAAACATTTGATATATTGTGTTTAGGCATGGGATTGGTAAATATTTGTGAATTTTGATTGGGGGTGCAATGTACTTATTGCCTTGATCATTAAAACCTGCAATGGATAGACGACTAGAATCAATGAGGTCTTGCACTATGTGTTTGAGACGCTTGCATTGTTCTATGTCATGTCCATTTTGGCGATGAAAATGACAAAAAGAATTTGGTTTTTAAAAGGTGGGGGGGTAAAGGCAACTTGGTAGTATCAAGTGGTTTGATTGTAGGCAAAGTGATCATATGTTGCTGTAGTAGTTGATTCATTGTGTTATGGAGAGTATCAGGAAAGGGGGTAAATTGTCTCTTCAAGTCCCTATAGGTAAAGGGAACCGCTACTTTAACAGCTACCACTTGATTATGAACAGGTTGAGTTAGTTGTGGAAGAGGTGGATTGAACTGTAAGAAGTCTTCGTTTGGTTTTCTAAATTTTTGTGAGTTGTTTTGGTTGCTTTGTTCAGAATTCTCAACTCGGTTAGAAGTGGATTTTGCATCACAATTAGTAATCAAGTTGTGATAGTCACAAAGGGCTATGCAAAAATGCATGAAAGAAGGAAATTTCATCATGGTCAACTTATCCTGAATGGGAGTTTGCAAGTTTTTGATAAACATCTTTTGGAGATGTGAATCAAGAACCTTGAGATATACTTGAGCATACAATGACTGATAACATGAAATGAAATCAGTTACTTTTTCATCCACATTTTTTTTACATCTCTTTAAATCAACCATTTTCTTTTTGGGAGTCATATGGACTTGAAAATTACTTATAAAGGTATCAACAAGTTCATTAAATGATTGAATTGAATGATTGGGTAAATTTGAAAATCACTCCAAGGCAATGTCCTTTAAGGTCCTAGGAAATAGTTTAGCTAACAGTTTATCGTCAAGGACAAAATCACTGCACAAGGCTGTATAGGCATTGACATGATTAGTAGGGTCTCCTTTTCCTCCATACTTCTCAAACCTAGGCATCTCAACTCCTTGTGGCATCGGTGTTCTTAATATTTCTAAAGATAATGGGCTACTACAGACATAGTATGTGGGTGTTGCGGTTTGATTTTGGTTAATGGTGGATATTTGTTGTTGCATGGAAGAAATAGTGTGAAAGAGTTGTGTAATGAGAGGGTCAGTGTAAGTGGTATGAGGTGGAAGAGAGAATGGTGATGGAGTATATGTGATGATAGGAGAAGTGAAGGTGGTGGAGGATGGAACATTCGATGCCACAAAAGAACTAGGAATGCTAGTTGGAATAGAGAAAGAAGGAGTCACATGACTAACTTGTTGCATGGTAGTTGTAACTTGAGGAGTGGTATAGGTAGGTATGGATGCTACGGTTAAAGTAGGAAGAATGTGAGATCCTTCTTGGCTAACTACTGTGTTTTTTGGTTGAGATGTGGTAGAGGTGGAAGAAGCATTTTTTTGGTATATCTCAACAATTTGTTTCATGACATGTCTAAACCCTCATCACTTTCAAGCATTTGATGAATGTTGTCAATAGTAGGAATTGCAATGGTGGAAATGTTTTCAAGACACAAGTTTTGTTGCAAATGTGCTAAATCCTCATGAATGTTAATGACTTTATCTTGTGGAATGGGATCATTTTGTGTGTCAACATGCATTGTATGTGAAGGTAAAGGGTACTAGTGGTAGTATTCATGCCTAATGTGCCATTGTCCATACTAGGAGTAGGAGCTCGAGACAACCCAAGGTTCACAATGAGTGTGTTATTGCGGGATACCATGAGTCAGGAACTTCTCGCTAAAGTATTATCAATAGGGCACCAAACACTCATACAAGTACCACAAGAGGTGGGGTGAATGCAAATGCAATGAAATCTAGGAATAATAAAATGAAAATAATAGAATTTATGTAAACTAAAATAGGAAGGCAATACCAGAAAATAGAAATGCAGAAATTACTGTAAAAATGACAGAAATTGATGTGCAAAAAGTGCAACTGGACTAATTCGCCCAGGGTGGCGAATGAGTCCAGGGGTCAATTTTTTTGTGTTTTTCAGAAAATTTAAAGTGATTTTTATGCCTTTCTGATGCAAATGCAAAATTTTGGTTTTTGTAATGTTTTGAAGTGCAAAAATGAAATCTATATGAGATATTCACTAATTCAAGTTTGTAAACACTTGGATGCAAAAACAATGAAAAATCTAATGCTATGAGTCGTAGGATGTAAATGCAAATGCAAATTAGAAAGATGATGTTCAATATGCAGGTTCACCAAAATGAACCATAAATTTTTGGGTGGCTATGAACTTCTCTTGCACTCTTAGGGTTTTTCACCTAAAAGGAGAGAGATAGACCCAAAAACTATGGTGGTTCACTCAAAATAATGCATGCAAGATGGAATTAAGCCTAAATGCAATGATCTAGATGCAACTAAATGATAAAATTGATTGATTATTTATGCAAAAACTAAGAAATATGAAGTGTTTGAAAACACTATGTGATATGGAGAAATGGACTAGAAACATGCACAAATGAACTCAGAACTTAATCAAACTGAACAGAGTGCACCTAGAGATGAAATGCTGATGCAAGAAGGTTCTAGAATCTGATAGAAATAACTATTGATACCAAATGGGACTCATTCATCACTGATGGCGAATTAGTCCTTCTTCTGGTAAACTATGTTGAAACTAGTTTATGACTGTCGAGAACTAAATTATGATGAAATCAACTTTCCAACCTAAAAGTGGGACTCATTCACCACTGATGGCGAATTAGTCCTCCTCTAAAATTTTGGAAATTCAGAGGTCAACTTTGTGGGTCCAGATCTGCACTTGTCTTCTTGTCAAGTTGACGAAGTCAAATCTACAAAAAATGGGTTGAATGTTGTCTCCAAGCTTGAATTAGGGTTTAGTTGACTTGAATCACTTTGATGATTTGTTGACACTTTTCAACACCTATTTCTTTGAAAAATCTGCCTACAAGACCTACAAACACACATGTAAAGAGGGGAGAAATGGTTAAGGGTTAGAGTATAAGGATTTACCTTGGTCAAATACCACTTTGGTAATGAAACCCTTGATAAAGAAGTGAAATGAAAACAAGGAAGGAATAATGAATAAAAAACATGCAAGTGTCCTAAACTCACTGAATCCTTGTTGTTGAAGTCTGAAGATATGTTAATGACTGCTCCAAGATGCTTGATTCAATGATGCAATGTTACTCAAATGCTTGAATGAGATGATTGAATGGATGAATGAATGCTTGAGTGAATGAGATGAATGGGGTTTAAAATGGATGCAAAAAAACTTATTTATATACACTTATGCCCTAATTACCCAAAAATACAACATCACAGAATGACATAAGGTCTAAATGAATAAAAACCTGGAGGAAATTTGAATTTATCTTGAATTTTGAACCAAGAGGGACTCATTCGCCACCCATGGTGAATGGGTCCCACTCTAGACTTGCAAGTGGGTGTTAGGAATTAAGTTTCTTTTAATGCTTTTTTTTAGGTTTGTATTAAAAAAACACACTTAATTAAGGCCTATAAGTGCATCAAGGGGCCAAATAAAGCATAAGGTGTAAATAGTGGTGAAAATCCTAGGAAATCGTGAAAGCTTGTTACAAGACTTTACAACACTTTGAAATAGGACTTGATAAGGGATAAAAAGATTATATTTAGATAAATTATAATAAGAAGAGTCTAGAAAAGTGTAGAAACGTTTTACAAAACTTCACAACACTTTCACAAGACATCATAATTTGAATATTCAAGACCTAATTTGAATATTTAAGTCACATTGCAGCATTAAATCTAAGAAAAATAAGCCAAGCATTAGAGGAAAAAGACCTAAATGACCATGAAAATGACCAAGATTCATTTTTCTATGGTACACATGGTATTTTCATCACCATTTTCCAACCAAAGAGCTTGACTTTTTAATCTCCATTGAGCCTCTAGATCAGCCAAAATATTTTTCTTTTTTTGTTCCAACTCCAACAACCTTAATCTAGAAGCCTCATCAAAGGTAGTCTGGAAATCAGAAACATAAAACACATCTAGTTCCTGCTCCACCAATGAAAGAGACCTTTCCTATTCCAAACATTTTTTTATGTGCCCAATTGATAGTAGCCTCCTTGACATTTTTAAGGTTTTTATCCATTTGTAGACTAGCTGATACATTTGAAGATTCATCAAAGAGAGTCCAAACAATTTTAACCAAGTTAATGAAGTCAACATCCAAAAGCTAAGAGGGATTAAATTTGAATGGGGAAGTTGGTTTAGAGTCAGCTTTAGCAACTTGTAGTAAAATGGGGAGATGATCAGAATCACCACCTGAGGCCACCTAAGAACGAATCTTTTCAGATTTATGGAAAAGAGAATCATGTACCAAAAATCTATCGAGTCTATATTGAAGAATGATTGAACTTTATGCAATAGGGAAGAATTTTATTGTGCTTATTTTTTAAGCTAAATGGTTTTCCCAAGTAAAAATATTGTGTATAGCCTTTATTTTATATTTATTCTATTATAGTTTCAAATAATATATGCATTATTTCTATTGTATAGGTTTAATGGGCTTCCTTTTCTCTACATCTTGGAATACCACGAAACTTTATTTCATTTCATGCTAAAGTTACAAGGAGATATTAGTGAACATTAACAAGCAAGAGTAGGGAAAAACTCATAATTAATTTATTTAGGTAAAAAAAAAATCATGATCTTTAGAAATAGTGTTAGATTTCATAAGACACATTGCATGGAACCTATTTGATAAAAAATATTTGTTGTATTTAGAATATTCTTCATTTTAAAAGCTTCCCTATGATATGCTTGATAATACTTGCTTAAATGAAAAGTATTGCCAAAAGGCATAACAAGGAGATACTATAGCTCTATGAGATATACTACAAAGAAGAGAAGATCTACAAAATGACATTGACTTGGTTGATAAACAACTCCATGAATTTAAGGGAATCATCACCAATCAAAAGAAATTAATAGAAGAAAAATCAAACATATTGATCTCTTTAGAGCTATTTACTATTGATTTTCCATATGCATAAGATAAGTCTATATTTGAAACTCTTAAATAAAACATCTTGGCTACCATAGAGAATAAAATGGTGCTAGCCTCCAAAATTGAACTAGTTGATACTACATGGTCTTAGGTTGTTAAAGGTAACTACAACTCAAAACTAGTTTTGCAACTTAATTCAAGAGGACGAGTCTAAGTTGATTTATCTTCAACTTAGAGAAAATGATTATGGGGTTTCATTCCATCAAAGTTGTCTAGGGCACAATTTCAGCCTCATCCTTTATGGTGTTGAAGGCATTTTATTCAACAAAACGATTCTTGGTGGGCTCATTTAAAACCATTCAACTTCACTAATCAACCAAGTAACCTTTGAGAATCTAAGCTAATTTCAAGTCCAAGAGAGACACATTGTTGAAGGCTTTAATCTAAATATTAAAGACCTAAAGTAAAAATAAAATTCACCTAGCTTGTTAGATGACTTGCCTTAAATAAGTTGAAATCTAACTAGAGAGGGCATGGTTTACTTATGATGATTTTCTTATTATCAAGTTGAAGAAAATTCAAGACAAACTCTAGTCTTAAGATCTAAGAAAACTCTTTTATCTTTTTTTTAAATATCTACATGGATGAAAACCTAACTAAAATTAATGGTGATGAATTGAAGGAGAAAATAGTCAAATTAGTTGAAGCAAAGAAATGAGAGAAATGGGATTTTATGCATAGGGTAAAGTTTGGATTCATTGTTCCTCGTGCCTGTGGACTAGTCCAAACCATGGAATCCCCTATCCTCTTCTTGAGACTAAATTATGAGTCTTTAATTTATACTTTTAGTGAAAATATAGAATTATGGTTTGTCACTCTTCTTTTCACTAGGTTCTTCAATGATGTTGACTGACAAATATAACTTAATATTCTTTATTAAAACAAGATATTGATGAGAAACCACTTCCTATTTTCTTAAGCCATTATTGGTTGTAAATTAACAAGGTATAAATCTACCTTGGTACAAGAGGCTCCAACAAGATTACATGTTTATATAAAGGTTTCTTAACCTCTTTCATTTGACTTGAGAGCTTAGATTTACTTGTTAGGTTCTTTTGGATATCTTTGGCAAGAAAACCTTCCTCTAGGAAACTTTTCTTCAAAGTATGTTATTGGCCTCTAGTCTTACAAGGTCCTATTCCATTGAAGATATTGATGGCTCTCCTTTTACATATTTGCAACCTAAAATATCAAAATTATTATCAATTGAATACATCCTTCTTGTAGGTGACTTCAATGATGAAGTAGATATATACAATGCACAAGTTTTGACCTCTATTTAAATCCATTGATAACACGAGAAACCAATGTTAAAGTTTCACAAAGGAATCATAGGAGTAGTGATTTATTTGCAACATGATATAACCTTCTACATAGAAGAGAGAATCAAGAAAGAATGTTATTCAACCAATAATGCTACAAGATGCATACAAGATATGATATTGTATACACCTAAAATTGGTCAAGACAATTAATTAATTAAATACAACTTATTTAATTAATGAGCCCCTTTAACTCATCTACTTATAAATAAATGCTAAATTTATTTATATAGTACACACTTTTCTAATTCTACCATCTTAAATCACATTCTTCTAAATTTAATTAAATAAACAAATGTCAATAGTTTGATTTATTTAATTAATACTCTTCTCACTAAATTTAAAAATCCAATTTAAATTTAGGAACATGTCTACAAATTTTCCTCTTGCCACATCATCAAGTGTCACATGAATTTAAATATGTCTAATATTTAAATTGCATTATCCTCAACCAATTCCAAAACAAACTTCGGACACTTGGCTCTTTCACACATTTTATTTCCTCATACACTTGGCATGGTGTTCACAGTCAAGGAAACATCCTCCATGATTCTTTCTAACTTCTTCCATCTCCACCGTTCATCTCTCATGCTGAAATCTTGACCATTGGTTGTTGCCACATCATTTTATGCTTTGGAAATCCTATAAATACAAGCCCATTCTACAACATTTTACATCCCATCTTTGAGTAAACTTACTCTACAAAAATAACATTGGAGCATTTTGAGTATTTAGAGTTTTGAGCATAGATCATTTAGACATTTAGCATTTAGAATTGTTTTATCATTCTAGTTTAGAATCATCGCTTAGTTTCATAACTAAATTGTAGTTATCATCTTAGTCTTTATATAGCATTTGCATTACAATCTTTAGTATCATATCCATTGTCATATCACCATTTTCATTTACAGCAACATCATATCATTTTTATATCAATCATGTAGCATTTTAGACATCATCTCATTTCTTAGGTTGTCATCTGAACAATCATAGTGCAATATACAAATCTGAGAGCACTAATGATTTAGAGGATCCTTGATAATAGAGAACAATGGAATGGTTTTAGTAATAGATTGCATTTTGAATTTGTATTAATTTTGTGCTTCAATCTTCAAATGTAATACATTTCATTGCTTGTGTGACTTGTTATTCCTTTACACATTTTACCTCACACATAAACCGTGGGGTCGAGCCCCATTTTTTAACAATTTCTAGAATTTTTTTTGTAAATAGGTTGGATGCGAACTTCTTTTAGTGTGATCGTGAGTTCTTTCGGTGCATACAAAGCATATTTTAGCACATCCAGTCCCTATTACAGTGCATCCAACATTTGTTTCAGTGCATACAGGTGGTTTTATAGCGCATTCGGTCTTTACTTTAACACATCCAGTAGTTATTATAGCACATAGGATAGTAATTTTAGCACATACGAATGATATTTTAGCACATCTGATGTCTGTTATAGTGCATCTCGTTAATTTTTCAAAATTTCAAAATCCTGAGAACTAATTGATGTTTTCTATATTGCAGGTACTTAATACATTGGTCAAAGACAAATTTATGCAACTACTAATGATGTATGCAGGGGCTGGAGCTTTTATTGTCTTATTTCAATTAAATTAGGAACCTAGTTTAATTAAAAGGTTAAAGAACCACTTGTCTTTTGAGCTTGAAGTGATAGGCCTATGCTCTCCCCTTAACTGGGTGAACAAAATGCTAGACTCACTATTTTAATACTTTTTTTAACACCTTTAGAAGGCCTACCGTAGTGGGAAAAAGTACTCACCCTACAGGAACGATCTAAGTGGGAACAACCAAAGCCAGGTTTTCTGACCCACTATAATCAAAAGCGAATTTGGGGAAAGTCCGCAATTCGATGGTAATGTGCAAGATAACCATCCCAAAAGCATTTGTTCTAAAGGTTGGGAGGTCTCCTGAGGGAGTTTATCTATTTTCCACACCGAACAAAAACACTTACTACGAACTCTAGTGTAGAAGCCAACCGAGTCAGTTTTCAAACACTTATAATATCACAGTGCAAGGGGAGGGAAGAATCTACCTCCAAGATACTCACCATATAACCATCAAGGATTACTGGCCAAAGGTGGAGGATTCGAGCTTGGTTAAGACTCAGGAAAGGAAAAAACACAAGCGCCCTCTAGGGGGTCACACAGCTGTGTAAGCTGACATGGTTCTAAGATGTGGGTTGTGGTATTTTAAGTGACCCTTGAGAATAGAAAAGTGCTTGAACTATTTTCTCTTGTGTTATAGCTGTGGAAATCGAAAGAATCAAACCAGATTCTTGAATACACACTCAATGTTTAGTTCCTAGGTGGAAACAATTTTTTGACAATTTGCTGTTGTGTTTTGAAGTCAGAGTTCAAGAATTTTTCCATTTAAAGCATTCAATTCCCATAATTCACAAATTTGAAACCAAGCAAAAATCATTGTTCAAAAAAGCATACCTTGGAAACATTCAGATTCACAAATTAAAAAGAAAAATAACTAGACAATCTTGTAAAAACATTGAACACTTCCAGATTAGCGCATCTAGCCTCTATTTCAGTGCATTTATAGCATACTCTAGCACATCTAGGATATATTCTAGCACATCCAGCCTCTATTTCAGTGCATTCACTGCATTTTCTAGCACATATAGGGTACAATCTAGCGCATCTGAGTCATTTTCTAGTCCATCTAGTCCATATTTTAGCGCATCTAGTCCACTTTTAGGCGCATCCATACCATCTTTTAGTGCATTTGCAAGCCCTTTTAGCACATTCACCCACAGAATACTAGGATAAAATCACATATTTATGGGCAGTCTAGCTCATCCCTAACTTTTTTTGGTGCATCTGGTCTATTTTCTAGCGCATCTGAGTCACCCTTCAGCGCATTGAATCCAAATTTTAGTGAATATACCCTATGTTCAAGTCCATACGAAGCATCTTTTAGTGCATTGAGTCTATTTTCAAGCACATCTGTGGAATAGTCTAGCACATACAAGAAATTTTATAGTGCATTTATCTGATCTTTTAGTGCATCCAGACCCTATTTTAGTGCATCCAATAAATGCAAAACTCAAGAGTTAAATTCATTCCCTGTTCGACAATTTGAACTAGAATTTAGGATCTTTTTCAAAATAGAATCATTCCTCAGGTACAATAGAGTCTTAAACTTGTTAAAACTGACATTTACAAGTGGAATTCTTCAAATTAAACCAAGATCTGACATCTCAAAGTGCCTAAATCATCAAACTTATCACATCTCTGATTGTTAAGCCTAGTTTCATCATCAGGATTTGTCATCCTTTCATCATAAAACAAAGTTGTATAATCAGATTGAACTTAGTCTCATCAATATAATTTTTCATTCTATTTGACTTCGTTTTTATCCTTGGCACTCCTCCAAACAAAGATCAAAATTTAGTTAAATTATAACACTTGTATTCCCATTCAAACAAGATTACAAAAGTAGAAACTCAAGGAAAAATAACTTGAAACTCGAAACATCAAAACTCAAAACACCATGGTTGAACCTAAAGAAAATCCATTTCACAATATCCACAACATTGAAGGTGAGGAAATAACTGAGGAAGACATCCAACATGCTCAACAAGATCCAAATTTACACAAGTTCCTAGAAAATATTTTTGAAAGGGATGGAGAAAAATACTTCCTAATGCTAGCTAATCAAGGTATCAAACTTCCACTTGACTTTGATGTTAATAAATTGAAAGTTCCTCCTAAAAATACTAAAAAATGATTCACAAAATACAGAACAAGTGGTTGCATTAACTCATCAAATGAAAAACCTCCAACAACATATTTAAGACATGCAAAGGGGAACCTCAAAACGATACTTGATACAAGACATTTTCCCCTATCCTTTTGATCAAACTATTAACATGATTCCTTTTCCCAAACATTGTGAATTCCCAAAATATGATAAATACAATGGTAAAATAGATCCTATAGATCATGTAAGGGAATTTCGAACCATGAGTCTTGAATTCACACAAGAAGAAACTTACTTGATGAGATTGTTCCCATGAAACCTAGAGGGAAAATGCTTGGAATGGTTCTCCAAACTTGCACGACCAATTAAAACCTTTGAAGATTTGGTTAATAAATTCATCACCCAATACTCTTACAACATCCAACATGAGATAACAATGAAAGACCTTTGCAACACTAAACAGAAAAAGGGTAAATCATTCCTCATATTTTTGCAAAGATGGAGAAGATTGTTTGCAAGATATTCTCATCCCATACCTAAAAAGGAAAAGATGGAAATATTCATTGACAATATAAGTGATGAGATGAGCTATAGATTGGAATTACAATGTTTTCCTACCTTTGAAAAATTGATTGAAAATGGAATCAAAATTGAAGAAGCTTGGTTAAAAGAGGAGTCATAAAAATTTACCACGAAGGAAAAAACTCAACAAGTTCCTCCAACAATTACAACAACAATGATAAACCAAAGTTTTGGAAAAAAACAAGAATGCTAGTAACAATGATGGTGCAACTGAAACACAAAATGCAAAACCAATATTTAACTTGATAGCAACGTCCATAAAGACCAATCAAAACAACAATCTAACCAACAACCAAAACAACAACCAAAACACCAATCAAAACAACAATACAATCAATGTTGAAGCTAAACAACCACCATATCGAACCTCATCAAACCAAAGAATATTCACACCTTTGGGACAGTCATTAGAATCAGCATTGAAAGAACTTCTTGTAGCCAAAGTTATAGCATTACTAGAGGCAAGAAATTGGGAACCACAAGTTAAACCTTTGTGGTGGAATGATGCACATTATTGTGACTTTCACAGAAACAAAGGACATAAAACCAATGACTGCATGCAATTGAAACATTTGATATAAGACTTGATTGATAACAAAACAATATTTGTAGAAGGACCCAAAACAAACAATGATCATGGAGCATTCAAGAATCCTTTACCAAACTACGAAAAGGGAGAATCCTCTTCATCAAACACCAAAGGAAAAAATGTGAACTATGTTTATGATTCTACCATTCTCCATATTGAATTAGTGGAAGATCAAACCAAAGACATCGAAATTAAGGGCCAAAGAAACATTGTTACAGCTGAAACTCATCCTCGGGACATCAACACCAAATCACATCAAATTAATGACATTGGGCCAATAAATTTGATCACAAATGTTGTTGCAAATGATAATCATATTAATGTCATTAAAATCAGAGAAAATCAAGACAATCCACCAGTCAACGCAATCATAAGAGGGCAAGCCAAAGTAACATTGAAAGGAGTTGCTGCCTCCTCTAAATCTAAAACAACTACTACCCTTGCAACTCAATACAACATAGTTGACCAATTACAGAAAATACCAACTCAAATATCCATATTGGAACTCCTCAAAATCTCACGAGCTCACAAAGAAATCCTAGAACAAGCTATAGTAGCCACTACAGTACCAAATAACTTGGAGGTTTGTCAATTTTAGGCTATGGTGGGACACTTGACCGCACCTCATTTCCTATCATTTTCCGAACATGATGATGTATCAATCACCCATACACATAACGCTACCCTCCACATTGAGGTTTTAATTCACAAACATCGGGTCAAATGTGTTCTAATAGATGGTGGAGCTAGCCTAAATATCTGTACTTTAAAACTTATCTGTGCACTTGGATATTCAGAAAATGCTACTGATGCTAGAAGGAAAATCACTATAAAAGCCTATGATGATGAAGAGAGATCTTCCCAAGGGTTGATTGTACTACCAATTCAAGTGGGACTAGTTGTAAAAGATATAATCTACCAAGTGTTGGAAAAGGATTTGACATACAACATACTCTTGGGACATCCTTGGATTCATGAGATGCAAGCAGTACCATCAACGTATCACCAGTGTTTGAAGTTCCCTTTCAATGGGCAGGAAATCACCATTTCAACTGATTCTAATAATCCCCAATATTGCAACACACTCAAAACAATCCAAGATAATTTTGTGTCACATAACAGGGAAGCTCCAACTCCTAGCTTGTCAAAAAATGAAAGACAACTAAATTCCTTTTCAAAATGGGTTGAGAAAAAGGACTAGTCAAAGGATAAGGATATCAGTGATTCTACCCCATCAAGTAAAAAGTTCAATCAAATTATTTATCAAATCAACCCAAGGAAAAGGTTTAGTCAAAAGACAAAGTTATCAGTGATTCTACTCCACCAAATCATGAAATTCAACTTAATTCATTATCAAAATAGGTGGAAAAGATCCAGTTGAAAGATAAAGGCATGGGGGATACTCATTTGAGCAATCATTGTGTCTTTCACAACTACTATCTTCTCCTAAGTCATATGGTAAGCCATCCACATCAAGACAGCAATCCTCACAAACAACCACACTCTTTGACGACAAGTTTGTAAAAGAAGGCACTTTAGTGGATGAATCGGAAGACAAGGATGTTTTAAATTGGTTATACAAGGATGAAGAAGCATCACGAGCATCAACTTACAACATTTTAACTGAACCATATGGTAAAAGTTTTACAATCCTAGAGAAGATGGGATATGATGGAAAAGGTCCTGTTGGCAAAAGAAAAGAAGGTATCATTGAACCAATAAAACCTATCATAACCAATGCTAAGGAAAAAATAGGACTAGGATACAAAGAAAAGTCAAAAGAAGAAACCAAGCAGAAGGTTGTTGAGAGAATCCTCTAATTAAGAGATAGTTTTGAAACGGATTCCAATGAATATGAATGGGATTCCCTCTCTAAAGAGTCTTGTCATGATACATAAATTGATGTAATACAAAAGTATACACTAACACGTATGGAGGGACAAAGCTCAAGTTCTAGACCACTTGAAATTGGATCACAACATATTGATGACTCAAGTGAAGATGATTAGACTTCGAGCGAGATAGATAATTCATAAGAGAGTAACATCATAGACCTCAATATTGCTATCAGATAGTTTGATGGTGTTGCTATCATGACACTCACCCCTTTTGACCTTAGCCAATCTGATGATTCCTTGCCACTGGTACACCTTGAACTAATTGACTGGGACCAAACTGAGCTGCTTGACATACATGTATTTCCAAATGATGACGCCATTATGAATTTCCTTTGCTCTGACAATCCTGAAACATGTTCCACCATCGAATCTCATAACGAAGCTTCAGACAAGGGGAGTGCCAAATCTCTCAGCTGCAAATGAATATAAAAAAAGGATCTAATAGTGAAAACCATTTAATGGCAATATTAGATCAAGAAAAAGTAAAAATAAAGAGTGCATCTGACAGTGAAAACCTCTCTGATGCACTGAAAGATGGGAGATTTGACACTCTTCCTGGACACTATCATGAGAGATCTTTAGTGCTGATTGAACCCACACAATCCATCAACATTGGTACAACTGAAACAGTTAAGACTCTACATCTAGTAGCATCCATGACAGAGGAAGGAAAACTGAGCTTTACTAAATTCTTTGAAGAGAGGAAAATCAACTTTGCTTGGTCCTACGCTGATATGCCAAGCATAGATCTAGATATTATCATGCACCATTTATCACTACCACCTGGAGTCAAACCAGTGAAGTGAAAATTAAGAAAAATGCATCTGCACATCGCCCTATTGGTGAAAGCTGAATTGAAGAAACTGTTAGATGTAGGATTTATCAGACCTATTGACTATGTTGAGTGGATATCAAACATTGTACCAGTTTCTAAACCCGACCATAGCATCAGGATATGTACAGATTTTAGAGATCTCAATAGGGCTTGTCTGCAAGATGAATTTCCTTTGCCTAACATCGACATCATTGTAGATCTGACAACTGGACATGAAATGTTATCTCTTATGGATGGCTTTTCAGGATATAATTAGATTAAGATAGCACTTGAAGTTCAAGATAAAACCACCTTCACATGTCCTTGGGACACATTTTTTTGGAATGTAATTCCTTTTGGGTTGAAAAATGCTAGAGCCAAATATCAGCGAGCAATGACCACCATCTTCCATGACACGATGCACACTTTTATGGAGGACTATGTAGATGAATTATTGGAAAAATAATTCACTAAAGAGGGACATTTGGAAATTCTAGACAAAATCTTCACCAGATTGGAGAAATTCAATGTGAGGTTATATCCCAAGAAATGTGTTTGGCATGACATCATCTAAACTTTTGGGATATATAGTATCATCTAAAGGTATTGAGGTGGATCCTGCGAAAGTCAAATACATCATGGAGATGCCACCTCACAAGAATATCAGTCAACTCAGATCTTTACAGGGATGATTCCAATCTATCAGGAGGTTCATTGCACAATTGGTACATAAAATTGATCCTTTTAATCACTTGTTGCATAAGAATGTTTCTTTCAAATGGGATGAAAAGTGTGAAGCCACTTTCAATCAACTAAAACAGTATCTAATGTCACCTCCTATACTGGTACTGCCAACTAAAGGAAAACCATTATTACTCTACATAGAAACAACAGAGGTATCTTTGGGCGCTTTACTAGCACAGGAAGATTCCACGAGAAAGGAAAGGGCTATTTATTACATTAGCAGAACTTTGAATGACTATGAGATCAACTACACATTTATTGAAAAATATTGTTTGGCAGTAGTATTTGCTACTTAACAACTAAGACATTACATGTTGACTCACACCATCAAACTCATAGCCAAAATTGATCCATTGAAGTATTTACTCAGCAAAGTTGTCTTGACAAGAAGACTAGCCAAGTGGGTAATGATATTGAGTGAGTTTGATATCTAGTATGTGGATAGAGAAACAATCAAGGGTCAAGCCATAGCAAATCAACTAGTAGAAGCACCATTACAAGATGATTATCTAATGAGAATTGAATTTCAAGATACAAATGTCCTTACAGTGTCAACACAACAATGGATGTTATACTTTGATGGATCTTACACACAACATGGATCAAGCACAAGAATCTTGTTTGCCACGCCTTAAGGACGCACCATTCCAAAGTCCTATAGGTCAATATTTCCTTGCACTAATAACACAGTTGAGTATGAAGCATTGATCATTGGAATCAAAGTAGCAGTTGAGTGGAAGATCATGAAGTTTCACGTCTATCGTGATTCCTAACTAGCCATAAATTAGGTGAATGATGATTACCAGACAAAAGATGATAAATTGATGTCATATAAAAGAATGGTTGATGAATTTAAAAAGTACTTTGTGGAGATCAAATTTGAGTAGATTCCTAGAGGCGACAACAAATTTGTTGATGCTATGGCTACCATTGCTTCTCTCTTACAGATTCCTGAGAAATGAGCCCGTTATGAGTTCATGGTGGAACAACTATTTAACCTTGCCTATGATAACCCTGAATCCCAAGTTATATACCATCTAGTCAAAGTTGATGCTTCTATCTATGGGAAAATATACACCTATTTAAAAGACAATACCCTACCACCAGATTTATCCTGAAACCAAAAATGAAACTTTATTTGACAAGCAGCTCGACATACCTTGATAGTCGATGTACTTTATCGACGAGGTCTTGATGGTACTCTCTTTTGGTGTCTTGAACGTAACGAAGCTGAAACCATTTTACGTGAGGTTCATGAAGGTATCTGTGGAACACATTCAAGTGGCCTAACTTTAGCTAAAAAACTCCTATGTTTGGGGTATTATTAGTTGAATATGGAAAAGGAGTCTTTTCAATTTGTTAAAAAGTGCCAAAAATTTCAAATCCATGGAAACCTAATACACACACTAGCACAAGAATTGCAACCATTCGCATCCACATGGACTTTCTGTTAGTGGGGTCTTGACCTCTTAGGAAAGATTCATTTGTCATCATCAAATGGGCACAAGTTCATCATCACAGCCATAGAGTACTTTACAAAGTGGATTGAAGCTATTCCCTTAACCACCATCACTGGAAAAAAAATTGCATCATTCATTTTGAATTATATTATCTGTTAGTATAGTATTCCTCAATCCATTGTCACAGATAATGGTAGACCTTTCAAGAATCAGGATGTCCAAGAACTTTGTGAAAGGTTTTATATCCAACGTCGATTCTCTACACCATAGTACCCTCAAGGAAATGGCCAGGCAGAGGCCTCAAACAAAACCATTTTGAAAATCTTAAATAAAATTGTCAACAAATGTTGGACGTGATTGGCACATTCAACTGAACCCTGCTTTGTGGGCTTACAGAACTAGTATCCACACCCCAATAGGAGCCACACCCTATGCTCTATTCTATGGATTAGAGGCCATTCTACCTATTGAGGTTGAGCTACCATCACTTTGTGTGTCACTAAAGGGGATCATTTTAGATGAAGATTATCGAGTGTCTAGGATACAAGAGTTAGAACTGTTGGATGAACGTCGTCAGCATGTCATGGATCACTTGAAAGCCTATCAGTAGAGGATATCCAAAAGTTACAATCACAAAGTAAAACCAAGAACATTTCAGGTGGGTAACTTAGTCCTGAAAGATAATCCCCGTAATCAACAGGATAGAGAAAAGAAAGGAAAGTTTGAACCAAACTAGCTAGTCCCTTTGTCATTGTATCAGTCTTCAGATCATGAGCATATCAGTTGTCTATGCCTAAAGTGGATTTGTTTTATGAACCCCTCAATAGCCTGCATCTCAAGAAATTATACACCTGACTCATCCAGTGCATCGGTAAAAGTCCTAAAAAATACAAAAAAATAGAAAAAGAGAGAAATACAAAAAAAGTGAAAAATCAAAAAGATCAAAAAAATCATAAAATATGAAAAAGTGCAATAAAAACTAGTGAAAACCTGGAAACGGATGCTATTTTTGATAGATTATCTTTTCCATCTATTTGAGCATGCAGACCATTCATTTTCTCCATTCACTTTCGCCATTATTCTGCCTATCATCAGAAAGCTTCATGTACATATCCTGGCATCATAGTTGTGTCTCACCCTAGAATGGGGGAAAAATCCTGAACTCACTTAGGGTAAATAAACTTTGATATTAAGCCAACAGACAAACAACATTCAAAAAACACAACAAACACAAAGATCATAGAAAAACACCCAACATTGGACATCAACCTCAAGCATCAAATTGAGCACATCAACCATCCATATCAAACATCAAATAGCTAAATCAATCAAACCAAAAGAAAAATCTAAATGGATGATGTTTCCTTTTGAATCGTGGCTTTATCATGTTAAGCATGAATGTTCAACTGTTGTACTTTGATTTTTGTTATCACATCTCTGGAGCACCTCGATGATGTATTGAACTAGAGGAGCCATGAAGGAGTCTGATTTTTCTTTTGTCCGTTGTCAGTGAGTTGATCATTACTACTGTGCAAATTGTCACGAGACATGCTCTACAAAGTATCACTAATGACATTTTTAATTTTCACAGGAAAATAATTAACTCTTGTCTATTTACGCAAGCAATGCTCAGGTCATATCAGTTCAATTATACCTAGATGCTTGTGTTAACTTACAATATCAAAAATCATGGAAGTAGTACGCAGGTCACCATGGTCTAATTATACCATCGATGCTTGTACTCACTTTCAACATTTTAAAGGCTCAATGATGATAAAAAGCACAACAAATCGGCTGTTATGATGACAAAATTTGCATATTAGATCTGCATGGTTAAGTTAGATTGCATCCATGTTAGTTTTTGCATCTGTATCTATGAGGTTTACCAAGGCTAGAAAAAATTTCATAATGATGTTATCTCTATCATTAATGGATTGAGTACATTTAACATTAACCAAAAATGCATCATTCTCATATAGTTGCATCATCATTTGCATATATTAGAAAGCATTCTCATATCATATATACATTATCACATCATTCATTCATTCATGCATTACATCATAATATTCACATTAGAAAACACAAAAAAAGAAGTGCATTGCATCTCACTTACATAATCAAAATCATCTCATATAATTGCATTAAGAAAATAGTCCATTAAGAAGATTGAAAGACATATCTAGTGGAGTGAGATTTCCAAGAAGAAAAGTTGTTGAAGAACATGACATGGTATAATGGTCCATTAAGAAGATTGAAAGACATATCCAGTAGAGTAATATTTCCAAGAAGAAAAAGTTGTTGAAGAACATGACCAGTAAGAAGGTTTCCTTGTAAAGATATAATGCCATTGTTATGAATATCTAAAACCAGTAGTGAAGATAGATTTTCCAGGGTGTATGGAATACAACCTATGAATTTGTTATTACTCAAATCCAAGACTAATAAAGGACTAACTGGATCAACATAATCATCACATAAACATGCATAAACATCACACATCATTTGCATAATCAAATTCATCTCACATATCATAAAACATCATCCATAAAGCATATAGAATCATCATCCATATATAATCATTGCATACATACATAACCACCATCTAAGCATCACATAAGCATCATATAAGCATCATAAAGTAGAAATTGAATGCATCCATCATAAAACATATAGAAACATAGATCGATAATCATTGTCGCATATCATATAACCTCAAAATCATAATGTAAAGAGTACAAGGATATCCAACTGTATAAAGAGATACATCAATATAAAAAATGGTAGTGTATCATAGTGTCCCAAAATACAACAAATATGTCATCATCACAGAGCTATGTGGTGCCCCCCTGACTATGCTAGCCCTGTACCTCCCACGCCACTTGATGGTCCTACCCCTGGATCTCTACGAGGTGGTTGCCCTATCACACCCCTACTAGTGGTCCTGGTGTGAGTGTGACTGCCAGACTATGTGTAGCTCTCTTGATGCTCTGGCGGAATGGCCTCATGATACTTTAACCTATAGAACTTTGCCTCCCTGACAGAGCGCCATACCTCTCGAAATTAATTTGTCATACCTATGACCTCTGCAGCCCTCTATAATCTCTCTGCTACACCCTCTTCCTACTCAACTTGTTGTCTCAGAGTGTCCCTCTCTGTTGTGAGTGTGGCAACCTGTGCCTGTGTCTAAGCCTAGGCCTAGATCTGTGCCTACAATACAGCCTGTACCTACTCCAACTGACCTTGCAATGTCTGCACTTGAACCTATAATGCAACTATATGTGCCTGTTGTTGTTGTGAGGGTAGTCGGATCTCTACATGTTGTCGTGTTGTAACTACCAATGATCGCCTCTTTCGAGGAACTCTGAAGTCTCAAACATCTAGCACTAGGCCTCCAACACCCTCACCTCCATCTCCATCATCTCCATCATCTCCATCTCCATCTCCCTCATCACTTCTCTCCCCCTCCTCCTCCTCCTCCTCATCTCCTCCATCTCTCCTCTACCTGTACCCATGTACTACGTCCCTCTCCTCATCATCTAATAATGGCACTGGATCATCTGGGCTGGAGATCCGGGAGAAAGGATGTGTGAAGAAGTACTATGCATAATCCTTGGATATCAAAGCCTCAATGATCTATGGATGAATCTCCCAAATGATGGCCTATAATCCCTGATACTCATATATTGCAACATCATATGATAAACATGACCCCCACTCTGGTACATCAATGTGTCATCGTGCATAATGGGCCACTCCCTGAGGCATGCCCTGTATCCTGCCATACTAATGTAGTACCCTCCTTAGCAAAAATATCTCAATGATGAACTGTGTCCTCCCAATCAGGTACATAGAATAGCACAAAAATGGCATTTCAGTATCATCCTCTGGCCACTACTCGCAGTCAAGGTAGGGCCACCATGTCACCATCTATAGATCATCCAATACTCTCCTCCAGTACTCCAATTTTCCCACCTTAGGCTGAGAAACTAGACCTGTATATGCATGAACATATGGTCTCATGGCTGGTCATTGTCTATCTACTACTAGATGAGTGAACACTATATTCTCCCATGCCCATATCTGAAGCAATGTGACTCTTGTTGAAAAACTGGCCCCTCAGAGATAAACATCCTAGTGCAAATCATGGTATAAATGGGCTAGCATGCAACATCCCCAGACATATTTGGTACCTTGAGTGATCATGCTCTCAAGAATATGAGCCCATCCAACTAAGATCCCCTTTGACCTATGGTCGGGACATAGGAACCCTCAAATAAATCTAGCAACTACACATGGAAATCTAGCATAAGCATCAACCATCTCTCTCCAAGGAATCTCACAACCGCATATCCAATCATCCTCGAACACTCTCCTTAATGCATCAGTCCCACCCTACTCGATGAAATCATAAACAACCAGCTCTCCAACAATTAGAATCCTCAAGATCTGATACACGTCCTCCAGTGTCACTGTCATCTCCCCAGTGGGTAAATGAAAGGTGTTATGCTCACTATGCCACCTCTCTACTAGTGTAGTCAGAAGCCCCTTGTTAATCCGATGCTAGGGCATATCTATTAGTGAAGTCAGTCTTGAGTCCTCGACCAATCACATTTAGATCAGCCTAATCTAAATGCAGAATTGACTCCTAGGTCCTCAGGAAATGCTTTCAAATCTGTAGGACTATCAAAGGCTCCTATCATCATACAATATTGCAAACTAGAAAATAAATCAATCAAACATCAATCAACCTATCAATCTAATCAGCTCTGATGAGATTTTGATTACATCTCATGAGCATCTATCATTGATCCTCACCTATCATGAGGACAATCATCAATCTGTCATTGATCCTCACCTATCATGAGGTCAATTATCATCATCCTATAATTGAATCTCACCTATCATGAGATCAATCATCCTCTAATCTATCAAAATCATCAAATAACATCAAATCAACAAATGACGTGATTAAAAACCATCGAAAACAAGGAGTTCAATCAATATTTCATCATTCTACCCTAGATGTGCTAGAATAGTGTCTCAAAGCACTAAAAGCATGCATGCGCCAGAAAATTCCATGGATGCACCAAAATAGGGTTTCAATGTGTCGAATTACCCAATGCGCCATCAAATTTGATCAATGCACTAAACCCCTCTATCACTGCGCTAAATGATTCTATGCATTATAACATTAACCTAATGCACTAAACTACATCACCTATGCGCTAAATAAATCCTATGCACCAGAACAGTTGTCGTATGCACTAAAGATCTCGCTCTAAGCACTAATTCTCTAGATGCACTAAATCCCCCTATGAATGCACTACAAAACTGACCCTAAGTATTAATCTATTGTATGCACTACAACAATCATTCAATGTGCTACATCGGTGCCTAGATGCGCTAGAACATAAAAAGTTGAATTTCAACATGAAAAAAGGCACGAAAAATGAGATTCAAAAATCACAGGGGATTTTTTCGAGGTACGTACCAGAGGTCCATACGTTGTTGGGAGTTGTGATGTCTAATGCGCTCTAATCGATGTTTGAGGTAGGGGATCACCATTTTTCTCAAAATTGCTAGATTGCTCAATCACTCTCAAATTTCCAAATTGCAAATGCACAAATGAAATTCAAAATCACCTTTTTAACCTTTTAAAGGTTAATTAAGAGGGATTTTTATGGGATTGATCTATTTTATTTTTCAAAGGGGCTTAATTAATCATTTCATCACCTGGTGACTTAAACATCATTTTTCGGGAGATAAATCATTTTTGGATCATAAAATTTTGAAATCATCATCAAATCATCAAAAAATCATCAAAATTTTCAAAATTTTCAAAAAATCCTAAAAATTCAAAAATTCAAAAATTCATCAATTTATCTCCTGAGGGGGCATATATTCATAATCACCTGAAAATTAGCATCTAGGGCATCAAATTTTTTCTTGTCAGTATCAACAACAAATTTTTCTTTGAAGCAATGTGTTAACACATTACTTCAAAGAGGGGAAAAATGTATACACCTAAAATCGGTCAAGACAATTAATTAATTAAATACAACTTATTTAATTAATGAACCCCTTTAATTCATCTACTTATAAATAAATGCTAAATTTATTTATATAGTTCACACTTTTCTAATTCTACCATCTTAAATCACATTCTTCTAAATTTAATTAAATAAACAAATGTCAATAGTTTGTTTTATTTAATTAATAATGTTCTCACTAAATTTAAATTCCCAATTTGAATTTAGGCACATGTCTACAAATTTTCCTCTTGCCACATCATCAAGTATCACATGAATCTAAATATGTCTAATATTTAAATTGCATTATCCTCAACCAATTCCAAAACAAACTTTGGACACTTGGCTCTTTCATGCATTTTATTCCTTCATACACATGGCATGGTGTTTATAATCAAGGGAACATCCTCCATGATTCTTTCTAACTTCTTCCATCTCCACTATTCATCTCTCATGCTAAAATCTTGACTGTTGGTTGCTGCCACATCATTTTATGCTTTGGAAATCCTATAAATACAAGCCCATTCTACAACATTTTACATCCCATCTTTGAGTAAACTTACTATGCAGAAATAACATTGGAGCATTTTGAGTATTTATAGTTTTGAGCATCGATCATTTAGACATTTAGCATTTAGAATTGTTTTATCATTCTAGTTTAGAATCATGGCTTAGTTTCATAGCTACATTGTAGTTATCATCTTAGTCTTTATACAACATTTTCATTACAATCTTTAGTATCATATCCATTGTCATATCACCATTTTCATTTACAGAAACATCATAATCTTAGCATCATATAATTTTTATATCAATCATGTAGCATTTTAGACAACATCTCATTTCTTCGGCTGTCATCCGAACAATCATAGTGCAATATACAAATCTTAGAGCACTAATGATTTAAAGGATCCTTGAGAATAGAGAACAATGGAACAATTTTAATAATAGATTGCATTTTGAATTTGATTAATTATGTGCTTCAATCTTCTAATGTAATACATTTCATTGCTTGTGTGACTTGTTATTCCTTTACACATTTTACCTCACACTGATGTTATACAAGAGAAGCTTTGCTTATAAGGGAAAGGTGAGATATAGGACAACACCAGATTACAAAAAGTGTTACAATCATATCACAAGATATGGAAAGAGATAATTGTCGTGAATATACTCTAAAAGTGCCCTAAGTAAATCTAACAACCTCAATGTGAATAGTTCTTAGAAGAGAAATAATTACATGAATCACCATGTTCAAACCAACACCCCCCTTAAGTGAAAATTACAGAGGAACAAACAAATGCATAGATGCAAAGATGGGTCCCTATAAAAATCCCTAATAAGTTACCTATGTACAAAAAGTCTCTCACAAAATGGAGAAGAGGAGACAAATTTACACCATCTATTGGATAAGGAGTACGAGCCAATATTGATATTTATGTTTTTGTGATTTTAGATCATCTATGAGTTTCTTTTATTGTTCGATAAGGAGTACTAGCCTATATTGATACCTCTTCAGTTGAGGGGTAAAGATTGAGAGGTATTCGTTCTATCAACGTCATCTAGGACATGATCTAGGTTTCATCTCTTATATCATACCTCTAGGAGTTTGAACCTTGGTGGATGGCATAATCAAGAAACATGTTAGAGTAGATGGATGTACTTCCATAACTCCATGAATCACCTAAAACAATAAACCTATCACAATATGAATAAATAAGCAAGATATGATTTCCCAACAACTTAGATATGATGAAAATACCAATTTGCATTATGTGAACAACTACTACATTGAATATGTTGTCGTAGAGAATTAAAATAATTACAATGAATCAATCCTTATGAAAAGGATGAAAGCTAACCCTAGATTAGGCTTAGATTAGAACATGACAAGTGTCCTCATAGGAATGAATGAGACAACATGTTCTAATATTATAGGCTTTAATCATGCAAAAAGCAACTAATTAATTAAAGAAAATAATGAAATAAAAGCACTCCTAAGTTTAGCTTAAGTGTAATAAAGCATAAAGTGACCCAATTAATTAATTAGGTGATGATTTTATTACTCTAACACCCCCCCTTAAGATGAACTAGGGAGAAACTAAAATATGATAAAAAATACATGAATGGATGCATGGATGGGTCCCGCCCTAATGGTTGATGAGGTACCCATGTACAACATATATATCTCTCACAAAAGGAGAAAGGGAGAAAACCACATGGGAATAAAAATCCCTTCCAAAAGAGAAAAGAAAAGAATGTAATGCACTAATAGGAGAAGGATAGAAGGTGGACTACATGATACCCCCCAAATACAACTTGTATCACATAAGTACATATACAATGGTCTCCATAGGAGAGATAAAAAGAAACTAGAAGCCCCCCCCACAATGAAGAAACTCTTGTCGCAATGGTGGATGCTTGATGTAGGATCCTGAAAGAGATCCTGAAGTGGAAAATAACATTCATCCCCTTGGGAAGAAATGGATCCAAAGGACGACGTCGAAGAAACCCTATGAAGAGTGATGAACCAATATATCTCAAGATGTGTGCCATGATAGGATGCTGAAGAATCTCTATTTTTGAACTGAAACAAATGATGCCAAATCCAAACTGATGTGAAGAATCCTAAAATACAACCTCTGAATGCACTAATAATGGTGGGCGTACAATGATAATATGGCTATCAAGATAGAGGAGATGTATGTCCTCAATATAATCCTCAAGATCTGCAGTGTGAGACTCAACAAACAATGATGTAGTAGAAAATGAATGACCAAGATGGTCATGATGTTGAACTGAATCCATAGGGGCCAATGTGGTGATATTGATGTCATCAAGAACAATGAATGATGCATGTGTAATCTCAGTCTGAAGAGTAGGAACTAGGAGACAAGCCTCTGATCCATCAGAACATGCAAGACTTGCTAGATACTCTAGGTCCTCTAATGGACATCAATGGGTATACAATCTATAGTAGCCATGGGTAAGAGACAATCTAAAGTAGGATCCTCTAGGTATGGAGAGAGATTGGAGTCTCCATGGATCTCCCAAAGATGAGTCCAGAGTTTGTGGGGACAATCAGTGTCTGATACAACACACATAGTGTTAAAATCGACACTAGAACATATAAGTCCTAGGTATGTGCAGGATCATGATGGGCCAAAAAGTGGCAATGTGAAAAAAGTTGCATTTTCCATCGACCCAAAAACGCGAAAATCCTAAGTTGACTTTTTTTTGGCTTGGGTGTTAGTACATTACTCCAAAGCAATGTCCAAGGCAAGAAGTCCAAATCAGATATCCAATCCAAATTGGATATCTAATTTGAATCGAGCTATAAATACAAAATAGTGCCCTTTCAAAATCATTTTAGTCATTTTAAAGAGTAGGGTGCACAATGAGAGCAACGACTAGATATTAGATATCCAATTTCAAAGGTAAGTTTTTGGTTTTTTTTTTGTTTTAATCAATATTTGTATTAGATTTGTATAATTTTAAGTAGTTTTTTATGGATTTTTATTGAAAAGTAGGGTTTTTTATTGATTTTTATTAAAAACTAGAGTTTACAATGGATTTTTATTAAAATTAATGTTTTTTTATGGAATTTGATTATAAACTAGTGTTGCTTATGTATTTTTATTAAAAGCTAGAGTTTGTTATGGATTTTTGTTAAAAAGTAGGGTTTTTTTTGGATTTTTATTAAAAACTAGGGTTTTTTTACAATAATTTCATTTATATTGTGTAATTTCAATTAGATTAATTATTTTTTAACTTTAATAAGGTATTATGGCTTAGAATGAAAATGTACAAATGGAAAATGCTCCACCACCTCCGCAGCCATCAATTGAAGACTTAATTGATGAAAAATTGGAGCAATTGAGGGGCATTTGTGATGTTTATAAGACAATCCCTCGATTATCAAAGATGACAAAAACATTGAAGGAAATAATTAAAAATATAGAAACCCTCTCCACCCAACATAATTCCTTTCATTCGTAGTGAGAAGACATGAGGGAATATTATGCATGTGGATTGTCTTACGATGATGTGAAAGATCTCCAAATAAAAAAAGCCCAAATAGCCTCTTTATTCGTTAACCCCCCCAACGGTTTTCCAGTTAATGTTAATAAACCAAAACTTTCTATAAAATGGTGCACAAATAAGGACATTGTAGATAAATTTTGGGATCGTTGTGTATGGTTTTTGATAAACCACTAAACAACAATTGTGATATACCATTTTACTTTATTAAAAAACTATAAGTTGAGTTTGTGTTAGGGCATCATGTCAATTATTTTGACATTAAACCCTTCTAGGGCGTCGGTGGAGGTATGCCCCAGGATAGACCAGGGGTAGTTAGAGTAGTCCAGTGCCCATATGTTCCCCCTCCTTCCCTTCCTCCACCACCTCCAATATATCATCCAGATATTATCCAGGATGCAGCCACACAGACTATCCAGGCTATTCACTCTTTGAGTGGTCTTTTGGTTTCACATGCTTCTACAATAGCTCAGCCACATTTTGGTGATGTTGGTGATGGCTCGAGTGCTATTGCATCATCCTCCTTAGGTCCACATATTTGTGTGCCACATACTTGCACTATGTGCCACCAGATATGCTTGGGTCCTCTTGTATAGCCCGTTGAGCATCCCTTGGACACTTTTGATTATGACCTCCATGATGTGGACATTATAGATCAGATGCAAGGGAGTGGAGCGCACCCTACAGAGTCCTCTCTTGCTAGAGAGGGGGACGTTGAAATAGTGACACATGTAAGATTTAAGTTGTAAATTCATAACTTGCATTTTTTTAAAAATGAATATTAATAAGAGATAGTATAAAGTACTAATATTTATTTACATGGTCTATTTAACAATTGATGTCTGAGGAGGAGCTCACACAAGTGACCGATAGCACCCTTAGGGCCATTTCATTTGGCCTCGACATGCACATAATATATATTTTTGCACTCACTCATTTACATTTTTTTATTATATACTTGCTTGTCATTTGAATTGTCATTAATGAAATTATATAATAACTTATATGTTTATCTTATTTTCCTCTTGTAGGAAATACCTAGTGCAAGCGAGGTGCAACCTTGTCTAGAATATGGAGGCGCAATGTTAGATAAGGGGAAGGTAATTGAACTCAAATTCGATTGAATTAAGATTTTTAAGATCTTATATTGATTATACATACATCGAAATAGATTGGTAGTTTCATATGTACTTGTCATTTTTATGTACAAGCGGTTATGAGCTATACATCGTTGTTGACAAGTGTCACAATGCTTGAAGGAGTAGGTATTGGAACACCTCAAGGAGTAGGTGTTGAAACACCTCAAGGAGGAGGTGTCAAAACACCTGAAGGAGATAAAGAAAAAGATCAGCCTAAAGTGGTATGTGTTTATTTTATTTTGTGTTTGGTAAATATGTTCCTATTACCGACAATCGCTATGCTAACTTGGATCAATTTTATGTTTTTGTTCACAAATATAGATTGGAATTTCAAAAGTTGGTTTGGTTGGTTTTTTGTGAGGGGCATATTCTAGGACTCTTGACCCTTTGAAGAGACGCATATTTTAGGTAATCAAGATTTCAATTTTAGAGTTTAATTAAAATTCAATGTATATTGATTTTGATGTTAATTATTTGATTTTAAATTATATAGTATAACTAATCTCAATTGTTGTTTGAATTTTTCTTGTGCGGCTACCTTCAAAGCCAAAGAGTGCTTCAAAGAGGCTCCATTTTGATGATCCACCAATAGTTTAGGATGAGATAGACATTTTGGCATGTAAATTTTGAATAGATATCGATATGGCATATGCCACATTTTGTACAACTTTGTTTAAGTTGGCATCGATGCCATTTTTATATATCAACATACACTTGATTATTGGATAATTTGATATATAGAAGTTGACAATCGAAATTTAATTTTTTCTTCATGTGCATGATTAAACTCTTTGAAAATTTAATCTTGAGCAATTGTTAAATATCAATGTACAATAACATAAAAAAGAATGGTTATATTATGTAGTTTATATTCATATCGCTCATTACATTGCATTGCATATCTTTCAAACTCAAAGCATTACTTCACATTGCATAACTAACAACTAGATGTTGATAGATGAAAAAAATTCAATTACAATATATTTTGTACAAAGTCAACCTAAGCAGTTATGCAATTACTTCACATTGCATAACTAATAACTAGGAGCAGCTGTTAATTGCATTTGCTTGTCATGAAATTCTATGAGACCACATTTCTTTGAGGATTTTTTTCAAACAGTCCACTGCCTTGTCTATGCTACCACATTTTTTATACATGTCTACCAAAGCTTTTTATCAAATAGTTCACTATCTTGTTGCTATGGCTAAAATCCCAAAACAAGTGCTTTCAAACAAGCTATGGATGCCTGGAAAAATTCTATCAAAGCATAATAGTAAGCAATAGCATAGACAAGGCAATGAACTGTTTGAAAAAATGCCTCAAAGAAATGAGGTCTCATGGTGATGGAATGCCATGACAATCAAAATAAATTTTGATTCTCATGGAATTCCATCACCATGAGACCTCATTTCTTTGAGGTATTTTTTTAAACAGTTGACTGCCTTGTTGATTGTCATGGCATTCCATCACCATGAGACCTCATTTCATTGAGGCATTCTTTCAAACAGTTCACTGCCTTGTCTATGCTACCACATTTTTCATACATTTCTATCAAATCATTTGATGTAGAACAAGGTAGTAAAACAACTTGTCTTCACCATTCAATGAGTTTCAATTCATTCTTTTCTCACAATACCATTCTTTGCTAGTTTCTCCAACTGTTCACTAGATCTCTCTTATAGGTCAAGAAGACCACTTTTCCCTACTTAACTCACAACCTTTCAAAACAACCTTCTATACTATTCACCAATCTAAACACCCATTAAGGTCCTCTTTCACATACTCAAAACTCAATGTTCACTCATTTGGAACAACTTAACCAAGTCTGGCTCCTAGAGTTGAAATAGGCCTCAATTAGGCCTCTTTTTCAAAGCAACCAATATTTAAACTCATCAAAAACTCAAAATACCTCCAAATAGTCTTCAAACTACTTTCAAAACACTGTATTCTACAAATTTTAGGTCTCCATTTGCTCTCTAAGACCTTCATGTGTCAAACCCTCACTTTTCTTCCTCTTAACTAGGGCTTATTGGAACTTGTATGCTCTAACCTCACTCAATCCTGAAACCATTTCATTCCCTCTTAATTTTGTCTACTTAAACTTAAAACATCATTGCATTATGCTGCCCCATAATTTTTCTTACACTTTCTTTGTAAAATCACTAATTTTCCCTTGCTTTTTCCCCTTCCAACTAGGGTTTCACACTTTTACTCTTCTTGGGTTACTCTTAATCACTCAGACCTCTTAAACACCATTAAATACACCCGTTCCAATAGTTTCCAACAAGTTCCAACCTATTTCAATTCAACTTCTCAAAAACTCACTCTCTAGCCTTACTCAAAAGGCACAAAAATCTGTGTTTATTAACAGGGCAGCGTTCTTAGACCACTCTAATCCCTTTATCACCCCTATCTAATTTAGGCCCATTCCTCTGAGGTATAGCCTATTAGAAGGAGGAATGGCCTTTTCAATTCATTAAAGCTTACATGTTTTAGGTTCTCCTGCACCATACTCCTTGGGTACAAAAGATTTATGCCCCATAAATCACTCCATAGGTTTGCTCCTATCTTCTTCACAATCCCTTCAAACTCGCTCCAAGTTACTTGCATGGAAATATTCCTCCAAGGGATTTTGTACCCTTCATGCTTTGCTTTGTCTTGGTCTTTCCATGCTTGATCCTTCTCAAATGGATCTTCTTGCTGCTTTTTGTCTTCATTGACACCTGAAAATGGTGTTTCCCAAGATTTGGCACCTGCACACAAAAATTCAGTACACAAAGCTAAACATCCATACATTAGTATCTTTTTTGCATGCTCTTACATGAGCTTTTTCCAACTACACATGTATCTCTACCCTTCAACTCTTCTCTTCACAATATTTCTCAAGTTCTTTATGCTTATAACCATCCCCATAGTAGCATACATCTATCACACAACCAAATATGACAACCAAGGACAATCCCCTGTCCTAACACCATATTCCTCAAACTCTTCTTCTCTAGCCTTCACTAGGCCACTCACCATCAACTCTTCCTCTCTAGTTTCCCACCTAATCTACTATTTGAAAGATTACACATTTGAAGGTTGATAGGTTGAGAGGTTAGGTGTGATCTATTTATGCTAAATAAGGTCAATCAAGACCATTTAAGGTGTATTAAGTTGAAGGTCCAATATGCCAAAAATGCATTCTTGCTTCAAAATTGTCAAAATTGCCATGTAGTCTTTTGAAGGAAAATTATTAAAATTGTAAAGGGAAGTGCAAGATAGGAGTCTAGAAGTTGTAGTAGGGTTGAAATAAAAGTGTTTGACTAGTTTTACTAGTCATAGGTGTCTTGGAAAGAAAAGTTGCATAAAAATACATTATTAACAAAAAGTTATCAATTTTAGCAATTTTTAAGAAAAATGAAGGGTCTTGGTAGTTGAAAAGGTGGTTGTGGACGTTGGGGAGTCTATTTGAATTCAAAACATGTATATAAATCTCTTCAAGGTTTGAAAATAGGTTAGTTGAAGGCAATTTTGTGAATTCCAATACAAAAGCAATGTTGATTTCTAGAAAATTACTGGTTTTTCACAACAAGCTATGGTCTCATGGCTTTTTTTGCACGAAAATTAGTGTTGGAGTTCAGTTGGAGGTTGAAAACTACTTTTAAGGGCATAAATAATTCTTTTTCTACAACTCATATGATCAAAATGGCTGTTCCATCACGTTTGGATGGGTACATTTAGGTTAGGTATGGTCCCCTTTCGCACCCAAATAGACCAAAGCAATCTGAGCTACGTTTAGTTGGCGAAATCCCTTAAGAGTCCAAAGTGCAGAAGGATAGAAATCTTTGATAGATGGTTACTCAGAAACTGTGATGCTTACAAACTCTCCATCTAAGGCTATGGAATCGTGTTGGGACCATCTACAATAACCTCTCTCCATTTTTGCTATCTCAGAGGTGTTTTCCCATGGTGATGAGTTTTCAGTTGAGGGAAAAGTTGTCAGATGCAAGTAGTGTAAAGTTGCAAAGTGGTGCAACTTTCATTCTCCAACTTGTACAACCAAACTAATTGTTCCAACACATCCGGATGGGTATGTTTACACTAGGGATGGTCCTCTTTTGCACCCAAATACGCCGAATCACTCCGAGCTACATTGGACCGACAATTTCCCTTAAGAGTCCAAAGTGCTAAAAACCAACAATCTTTATAGACTCTTCATCTGAGGCTATGGGATCATGTTGGGACCATCTACAATAACCTCTCTCAGTTTTTTCTATCTTGGAGGAATTTCTCGTGGCGATGATTTTTCAGTTGAAGGAAAAGTTGTCAAATACAAGCAATGTAAAGTTGCAAAGTGGTGCAACTTTCATTCTCCAACTCATACGACCAAACAGACTATACCAACACGTCCGGATGGGTAATTTTACACTAGGGATGGTCCTCTTTTGCACCCAAATACGTTGAATCACTCTGAGCTACATTGGACCGACGATTTCCCTTAAGAGTTCAAAGTGCTAAAAAACAACAATCTTTGAAAGGCTATTTCTAGGAAATTGTGATGCTTAAAAACTCTCTATTTAAGGCCATGGGATCATGTTAGGACCATCTACAATAACCTCTCTCAGTTTTTTCTATCTCAAAGGCATTTTCCCGTGGTGATGAGTTTTCAGTTGAGGGAAAAGTTGCCAAATGCAAGCAGTGCAAAGTTGCAAAGTGGTGCAACTTTCATTCTCCAACTTGTACGACCAAACGGACTATTCCAACACATTTTTATGGGTACGTTTACACTAGGGATGGTCCTCTTTTGCACCCAAATATTCCAAATCACTCCGAGCTACATTGGACCGATGATTTCCCTTAAGAGTCCAAAGTACTAAAAAACAAAAATATTTGAAGGGCTATTTCTCAAAAATTGTGACACTTACAAATTCTCCATCTGAGGCTATGGGATCGTGTTGGGACCATATACAATAACCTCTCTCATTTTTTGCTATCTTGGAGGCATTTTCTTGTGGTGATGAGTTTTTAGTTGAGGGAAAAGCTGTCAAATGCAAGCAGTGTAAAGTTGCAAAGTGGTGCAACTTTTATTCTGCAACTCATACGACCAAATGGACTGTTCCAACACATCCGGATGGGTACATTTATGCTAGGGATGGTCCTATTTTGCACCCAAATATGTTGAATCACTCTGAGCTACATTGGACCGACGATTTCCCTTAAGAGTCCAAAGTGTTAAAAGGCCATGCCATCTATGGTACAGTTTGTAGCTCAATGGTATGACCATGGTAGATGTTATTAGGACTGTATAAGGTGAATATGTGTGTTTAAAGAGCTGTAAATTTCTATAGTTGAGTTGGTGAGTTGCCATGCATGGAAAAAATGAGTGAAATTAGGTGAAAAATGGTGGTTACAACATGCTAATGTCAATGAAATGTGGGGGCAACAAGATTTAATGTTGGATCAAGCTTGTACAAGTCCTAATAAATGTTTTTGATGAGTTTATAGGGTGTGGAAAGGTTTGGGAAGTGTTTAAATATGAGTCTCTTTGTAAAATGGGCCTATTTTAGTGAAGTTGCACCCAAGTTTGGGCTTGAGGATCAAATTGGAGTTTGAATCATCTTTAATTGTAATTGTGTTGTTTAAAGCCACCTAGCTCTTGCATCAAAAAACTCTTACCCAATCAACTTGAACATCATGCACAACCAAATACCTTGTTTCCACTTTGCTAGATCAAAGACTCAATTACATTGGAAATGACCTTCACATGACCTTTTTACATTTTTGTTTTTGGAAAAAGTGTCAAGCCACTGTAATTTATTATATATAAATAGGAGATATTACAAAACCTGGTTCAAACGAGCACACTGACAGGAAAGAACCAAGAAGAAAACCTCCAGTTGTAGCTCGATTAAGTACAAAAATCTCTTACAAAATTGTCCCAATAATAGTAACAAAGCATACACTTGTATGACTATTTCAACCTATGAATCTCCAATAACAGTTACATTTTAAACATACCCTTTATACAGTGCCAAACATTTGACCCATATTTCAAAAAATATCATTGGATATAGATTATGCCCATACACAGTTTTGACCTTTTTACATTGTTTCACATTTGAAAATTCAAATTTTACAAAATTTTCCTATTGGAGGCATTCAGGGCACAGTCTTCCACAAGAGTAGTATGTTGAAATTATGGAGTGACAAGCACCTGCACAAACCATCAAGGTAGTAGTTAAACTACATACAATAGAAAAAATTCTTAGAATAAAAGACGCTTAGAATAACCAATCTATATTATTGTATTCTATCGTATACCTCTCTGAAAGGATCAGAGCTGCCTATTGTTGCAATAGGTCCATGATCAATTGTGCTAGGAATATCGCAAAAGTTGTCAAATGAGAAATCTATATTGTCAGAATAGAAAATATGCTTAGACTAACAAATCTATATTAATCTAAACAACCTGAATGATGATGAGTTGGTAATGCAAACTATAAAAGATGCTTAGAATAACCAATCTATATTATTTTAAATGACCTAATTGATGATGAGATGGTAATGTAAACTATAAAAGATGCTTAAAATAACCAATCTATATTATTGTAATTTGTGTCATACCTCTCTGAAAGGATCAGAGTTGGCTATTGTTGCAATAGGTCCATGATCAATCATGCCAAAAATATCGCAAAAATTGTCAAATGATAAATCTATATTGTCCCAATAGAAAAGATGCTTAGACTAACAAATCTATATTAATCTAAACAACCTGAATGATGATGAATTGGTAATGCAAACTATAAAAGATGCTTAGAATAACCAATCTATATTATTCTAAATGACCTAATTGATGATGAGATAGTAATGCAAACTATAAAAGATGCTTTGACTAACCAATCTATATTACTGTAATATGTGGCATACCTCTCTGAAAGGATCAGAGCTAGCTATTGTTGCAACAGTCCATGATCAATCGTGCCAAAAATATCACAAAAGTTGTCAAATGATAAATCTATATTGTCACAATAGAAAAGATGCTTAGACTAACAAATATATATTAATCTAAACAACCTGAATGATGATGAATTGGTAATGCAAACTATAAAAGACGCTTTGAATAACCAATCTATATTATTATAATCTGTTGCATACCTCTCCGAAAGGATTAGAGCTGGATATTGTTGCAGTAGGTCCATGATCAATTGTGCCAAAAATATCACAAAATTACATACAAAATATCACTATTAAAGACACTTACATTACAATAGTATATAAAATATCAATATTAAATAAAGAACACTAATGAAATTAAGCATAATGAACCTAAGCATTGTACCTTCCATTTTTGAATATGTTATTCAAGCGTGCTTGAAGGGTCATCTCTTTGCTTAAGAGTATCCAATATTGCTTCATGATCAACATTACTAAGTGTCCATAGTCGTTTTGTCTTTGGTTTGGCATGATGCTTCAACAACTTAACATTTGTTGCTATAACAAGGTGTGAATACATGAGAATGGTTTTTTGTTTCTCTTAGTCTTCAAATGCAGGTATGCCATTCTTTCTAATCATGTATGTTCACAACCAAGTTCTTGCAACCACAACTGAACCTGTAGGATACATGAACCCATCATCATCTTCCATTAGTTGTGTTAGCTTGTGCTTTGCCCACACACATTGAGCCAACCAATAGTATGATCTCTCTTCATTCCACTATGGTGCAACAACTGCAAAAACATGTCCTGGCTGTAGTAGATCTAAAATTCGGTCATAATCAACTGAACTTTCCATTGTATCATTTGTCATGGATATAGTTTGAGATAAAGGAGTTAGATATTGTGGAACCCGTGTATCCACCCACTCACTTGAATCGCATTGATCCCACTTGCACTCAATACAACTCTGACAAAAACAAGCCAACTGTCATGTCCAAATGGTCCATGTGCTTGCATTTGAGCTTCAAAATGAATGCCTCTTTGAAGAATCTTTGATTGCATGACAATCCAATCTACCTCCCACTGTACCCTCCTCAACCAACCAAAAGAATCTACGCACTATTGAATCAAGTTTCCCTCCCTATGAAAATGTTGAACTACACCAATCAACAATAGAACGTGCATCAATGATTTTTTCTCCTGAAATCTTCAATTGCTCCTTAACTAGAGCTCTCTTTACACATGCACTTGCTCCATCATTCTCCCCTTTCCCATGCCCAGCTTCAAAAAAACTCCAAATATGAGGTACACCCCTGTCTACATTCATTCTGCTCAACCAATAAAACATACGAGCATTCTTGAATTGACCTGTGTAGTTATCTGACCAAATGAGATGTTGGCCCAGTGCTATATCACACTCCTGCAAGAACTCAAAAAAATTCTCGAAATAATGTTGGACATACTCAGACGAGTGAGATCTATCATCACTCATATAAAAATGATACTCTTTGATTATCTTTCAATCCTCCTATGTACTATTAGGTGCATGTATAAACATTATGTGGACAAAAATAGCAATCTGAATGGAATTGTAATACTAAGATTGTACCTCATTTTGTGGTTGCAATGTGCAGTTTTCTGTAAAATCAATCACTGATATAATAGTTCCAATAAAAAAAGAGTCCTTACACATCCTGAATTTTTGATCCAACCACTAAGACCTATGACTATGCCTTGCATACTTGTAGAAAATATTGTCCTTGAAATCTAAAATAAAATCAGCAACTCAACATTCTTTTGTAACCAACTCATATCTAGAACCTTCACCTCCGCTCTACAAAGTATATTTGACTATCTCATATCTCTTTTTCTCAACAAGCTTCTTTCCAAATTCATGTTTGGAACCCTCATGAAAACATTGAAAAAACTTTGACAAGCCACCACATTGTGAGCACTTCGCATTTAAACAATCATTTCTATAGAAAAATGAACCATCATCTCTAGAACATAAAAATAGATCTACCAAGTCCCTTGCTGATTTTGGAAGATGCATTGCACCACACTCCCACAACATTTCATTAGTATGCAAAGTAGAATGGATATAGCATAATATTTCATGGTACATTGAAAACTCTACATGGTATTTGCAACAAAAAGTATTATGAATCTTAAGAGGAACACAATAAAATGGCTTCAAACCTTCAAAATTCCTTTGCGAGATTTCCATATTTGGATGTGCTTCAATAATTTTTTTGAACAACATTGTTTGGCTTGATTCCAATAAATGTTTAGGATGTGGTGTATGGTCTCGATTGCTAATTATTAACTTTAAAACATTATTTGCATTGGGTGATACTCTAGAGTTATCATGCCAAAATTGTTGAATTACCTACTTTACATTATCAGTTAACTTCTTATCAACATGTGGAAGCCTCCCGAAAAAAGCCCATGTATCATTTTGAAGAGGATCATCTATTCTTTCTCTTCTTGCAAGTTCTCTATCCAAAGTTTTACGATTTATGTCAAAATCAATACAATGTTGTCTCATAAAGCGAACCTTTTTCAATTGATGGCTTACTAGGGTGGTTGTAATGACTCTTCGAGCAGCTCTCTTATCTTTTCCTTATTATTTTTTCCAATGGACTTGAGAGCATTAAAAATATTTTTGACAATAATAGAATTTTTTTCGGTCTTCTTGTTCACATGAATCTTCAATTTGGCTAGAAAAGGTCTCATCTTTTGCATTTTTAGCAATTGTACAAAAAGTTGGCATTGCTCGATCAATGTCTTATCGCTAAAATATTGGTTGAAAAGTCTTGTAGCCCACAACCAAACAATTCGTGTTGATCTCTTGCCTTCAAAATTGTTTATAATGTTCCCATCAATTTCAAGTAACCATTTAGGGGTTCTTGAAGGTCTTGAATTTGGAATGTCTTTCTTCCACACAAGGTTCTTCATTTCTCATGTAATCTGGTGAAACATAATTTACACTTGCTTCAATATTATGTTCAACATCTTCAATTCCAACATTTTCACCTTGAACATTTTCAATATCAATTTGAATAATTTCATTCCCAATTTCAATATCATGTTCAACATCTTCAATTCCAACATTTTCACCTTGAACATTTTCATTATCAATTTCAATATTTTCATTCCCAAGGGTATGTGCAGGATCATGATGGGCCAAAAGTGGCAATATGATGGGTATGTGGCTAATGACTTTTTACCCAAAATTGATGAAATGAAGAGGGTTTTAAAGGAGATTCTCAGCTTTACACCAATATAAATTATGCTTTACTTTGAATTTAATAAGTAATTATTATTATTTTCTATTTGAATTATGACTAAAGTCGATTGATAGGTTGATAAAAATCTATAGCTTTCAAACGATCACATTTTTTGAATCTAAAACATGTGTCACATATGCTTCACATACTATAGGATTAAAAAAAGAAAAATTGAATTTCATGAAGTTTTGACCAAGTTAAGGTGGTTAGACATATAAGTTTTTATATTTTTAAAAATTGTAATTAAAACTCATAATTAATTATTTACTTGGAAAAAAATTACAAAAAATATGCATCACATTGGGACATGAGTCCTCTACTTATATATAAAATCTTATAAAAAATATTATTATTTTATTGTGGTTAGGGTGGTCAAACAGATACCTACTTATTTTTTCCCGAAATTTAAGTATTACTGATTGAAATTTTAAATTTTCACCAAATAGATTTTTTTTTAAACAAACCTAGTAGTTTAGAAACTACATTTAATTTTCTATAGATTCTATTCTTACATATTTTTGAAATAATATAGATAACTTATTCAAATTTTACGTCAGTTGCCTAACTCTGATTTTTCTAATTTTTTTGCCACTTAAGGGCCTAATTTTTCCATGATGATCCTGCACATACCCCCAATTTGAATATTATGTTCAACATCTTCAATTTCAACATTTTCACCTTGAACATTTTCAATATAAATTTGAACATTTTCATTCCCAATTTCAATATCATGTTCAAAGTTTCCACCTTGAACATATTCAATTTCCTCTTCACTTGAAAGACCATAGGGCTCAGGTTCACCAATATTTAACATACCTTGTCTTCTCTTCCTATGACCTTCTCTATCTCTTTGTCTATATGCTTCAATTTGTTCTTTTGTAAGATTTATCTTACATTTTTGCTTCCGACGACTGTTGCTCCCCATTATACCTTATAAAAGATGCTAAAAAATCATTGCTTATGACAAATTTGAGTAGAAGATGCTCAAAAAAGTTGATCTTTGTCTCTTCTTGTCTGAAACCACACGTTTGTCACCTGTAAAGCCTACAAACATAATGTAGGGTCCATTGGAATGCACAAAATGACCCACATGGGGTTTTTCTATGGCCCACAAATCCGATATCTGATATAATATGATATCTAATTTGAAAAACATTTTAAAATGTTTTGTAATGATATGATTTTAGTGCTACAAATCGGATATCTAATTTGTGCACACATAGACCTAAGGGTAAATGGTAGAGGGTAGAGGGTTTAAGGTTTAAAGGTTAATATTTTAGGGTATAGGGTAGAGGGTTTAAGGGTTAAAGGTTAAGGGTTTATGGTATAGGGTTTAGGGTTTAAGGGTTAATGGCATTGGGGGGAGAGATAGATGGAGTGAGTGAGTGAGAGAGATACCTAAGAGAGTGAGAGGGGGTACGAGGGAGAGACTTGAGAGAGAGAGAGAGAGTAGACTTGAGAGAGACTTGAGAGAGAGAGAGTGGGAGAGAGATAGAGGGTACAGGGTTTAAGGTTTAAGGGTAGAGGGAGAGATATAGAGGGATTGAGTGAGAGAGAGAGAGAGAGACCTGAGAGAGGGAGAGGGGATAGGAGCGAGAGAGTAGGAGAGAGGGAGGGAGAGAGTGAGAGAGAGTTGGAGAATAGGAGAGAGTGGGAGAGAGTGGGAGAGAGAGTGGAGGAGAGGGAGAGGAGAGAAGGAGAGAGAGAGGGAGTGGGAGAGGAGTGGATGAGGGAGGACACAGAGGGGAGAGGGAAAGTGGGAGAGGGTGGGAGAGGAGAGAGTTGGAGAGAGGGAGAGTGGGAGAGAGGGAGAGGAGGTGAGAGAGTGGGAGAGGAGAGGGAGGGAGAGGGAGAGGGGTGGAGGAGGGAGAGAGGGGGTGGAGAGAAGGGAGAGGGGTGGGAGAGAGGTGGAGAGTGTGAGGGAGAGATTGGGAGGGGTGGAGAGGGAGGAGGGAGAGTGGAGGGAGAGGGAGAGGAGAGAGGGAGGGAGAGAGGGAGAGAGGAGGATGGTGGGAGAGGAGGGAGAGAGGGTGGGAGAGATTCAGAGAGAGAGTGGAAAGAGGGAGAGGAGAGAGAGGAGAGAGGAGAGTGAGAGAGAGAGGAGAGGGTGGGAGAGGTGGAGTGAAGAGGGGTGGTGAGTGGTATGGGAGGTGTAGGGAGGAGAGGTGAGGAGTATGATGGAGAGAGGGGAGAGAGGGTGAGAGTGAGAGTGGTGGAGAGAGGAGAAGGGAGTGGAGAGTGGCAGATTGGGAGAGAGGGGTGGAGAGAGAGAGGAGGAGGGAGGTGAGGAGGGAGTGAGAGGGTGGAAGAGGAGAGAGATAGAGGAGAGGAGAGGGTCGAGATGTGAAAGAGTGGGAGGAGAGAATGGGAGAGAATGAGAATGGGAGAGGAGGGAGGAGAGTGGGAGGGAGAGTTGGAGAGGGGAGAGAGTGGGAGAGGGGGAGAGAGTAGGAGAGAGTGGGAGAGGATGGGAGAGTGGGAGAGGGTGGGAGAGTGGGAGAGAGTGGGAGAGGGTAGGATGGGGACTTAAGAGAGAGAGGGAGTGGGAGAGAGATAGAGGGTATATATGGTTAATGCTAGATGGTTTAAAAGTTTAGGGTTTAGGGTTTAGGGTTAAGGGGTAGGGAGAGATATGGCTGGCGCAGAGACCCGAGAGGGAGAGGGGTTAGGAGGAGAGAGACTTACAGAGAGATATAGGAGGGTCGGCGTTAATGGTTTAGGTTTAGGGTTAAGGCAGGCAGAGAGACAGAGAGGATATAAGAGGGAGAGATATAATTGATAATTGTAGAGAGAGAGATGGAGAGAGAGGGAGATAATATTTAAATATTTTATATATTAGTAATATGTATATATATATATATTTAAATATTTATACATTAACTAAAATATTGAAATAATATTTAAATATTATACATAATAATATAATATCTTATATATTAAATGCATAATTCGGTAAGAGATTATCATAAATTTTATATAATATATTACATTATAAACTATATTGTATATTATATATTAAATTATAAACTTTATTGCATTTTTTAAATCATATATTATAAATTGTATAACATTTTTTAAACTCATATCTAAAACATATCGGATACCCGATTTGAATCAGATATCCGTTTTGAATCAGATATCTGATATATCTGACACAAAATTTAATGCCTAGGGATTAGCCTCAGGCTTGCTTTGTAATTTGGTTTGGACCTTCCAATCCTAAGAAGTCAACACAAAAAACATGTTTAACAACTTACCTTGCTTTTCCAGACTTCACCCATGTGGCTGACAACTTTTTTTTACCCAAAATTGATGAAATGAAAAGGGTTTGTAAAGGAGCTTCTCAGCTTTCCACCAATATAAATTATACTTTACTTTGAATCTAATAAATAATTATTATTCATTTTCTATTAGAATTACAACTAAAGTCTGATTGATAGCCTGATTGAAAAACATTTATAGCTTTCAAATGGTATCACATTTTTTGAATCCAAAACATGTGCCACATTTTATGTTTTGCATACTATAGGATTAAAAAATGAATTTCATGAAGTTTTGACCAAGTTAAGGTGGTCGACATACGAGTTTTATATTTTTAAAAAGTTGTAATAAAAATTCATAATTAATTATTTACTTGGAAAACAATTACAAAAAAATATGCATCACATCCGGACATGAGTCCTCTACTTATATCTAAAATATTATAAAAAAATTTATTCATTTTATTATGGTTAGGGTGGTCAGACAGACACCTACTTCTTATTTTTTCCTTGAAATTTAAGTACTACTGCATTGAAATTTCAATTTTTCACCAAATAGATTTTTTTTAAAAATAAATAGACCTAGTAGTTTAGAAACTACATTCAATTTTCCATAGATTCTATTCTTACATATTTTTGAAATAATATAGATAACTTATTCAAATTTTTACATCAAGTTGCCTAACTCTTATTTTTTTGAATTTTCATTGCCACTTAAGGGCCCGTTTTTTCCATAATGATCCTACACATACCCTCTTACTAAATGATCTCTAATGATATCCCAAGCTATTTTCCTCCCTGGTGTGTTTGGTTTAGGTATGAGGTCATATAAATGAGGCAAAATATTAAGCCACTTACAATGTGTAAGTATGCCCTTTTCCCATGACTCATAATTATCCCGTTCCAGGATTACAACTGAAGTGTAAGTAGAAAAACCCATGATTACTCTTCAAATGAACAAATATGAGAAAAATGACTTTACTACATGAAAATCATGTGAAATAGATTCAAATGACGCAAACAGAGCATTCCCAAGTGCCAAAATGTCTAAGTAATTAGGCAAATTGTGTAAACACCAAAACTTGAATAAAATGTACGCAGGTAAAAATCAAGGAAAATAAGTTTGATCATTGTGTAGAGGACTAAACCAACTTTCCGATGCCACAAGAATCATGAAAAACTAATACCCGAGTCAAAAGATATGCCCCTAGAAGCAAAAACTGATGATATTACTTCAAGGGTTGATAACTCAATCAAAACCAAAAATTCAAGAAAAAAATACCTACACCACTGGATCAAGCTTGGAACTAGCTTTCCAATGATATATAGTTTGCAAAAAATGGACTCCATATGCTCAAGATATGACCATTTTACTAAAAGTGCTCATTTAGGCTTTAAACCAAATATTTTTATTAATTTAAAGATTAAAAAATAAATAAAATATTCAGTTGTACCTTCATGGCATGAAAATTGAGGTAGCACAGAAATCAAGAAACATACCATCACCCTTGTCAATTATACTAAACCAATTATATATGTACTATAAAAATATTCTTTCCTTTCTTTAAAATATGAATATTTATTGTCTATATTTCCAAACATAAATAGACTATAAAATTTCACAAAAATAATTTTTTTACATTTATATCTATATTGTAAAACATGAAGGTTTTACCATGTATGCAATATGTGGGGTAATCATAACTGCTTCAATATTTCACAAAAATATTCTCTCTACTTTTCTACAATGATCTCAAGTTCTGAAGCTGCTTGTGTAGCACAAGATGGGGGGATATTGGAAAAGCCCTGATATTGTCTTTACACTTGTAAATTTCTCTTGATAAAAATCTCCAAGGCTTTTCCAGCAAGCTCATTTTTCTTATATCTAACAATAATGAGTCCATGTGAATAGATTTGATGAGGGGTTATTTCAAACAAATCGTGTGCCTCCTGTTGCTTCCACATTTTCCAAATTACATGCCCCTGTTGTAGTTCCAAACATGTTCCACATTCATGTGGATAGGGATAGGAACAACTACAACATGTAGCAAAAAATTGCTTTTATTTTCTAATGGATTTCCATAGCCTGCTCCAAAGCTTATTAATTTGCATAAATTGGAGGGTGTTGGAAACACTGATGAATTTAGGTTTACAATTGGTTTGCAATATATTTTTTATTTTTTCAACTAATTCATTCTATGCATGTTCAACAATGATTGCATTCCATAATATCAAATGTTTGTTGATGAATTTTCCAAATGATTCATGTTCTAGCTATAGCTTCCACATTTGTAATACAAGATTTTAAAACCAAATATGCTAATTTTATTTTTTCTTATGGATTTCCATACCCTGTTCTAAAGCTCCAAGTTGTAGCCAAACTATGATGGTATTCAAGAAAGAAACATTACAGATATTTGTTCCTTTTGATGTTTTAATAGATCATCCCATGTTCTAAAGCTCTACTTGTTGCACAGATTAGAAGGATGTTTGCAATGGGTGATGAGTTTGTTTCACAACTGTCAATTGTTTTTGCTTAAGAATCTCCATGGAATTTTTATTAAACCGAATTTGTTCATACACATCTATGATAACAAACCATGCCACATAATTATGTTGAAACATTTTCCAAATGATTTATGTGCCTACCTTAGCTTCCACATTTGCAGTTGCACTGCAACATTTCAAAGAAAACATGAGTTTAGTTTTAAGAATAACTTTAAGAACCTCCCCCCCTCGATGAAGGTGTAAAATCTTGGTGAATCTCAAGTATACTTCCCAAAAAAATATTAATTTTATTGGTGAATTTTTTTATTTTTTGGGGAAAAAATAATAATCTCAATTGGTGAATCTTTTGTAATCGCTAGAAGTTTGTGGAAAATCCTAGCGAATTGCAATTTTTTTAAAACCAATAAAATATTTTCATTGGTGAATAAAACCTATTTTCAAACCAATAAAATATTTTCATTGGCGAATTAAACCTATTTTCAAATGAATTAAAAAAAATTGGTGAATTAAACATAATCCCAAACTAATAAAAAAAATCAGTGGTGAAATAAACTTGTATGCCAATAAAAAATCATAGTGTGGTTGGTGAAAATATCAAATGCTACAATTACATATTGTTTTATTCTGGGAAAACTTTTCTGCACATTCAAATTCCTTCATAAAGTGTCCAAAATGAGGACAAGTGTCAACATATTTATTATGTATGAAGCCATATGTCAATGAAAATTAATATAACCCTTGAGCATTCGATGAATTTTTGATGGACGACTGTAATTGCATTCCGAAAGCAAATCTTTGAAGCACTAGAATTTTGAATTGAAATCTTCGGAATAACACTAGAACCGTTAGATGTAGACATGTGGCGAGATCACATCCCACCATTCCTTACCTTCATATCACTCATTGCAGTAATTGAAATAAACAACAAAAGATGAAACTTGTGTTCATCACGCTTCACTGAAGTGGAAGCAAAGAACAAAAGATCTTCAATGATAAGCGATATGAAAGGAAACAAGCATATATTGCTCATCACGGAAATGAAACATGGAAACCAAACACCTTTTGCAATGCGCGATACAAGAGAAAATCAAGGCTCGTCGCTCATCAAAGTAATGAACTCGATGGGTTGAAGGATTTTGGTGATGAGCAATATAAGAACTTAAGTGGCAAAAATATGCACATGCATAAAGTTTGTTTTAAAAGAGGGACCACCTAGGAAGAACTTAGGACCAGGGCTTAAAAACTTAAGAACGTTTTACGCAAAGGATGTAAAGGCCAAACAAGGATGAATTATCAACCTCATAAAATAATAAAATAAAGAATCTAGATAGATAGCAAGCAAGTGACACCTGTTCACCCTCGTGGCGGGCCCTACCACCATTCAAAGGCGACGATGGTTGAACGTGATCAAATCAACGGTTGAGATGTGCTCTAACAAATGAATCTCAGTCGTTCCCCACTAGTCCGCGGGGGACCCACTATCAGATCTGGGCTTGTGGAGGGATAGCGAGCATGAGCCACGTGGAATCATCTCCACTGCTCGTAAAACTATGAAGGGCATGGGAATATTTCGTGAAATATTTCTCAGCAATTATGAAAGGTTAAACAACGTGCTACTAAAAGGATGTATGAGAACATGCAAAATTGTTCATCGAGATGTTCTAATCTTAGTTGTTTATTGCTAAAGGAGGCTATACGTTATGCTCACTAGCCTATTGGTTAAAGGGGAAGCAAGTTGACGGTCATTGGGTTGATCTGGTCCATTGCATGCTGGGCCGCAACTATTGATCTAAAACTTACAAATCTTAGAGGGGAAGCAGGCTGCTGACACGTGGCTTTTCTACTAGCTTGTTAAGAGTGGGGGCTACAAAGCTGACAAAGGAGATGCACAAAAATGAAGGAAAGCTAAGTGACAACATATTCATTATTTCTGAAGCCAGATGTCAACGCAAATCAATATAACCCACAATCGTTCGATGAATTTTCAATGGACGACTGTAGTTACATTTTGGAAGAAAATGTCTGAAGCTCTAGACTTGTGAATTCAAACCTGCAGAATAAAACTAGAACTATTAGATTTCCAAAAATCAATGGTTGACATTTTATTATTTTTTAAATGATTTAAAGTCATGACTCAATTTTTTCAAAATAATATTGTCACATCAAGTGGTGAATTAAATGTTAAGTGTTGAGTATTTGATGTCATTTTCTTCGTTCTAACTTCTATATATACTTCACCAACTTGATGTTCTTCATATCATGTATAACATATTTGGCTTTGATTTCTTTCTTCCCTATTCTCAATTTAACTATGATATGGAGTCTTCATAGTGTGTCATGCTATCCAAATGTTTTTGGGAGAAAAGAAGTGACAATGCATATGATAGATGAAAGCTGGGTGTGGTTTTGCAATTCCTTGTGTGAAGGTTGAGGATGCTATAAGAATAATTGTGGGTAGGGAATAGGGAATAGCTTCAAAACAACCCTCATGCTCTATATTCTGAGGTATCTTCAACTTTCTTGTCCAATTGCATGGACATTTTTCTCGATAAATATTTGGTGAAGACGATGGCAATACGTTATTTGTAGCCTTTCATTTACTCTATTTCTTTGTCAGAGTTGGCACTGGAGAATTACAATTTTGAAAGTGGGTTAGTGCCTATTGGTGGAATCTTTTGGAAAGTGGAATAGCATGCTTCTATAGTGCAGGCTCTTGCCCTGGTTAATATGAGATGTGGTCTGCTTTGTGATACGAAAAATGAATCATTAAAGAGTATGGAGTTTTGGAGGAAGGTTTTGGGTGATTCACTTTTCTTCTTTGCTATTACTTTGTTAAATTCGATTCACCTTCTACTCAAACACTCGGTTGAGGGCCTAAGCTATTGTTACAAAAAAATTTAGTAATGAATTGTGTGACATTTCATGTGTCTATATTTTATTGTATAGTGTAACAGTTCTTGTAATATGTATTTTGTGACTGGTTTTTTGTCACAGTTAGTGACTTTTTGGCCAGGTTAGCTATGTAGAATGTACTTTAGTATTTATCTACTTAAATTAAAATACTTTTCGTGGCTCCATTCTTGTAAATCCTTTTTTCTTTGTTCAATATAAAAATGTGGCTTTTAAAACTAACAGTAATTATCAACATATAGTTCTGATCATAAGTGAGCAAAATTTATTGACTTATTAGTGGACATTGATAATGATTAAGGTTAAACAAGCCATTTAGTTCTCTTTTTCAATTCCTCGAAGTACTCTACCTTTCATTTAATTCTCAATATTTTTGAAGAAAGTGTGGTTACGGTACTACGGGTGGTGATGTAGATTAATGTTATATTTACATCTGAAGTGATTGATTGAATAACTTGATATTGAAAAATGCACGACGTATTGTAGATGATGATGTCATTAATCTAGTAATCAATTGAAACAAGATTTGTAATGATTTCATATTGTTTGAGTGGTGATTTTGACAACTTGCAAGCTTGAGGTACAATTTGCATGTAGCCAAACGTCAATCAAATTACATATTTTAATTGTAAATGTAAGGCTTAAGTTACGCAAATCGATTAAGTTGGTTTTTTGGTTTGCACAATTATAATTATACCCAATCTCACATGTGACATGACTCACAAGTAAATAGGGATATGGCTAGTAGTGGTACTAGTGGCACATAAATAGGGATAGTGAGCACAATTGAAATCATTCATTGAAGGAAAAAGGATTTACTATTGAGTGCAATGTTCTGAATTGTCATAAGGGTTTTCATTTTGTAAGGTTAATAAGGAAGAAGATGATGTGGTATTATTGGGGATACTCTAAATTCTCCTACCTCTAGCTATGTAGTTACATAGTAAAAGACCAATTTCCTTCAAGTTTAGAATGGGTGGAATTGGAAAGAAGTTGATCTAGTTCACCTGACTTCTAAGGCAGAATTTGAACCATGATGAGGATCTCTGATGGAGATAAGTGTTATCCCAATGCATGGAAGCTGCATGCAAAAGATGAGAGAATATTTACTACCCCTGATCTTTTGCATGACTCTAGTTCTCAAAGAGGATAATTACATTTTGTATCTTCAAAGCTCCCATTTCCCTAGCATGGTTGGCCAGGAAAATCCCATGCATTTATTTTTAGAGTCACGTTTGTATTACATTGTCACCAGTAGAAGCTTGGAATTAACTTGTAATCCATTTTCATGAACAGGAGCAACAACTTGGAATCAATTGTGTCTATGTAAAGTGGCATATGTCATTTATACAAAACAGGAGTTTGCATGCTCTACAACTACTCATCTTTAAAAAGATATGAAATAATGTAACATTTTAATTCAGTTGTAATAAAATAAATGGTTGTGTTATTCTTCGTTATTCATTTATAATAAAGAATTATATTCTGTGTTCAGTGTCTATGAATCTATTCAAATTATTATTTTTCCTCTAAGAAATTAAGTATTATCTATTTATGAAATATTTGCATGTAGATTTAAAACATTAAGCAATACAAAACTTTCTTGTTGTTTCACAGTAAAAATTTGTAATTGTTAACACTAAAATGGCCATAACTTCTACAAAATAGAATGAAAATTCATGGAACAAAAAGCATCTATAAGAAGAAAGGTTCCTTCAACTTCTACAATTGATTTCAAGATTGTACCAATATGTACCAGTCCATACAATGAAAGTTACAGTTTGTTTTCACAAAAATGCAAGAAGGAACATGCAAAATGAAGTGTTTTTCATTCAAACTCCTCTCCAACCTTGTTTGGAATGTGTACATGTATTCTGCATTGAATTCCAATCATTGGTAACTTCCCAATTGACTACTAACTCCCTTGAACCACTTTTGCAAAGTTGCATTGACAACATTGGCAATTTTTGTGCAACTTTTGACAACTTTGCACCTAATCACCCAAAACTAATCCAATATGACCCCAAATGAACTTAAATGGTCCAAATTGACCTTATTGACCCAAAACAAACTAAAATTCAAAGTTTTTCAACATGACACAAAAATTCATCAAAGATGCCCCTGCATCAGACACCCCTACTACTCTATGCCCACCTTGAATGAGTTATGCTCTAGGTCTAGCTCTCTATATAGCTAGGAACCCTCTATGGTTCAGGCACTACATCCTCATAATATATCCGGTAGTACTCCATAGGCCTCCTTGAATTCAATGTAGCTCTCGATCTATATCTACCGTGGGCCCGCTAATAGTAGTAATGAAATCAATGCACCTTTGATCCACCCTCTATGCCTGTAAGACTACCTAGTCTCTCTCGACTGTCAAGGTCTACACTTGTCCCTGTAGCATCGGTATCTATGCTACCTATGCCTACAATGCCTAAACTTGAGCTTGCATAGCCTGTATATGTGTTTGAGGCCCCTATCTCACATCCTCGACCTCCTCCTCCATAACATCCATAATAACCTCCCTAACCAAGACATGATGCATGCCCTCTCCCATAATCACTGTATCCCTAGCAACCTCCTTTGCAACATCCTCCTCCTTAGCCTCCTCCATGATGAACTCACCAACCTTTTCCTCCTCACCCACATCTCCCAGTACCTCCTTGACCCTCACCTCCTCCATCTCCACCTCCATCTGTGCTCACTCCTTATGGATGGGTGGCATACGTTGGGGCACCTTTTGTGCTACTCGCAAAGGTAATCCTACTCTCCCCTGCCGACCCTGATCTCTCCCATGTCTACCCCTCATACTGTCTCTGCCTCGACCTCTATCTCCTCAGCTTCTACCACATCTACCTCTACCATCATCACCACTATCACCTCCATCCCCATCTCCATCTCCATCATCTCCTCTACCTCGTCCTCTGCCTTGCAATATGCTTCATCATGCCCTGCCCATCCTCACCATAGGTGGTGGATGGTTGGGATCATTGAATGGTGTGGGTCTATGTGTCACCCACCACGCATCATACTCCTGAGTAGTGTCAGAATTAGCCACATTGGTCACTGATCCCCACTAAATCAGTTGCAAACTTGCAATCTCTTGTAGTGCCACTTGTACACCGATCGTCGACCCCTATTACGTGACCTCCCTAGCTGACCTAGAAAACTCTGTAACTCTCGTCGACACTCCCTGTCACTCCCTGAACTTCCTCAACACCCTCTCTGGTAGATGCCTCCCTACAATATGTTGAGTCATGACAGTCCAACCAATTAAATACATGGTGTACCTGCAATAAGGTAGGTGTTCAACATCATCATCCCACCCAAGGAAATACCTATAAGGTCTCCATGTGAACCCATCCATTAGGCTAATCACATGTATCCAATATTTGACATCCCCCACATGGATTTGTGTCACTGCTCCTCCATATATATAAACATACGGTAGTCCTGGACCTAAGTACCTATCCACCAGAGGTTGGAACACTGCAATGTGCTCCCAAGCCCATACCATCAATAGCGTCGTACCGCAACTAATTCTCTAACCATCTTTGTAGGCCACATCATGCAACTAGAAGTATAACATCGCTAGTAGGCAAGGTCCCCAGGTATACATAGTCACCTCCTCCATCATCCCCTTCAACATCTCACATCAGAAATCCATGTCCACATTTGTCTGGGAAAACTACTCCCCCAATCATTGTGCACAAGACTACCACAAGCTTATGGTACCTGTCAGCCAAAGTATCCCATCAGATCTCACAATCCTCTACTCCAAGCTCTACTAGGGAGTTAGTTGCAAAAACTCATCGAATCTCTACCAATCCCCACCTAGTGTCATATACTACCTTCTCTCCATGGATGGGAAGTCTTAGGATCCTCCACACATCCTCCAAGACTACATTAACCTCCCCAATTGGAAAATGAAAGGAGCTCATCTCAGAATGTTGTCACTCTGCAAGTGTTGTCATAAGACCCTTATTGGCCTACACCACAGGCATAAATGTCACATGATAAAGTCCCAACACCATCAGTGTATCTCGCTCCTCCATGACTAGATGATATCTCAAAGTGAAGGACATTGGTCGGCTCTCACATGTATATATCGAGTCTAGTCTCACCTGCATTCACCAAAAAGCACGTCATGTCAATCATACCATCTGAATTAGCCTATGTGACTTATTGTATATTCAAAATATTCCCAAAAATTTCTTAAATTAATATACTAGTCAAATGTGTTGTTCTATCCTTCATATGTGTTGCACATGTCAATTGCGTTGCCATTTTACACTTGTGTCATTCTATCATATAGTTGCGTTGCATAATTGTAGTTGTGTCTTACCATCCTTCATATGCATCGCACCACAACGGTTGCGATTGCGATGAACTGCACTACGGTTGCAGTGAACATGATGACAGTTGTGGTGTAGAAACTACACGACATCTATTTGCCCTTCTTTGAGCCCTAAAAACTATGCTAAAACAACAAAATAACAAAGCAAGGGTTGGATATATACCACTGCATCTGAGCCCTCCTCACATCCATGTGTCTGTACTCAGTACTCGCGGTGTGCAACAACTAGTACATACGACATTCTGGCAACAACTTCTCATGAAATCCTAAACCAGAGCTCCTAATCTCTAATAGCAAAAGTGCACAAATGACCTATTTTCACCCCATATGGCATATTTATAACCTAATTTGATCTAATGGGCCCTTACCTTCATAACTGGTCGTGTCAAGTTTTTTCTTTGAACTCAAATATCAAACCCTAGATTTCCTTTTAAGCCTGGTTTTTCATCACCAATGCATTCATGCCTATCAAATTAGCTATTTGGTAAATTTGTCAAATTGTTCGAATTTTTTCAAAAATTTGTCAATTTTCCCGAGGGGGCGTAATCCTACCCTGCATCCACTAGGGCATATCCCGGGTTGAATTTTCTTGATTATTCTTTGAGACAATGTTCAAAATCACATTATGTCAAAGAGGGGCAAAATGTAGACAATGAAAAATGTCTTGAACCTACAAGCAACATTTTATCACTAATTCGCCTTCTTCCTTGCATAATCGAAAATTTTTCATTATTTAATTGTTTTCTAATGTCATAATTCCTTTATTAATTAAATAATTCTTAATTATTTAATTAATTCATTTTACTTTATTCCGCTCTTGATTAATTTAAATAAATATCATTTTTATTTAAATTAAGTCACTAACTTATCCTTTTATATCTATAATTATTATTCATTCCCATTTTCCTCTATAATTAAATAATTATTTTTATTATTTAATTATCCATTAGCCTTTTTTTACCATAATTAAATACTTATTTAATTATTTATCACATTCTTATCTTCATAATTAAATAATTGTTTTAATTATTTAATTATTTGTCATTTGTCTCCTTTTATTAAATAATTATTTTTAATTATTTAATATTTAGCATTTCATCTCTTCTTCTATAATTAAATAATATCTTTATTATTTAATTATTCACCTCACCCTTCCCTAAATTAAATGATGTTTCTTATTAAATCTGAATTATTTTCTGGAGTTTGATCCATTCATCCCTATCCTTGTTTCAATTAATATCATCCATTGATCACCATGCATCATCATCTGACCTTAGCCCTTCATTTGAATTGAGATTTCTATAAAAGCAAGTCATCATATTCATTTCAAGGTTAACCACAATCTTTGAAGTTTTGCTATCAAAAGATCAAGCTACCAATTGTCAACATCAAGCTCATTGAGTATATTGCATACTATATATCTGATAACAAATAAAGCAAAATGGAGAAGAGTAATGGAGGTGATTCAATTATGGCATAAGAATTGAGGTTTATTGCTGTATTATTCATGTTTCTATGTTCATTTGTACTTCATTGTTGGATTAGGATCTTTAGTGCTTGGATTAGATAGTTGTGTGGTTGCTATTATTGATTCATACATATTCCTCGAATTTGAAACCCTATCCACACCGCCGCTGAAATAAACCCACCTCTTTGGGTCTACAAACTTGATCCCAGGCCAGCAAAGGGATTCTCTTCCTTTCCTCAATTCCAGCCCAAATGAACCCTTTGTGGATTTGCTTAAACTCTTTCGTATACTTTCTAGGGACTTTAAAAAGCCTCATGGCATAGATGGGCATATTCTAAAGGGCAGCTCTGATAAGTTGAATCTTACCTGCCTAACTAAGTAGGGCCCCTTTCCAACTATGTTGTGGTAAATTACTTATTTCAATTTGATATGTGTTTCTACATTATTTCTATAACAAATTAAAATCAGAAATGAAAAATTCAGATATTCTCTTCTCAAGATTTAGTGTAGAAAGTTGTTTTTCAAACATATTTGATTGTTTTATTTGTTTATAATGTGTGTTGCATAAACGCATTTGAGAAACGAATCTTGTAATTTACAAGATAGATGAATAGATTGAATTGGTTGGTTGAGTTGTAATGAATGTTACTAGAGAGCTGCTTTTGAAGCACAGGGGCACAGAGGTTTTACCTGCTAAGGTTGCCAATGTTTTGTAAGATATTAGGTTTAGCATCCATATTCCATACATGATGGAATGATCTCAGGAAGATAAAAATTGCAATTTTATCTCTGTATCCAATGCCAAGTGAATTTAAAACTGTCACACTCCCACCCAACGTAAAATTAAAGATTTTTGTGCTGTATCACTCCCATTGTAGAGAAATGAAGCTATGCAATGAAAATTTGTTAATTATGTTTTGTAATGTTGACAACATTTTGGAAGTATATGAAAATAAAGTCATCTTAGGATCACGTCATACTTTTAATGCTACTGTCTTAGACTGTCTGGAACTTCAAATGCAAACAAAATGAATCAGAACTGCATAGGTGGAGCACCACCATCCAGTATCCACATTTCAAGCCATAAGTATTACAATCAAATGCTTGTACAAAATATGTTTATTTAGTACAATCAGTACAAGATGTTGCAAGAATATACAGAAACCGACAAAGCAGGAAATGAACAAGTCCTCAGATATGTTCATCTTTGTAGTAATCAAGATAATTTTCTCGAAGGATTTCAAACTGGTCCTCAGATATGTTCATCTTGAAAGAACATTACAGGAAAAAGAGATGTAAGGGTTTTGAGTTTGGCTTGAAAGCTTTATTTTTATAGAATATTTTGTTATACACATTTTTTTTAAAAACATGCTACATGGGTAGGTCAACATTCCTTGGGCTCCTCATGGGGTCCATCTAGATGCCATCCAAAATCCCACAAAAGAGTTTGTTTCTCTTTTTCTTTCACTCTGTAGAATCCAACCACATAGATGCCATTATGAAGTATAGTCTATGATATGTCCATAACTTTTTGTCGGTCTTTACTCTCTAGACTAAAGACTTCCTTGTCTTTGAAGAATGAACTCTCTTGGTCCTAGTTTCAATTGAGTTTCTTGGCTTACCCTTGCCTTGTTCCCATTTTTTAGGCTATATTTTTATGTCTTTAGGCAATGTTGTTTGTGTTGAGTTAGATAGGTCTTTTTTGGCTAATCTTTAAAAGAAAGTTTGAGTTGAGATCAATCTTTTGTAAAAATCAAAGATTCTATTGACATCTGAATTGAACAAATGTGTCATAATCAAGAACTAATTTATATTAATTTGTTGAATACTTATTATAAGTGTCAATCTTCTAAATATAAAATCAAGGGTTGTCCTTTAATTATGTCAAGAGTTAGGTCCTACATTATAAAAATGAGGAAGTAGTTTTTACAACTGTAGCCCTACCTACTAATGACCTACCTTCTTATAAAAATGAGGAAGGTAGTGCTTCAGTGAGGAGCCATAGAAATGATTAAATTAGTGGGACAAAAAGTTTATCTATCAATGGTAAGTCAAAATAAAAGAATGTTAGTCCAACTATTTCAAAATGTATTGACAAGACAAAGTCAATTATTGTATCTCAACAATTTGGGGAACCCTCCAAGGAGTTGAACAAACCTTAATTCATCCAAACAACTCTTATTACCAACAATTTGTCTTCTCAAACAAAATAATTTATCTTCATTTTCTCTTTGAATGAATTCAAGGTACTCTTGTAGCTTGACTTGTGATTTGGAGGATGGGGAGCGTTGTCCATGCAAGCAACATTTCAGCTAGGCAGATATAAATCAATGGTGGAAAGTGAGATTTTACAAAAGAATTATGAAACTCTTCAAGAGCTTGTTAGTAATGATCAATTCATTTTACTATCAGATTTTTACTAGCAAAAATTAAAAACACATTATGATTAAATCTTCATGTACATTTCATTATAAATATCATGATATGATATCTACTTATAAACTGGCTTTCAACTTTATAACAGTGATTGTAGTGGCACATTATGATTATGTTTGTTGGGAATTAGTCTTATTTTCCAAACTATACTTAAATACTTATTATCAATGTTAGTGGTGCTTTATGATTTATTTTATCTTGATATATGCGTTGGTAGTGCATCTTATTCCAGTTTAGATGCTACCCTGTACGATATATTTAGATGCAGTGTTATGAGTCTGATATTTGAAAATGAAAACTTTCAGCCCTCTTATTTTATTTTATTTTTAAATTCCTCTTTTGTCTCATATTGTTGAATTCCTTGTATTTGTTTGTTTTGGAATAATTGTTTCGTGTTCATTGGTCTCATGGCATAGTGATTCGTGCTCTTTGACAGCTTTAAAATATCTTTTGCTTTCAAAATTGGTGCACATGCAAGACTCAGATTCGTGCTCTTTGACAGCTTTACTCCTCTCACTTGCACTTCTTTTCTGAGTCTTTTAATAATACATATGACAATTCTGTTGAGACGTTTTTTTCAAACGATTCTTGCACCCGTTGTAGGTTTCACAGTTAGCATAGATGTACTACATGATTTACAAAAATATTCTTCTCTTTTTCATCATGTATATATATTTATTTTTAATTTTTTTGAGATTTTATATCATTTATGAATTTGTTTTACTATTGGATAAGGAGTATGAGTCTATATTGATATCTCTTCGGTTAAGGACTAAAGATTGAGGGGTATTCGTTTTGTCAAGTCATCCGGGACATGATCTACGTTTCATCTTTTATATCATATCTCTGGAGTTTGAACCTCGGTGGATAGCATAATGAAGAAACATACCATCACCCTCACCAATTGTACTCAACCAATTGAACGTACTACAAAAATATTCTTACCATTTTTAAAAATACAAATATTTATTATCTATGTTTCCAAACATAAATGTGCTACAAAATTTCACAATTTTTTTTTTTTTATATTTATATCTATGTTGTAAAACTTGAAGGTTCTGCCATGTATGCAGTATGTGGGGTAATCACAACTACTTCAAGATTTCACAAATATCTTCTGTCTACTTTTGTAATGATCTCAATTTTGAAGCTGCTTGTGTAACACAAGATGGGAGGCTATTAGAAAAGCGCTGGTATTGTCTTTACACCTGTCAGTTTCTCTTGATAAAAATCTCCCAAGGCTTTTTCAGCAAGCCCATTTTGCTTATATCCAGCAATAATGAGTCCATGTGAATATATTTGTTGAGGGGTTATTTCAAACAAATCGTGTGCCTACTGTTGCTTCCACATTTTACAAATTGCATGCCTCTGTTGTAGTTCCAAGCATGTTCCACATCATGTGGATAGGGACAGTTACAACTACAACATGTAGCAAAATTTTGCTTTTTTCCTAATGGATTTCCATACCCTGTTCCAAAGCTTATTAGTTTGGATAAATTGAAGGATGTTGGAAAACACTGATGAATTTAGGTTTATTGTTGGTTTACAATATATTTTTGATATGTTAATTAATGATTGCATTCTATAATATCAAATGTTTGTTGATGAATTTTCCAAATGATTCATGTTCCAGCTGTAGCTTCCACATTTGTAATACAAGATTTTAAAACCAAATAGACTGAACTTTTTTTTTTAATGGATTTCCATACCATGTTCTAAAGTTCCAAGTTGTACCCATGTTTAAGTCTATCATGGTAGTCAAGAAAGCAACATTCCAGATATTTGTTCCTTTGATGTTTCAATAGATCACTCCATGTTCTAAAGCTCTGCTTGTTGCACAGACTGGCAGGATGTTTGCAATGGGTGATGAGTTTGTTTCACAGCTGTCAATTGTTCTTGCTTAAGAATCTCCATGGAATTTTTAGTAAACCCAATTTGTTCATGCCTATCTATGATAACAGATCATGCCACAAAATTGTGTTGAAACATTTTTCAAATGATTTATGTGACTACCATAGCTTCCACATTTACACTGCAACATTTCAGAGTAAACCTGAATTCAAGTTTTGTAATGGATTTCCATTACATGTTCCAAATTTCTTCTTATACCACATCATGTATACTAGGTGGTGACAACTACACAGAAGATTGGGTTTTAATTTTTTTTTATGATTGCAGTACGTTACCAAATAAGTGAAGCGTTTTACCAATCAATTTGTGTGTTTGCTATGGCCTTGTTGCTTTGTTTGAAGTACAACCAAATTCCACAAAAAACTGTTTTCCTTTTTCAGTGTCTTTCTATATATGTTTGAAGGTGATTCGTTGTGCAGAGAGGGATGAGGAATGGCCAGCATTTAGACAGCTGTTAACATTAGTTATTGGCAAGTTGGCAGCTGTCCTTTGTTGGATGTCCTATTTTCTGCATGTTTTTAGTTGAGGGGTGATTTGATTTAATGTGGGGATCAGAAAATTGCTTTCCAACCTGGATTTTTTTTGGAAAAAGTTAATGTTTATTATTTTTGGATATTATTTTGAGTTTTTCGATTTTTGTCTATGTATTAAAGTGCTTATGTTTAAATTTTGTATCTATAAATATCTCAACATATTTAATAGTGAAACATGAGATTCATTATTATATTGAAGAATGGTTGAACTTTATGCAATAGGGGAGAATTTTACTGTACTTGATTTTTTAAGTCATAGAACTTTTCCAAGTTAAAACATTGCATCTTTATTCTATATTTATTCTATTATAGTTTCAAATAGTATATGCACTACTATTGTATAGGTTTATGGGCTTCCTTTTCTCTACACCTTGAAATACCACAAAACTTTATGTCATTTCATGTCAAAGTTACAAGGAGATCTTAGTGAACATCAACAAGCAAGAGTCAGGCACAACTCATAGTTAATTTATTTAGGTAAAGCAAATAACATTATCTTTAGCAACAATTGTGTTAGATTTCATAAGACAATGCATGCAACATATTTGACAAAAATCCTTGGTTGAATTTAGAATAATTTTCATTTTAAAAGTTTTCCTATGATATGTTTGATATAAGGCTTAAATATAAAGTATTGCCAAAAAGCCTAACAAGGAGATACTATAGCTCTATGAGATATACTACAAAGTATAAAAGATCTACAAAATGAGATTGACTTGGTTGATAAACAACTCCATGAATTTAGGGGAATTATCACACTCAAAAGAAATGAATAGAAGAACAATCAAACATATTGGTCTCCTTACTTGTAAGGACGTTTCTTAGAGCTATTCCAAATAGTTCAAGAACAAAATATTACAATTGATACTCAAGCAAAACAAATTGGAGATCTATCAAAAATAGTGTCAAAACCATAGGGAAAAATGAATCCTAAACAAGCAATAATGCAAATTTAGAGCTATTTACTATTGATTTTCCATATGCATAAGATGCTTCTATTATTGAAACCCTTAAAGAAAACATCTTGGCTACCATAGAGAATAAAAAGGTGCTAGCCTCCAAAATTGAACTAGTTCATACTACATGGTCTTAGGTTGTTAAAGGTAACTACAACTCAAAATTAGTTTTGCAACTTAATTCAAGAGGACAAGTCTAAGTTGATTCATCTTCAACTTAGAGCAAATGATTATCAGGTTCCATTCCACCAAAGTTGTCTAGGGCACAATTTCAACTTCATCATTTATGGTGTTAAGGGCCTTTTATTCAACAAAACGATTCTTGGTGGGATCATTTCGAACCGTTCAACTTCACTAATCGACCAAGGACCTATAGTGACCTTTTCACACATCACCCCATTGCAAATGGGGACCCTTTGTTTTTGTTTTTTGGGTTTTTTTCCTTGGTGTCACAACTGCTTGTCACCATGTTTCTTTTACAATGAGTTAAAGTTTTGAAGAGTCATCCGAGCCAAGTTGAGAATCCAAGCCTGGAACAATGCATACACATCATCAAAATGCTCTGAAGGTTCGGAGGACAAGGATTTCCATTGCTTTCAATCAATTTTGACACTTCCTATTTTTTAGGGATTTTTTCTTTTTTGCTTTTTTGCTTTTTGGCATTTTTGGACCAATCCGAAACTCCTATTTTTTAGGGATTTTGCTTTTTCTATTTTTAGAAAGTGTCAAGTTCCTACAAGTCATGTAGTCAATAGTTCCATTTCTAGAATAAAAAATCCAAGCCTCCAGAACCAAAAGTTTGAAAAAGCAATGGAAAATCAAGAAAATCATGGAAAAGCAAGAGTAAAAATCACATGGCAAGATGATCCAGAAAGAGACACGCATGAAATTCATGGCAGCCAAAGGTAGAAAGGGGTAATTCTGAAGAAATTCGCTAAAGAGCTTTCAAGTTTTCCATGGATATGGCAAGAACTTCCTGAAGTTCGCCCAACACTTGGAAGGAGAAATGGAAAGGAATGAAGGCAGTTTGCTTGGAAGAAGAAATGGAATGGCAAGAACTTCTTGAAGTCCGCCCAACAGCATGGAAAGAAACCTTGAAAGTCTGCCCAAGCCTTGGATAGGAAATGGCAAGGCATGAAGGAAGTCTGCTTGGGAAGTGGAAAGACCAGCTTGAAGTCCACCTAGACAATGAAGAGGAGATGGAAAGAAGACTCCAAAGTCCGCCATACATATGGAAAGAACACTCCAAATTCCGCCCTTCCAGTATGGAAAGAAGACTCCAAAGTCCGCCCAAGGATGGCATTAGACAAGCAAAGTCCCCCATAAGGAATGATGAGAATGTCTAGACAAGAGGAAAGTCCTAGAAAAAATGGCAAAGACAAGACAAAGTCTGACCTTGCTCAATGGATAACGGCACAAGCATGAGAAAGTCTGACTTTTCCCAAGCATAGCATGTCCAAACCTTTATGAAGTCTAAATTTCCTTGAGCAAGGCATGTCCAAGGAAAAATAAAGTCCAACCTAGGCCTAGAGAAGAAAATGTCTTGAGCATCATGAAGTCTGACTTTGATTGAAGAAAAACCTCCAAGCTCATATGAAGTCTGCCAAGGAAATGGCAAAGCACATGTAAAGTCCAACTTACCTCAAGAAGGAATGTCCAAAGCAGCTCAAAGTCCAACTTAGCTCAAGTAAGGATGTCTAAACTATTGTCAAATCTGCTTAAGGATGAAGATGCCTAAGCACAAGAAAAGTGTGCCTAGGAAGAAAATGAAGATGTCAAGACACAAGTAAAGTCCGCCCAAGGAAAGGATAAGAAAATTGGCTAAGTGTTGATACCTTAAGGAGAAAAATTCAAAAAATTGACTAAGTGTTGGGAAGAACACAAGGGGAAAAGTAAAGAAGAAATGAATAAAATCCTTGTCCAAGGAGTCTGCCAAATTCAGAATTGAAGGTAAATCCACATGCAAAGTTCATTCAAACACAGAGATGGCCAAAATCTTGGCTAAATGATGAATGTTCCACATGTTGGTATTACAAAATGAAATTGAATAGCCAAAATTTGGCTAAGTATGGGAGATTCTTCACAGAGAAAGTTCCCATTTCCTCCATTGTGGCAAAAGCGCAGGGGAGTTCCTCTCCAAATTCAAGGAACTTGAAGGAATTTTAGAGCAATCCAGAAAGAAAGACTTAATAACTTCAAGTCTAAACATCTACTCCAAGGGGATACTTCCAAACCTCAAGCGCAAGTGAGAAGAAGAAATCATTTGAAGGAATCCAATATCAAAGCTAGGAAGGAACAAGCACCAAGGACAAAGTCATTAGTGAAGAAAGATATTCTAAGGCAAGGACATGGAAAAAGAACAAAGTGACCAAGGAGGACATCCAACACGCTGAGGTGGCGCTTCATCATCTTCCAACCAATTAGATTGTTCTGAGACAACATGTCTAGATTCAATGAACCTAACACTCTACCATGCAATAAATTTCTATTTTATTGTTGGTTCATATTTAGCAGAAGGAAAAGTGTCCCTGAATGTAATTTTCTTATTGGTCGAGAAAGGAGTTAGTTGGACAAACCCTAATTAGGGTTTTATTATAATCTTGACCATTGATTCTAAATCAATCTTGGCCATTAAATTGTAATTGGGGAGCCTATAAATTGTGCTCAACCCTCATTTTTAAAGCATGGGAGCATGTTGCAAAACATGTTGAGATAAGTAATTGTTGTGTACGACTGCCAAAGTAATAAGTAATGCATGCATTGTTCTGATGGTGATTGCTTCTCTTATTTTGGAGTTGGCATGGTTCTTATCCCTCATCATAGTTTAGATTTTATTTCATGTATGTTAGATGAATGAAAGATCTGATAAGTATTGATTTATGGTGAAACTTTTTCTCATACTTTCTTTGAATGGATGATTTTCGTTCAATGCGTAAAGTTAGCCTGAGCTTACTTTGTGGATGCTTAACTTTTTTCTGAATAAATATTGTTCGATTTGATGGTAGTTATTCATGATGTGAAAATCATAAGCACACTCCCTTGAAGATTGCACACACTTTGTGTATTTTTCCTAAGCATGGCGAAGCAAAGCATGGTTATTGGTTTCACAAAGTCAATACCATATCTTGAATTCTTAGGAAGTAGATTAGAACTTCTAAACCCTTATCTCCTTTTTTTTTAGTTTGTTTAATCCAAGACCCAAACAACAGAGCTTCATTGCCTAAACCTTCATTGTGAATTGAACGAGCCTAGCGTAAGTCCCTTTGTGTATTACTAGCATTCACAAAGTCCCATTGAACTTATCCACATGTCAAGACCTAACAGAAGAAACCTTGGAATCGCCATATGATCTTCTCGCAATCTTAGCATATCTGGTGGTTTTTCAAGAGAGGATAGAGCATCTTTGGACTCTTTATTCTAATGTTTGGTGTGTCACAAAACACGCATCAACATGAATTGGCGCTAGAAGGAGGGTTGACATTAGGTTGTTTATTTTCACAAGTGGAGAAATTTAGCTGGATGGAACCAGTATGAAGTTTGAGATGCCAAATCAGAGATATGTTAGATCTATTCTATGTCAAAAAAATCCAAAAAAAGTGAAAAGTTAAAAAAATTTCAAAAAATAAAAATCAGAGATCTCAATGGATGGGCATCCATTCCATATTTCTTGCTCTCAAAACAGTCTCATGGATATCAATCAGATCCATGAAAAATTGAATGAACAACTGTACCCCAGGAATTTGTCTAAGTTTGCTTTGCCAGGAAGATGTCGGATTCATGAAATAACCAAACACGATGAAATGAATTGCTTGACATTCCACTCAAGGATAGAGCTTATTCTCCAAGGAATTTTTTTTTTTGGATGTTCCCAAGCTAGGAGTGTTGGATGTAGAACCTAATGATTATAGCATTCTAGAAGTTATATATGAGGCCTTCACAAGGTTCATACTTAGAAACCAAAGTTAGATAAAACTAGGTAATGTTGGCTTGAAAGGTGTTTTGCTCCCTCGTTGGTGTCGGATTCACAATGCACCTCATCCAGAGTTCACTTGCACATCATGTGAAGAGGCCATCAACTATGCCAGATTTCACCTCGGATTACCAGAGCTACCATATGGATTCTTCAAGGACAAATCATGGATTGAATATGTCAAACGAGCATTTTTAGCACCAAATGAAGAATGTCCCACAATGTCATCCAACAACAGGGAGAAACAGTCACAACAAGATAATGTGGTCGAGCTTAGGGATAAAGTAGATGAAGATTGTTCCTACATCACACTCGAACAAGAGGCCATTGGAGTAAAGATCAAAGAAGCAATGGAATACATCCAAGAAAGAGGAACCACCCAAGGCAACTATCATCATACCTAAATGAATGAATATATAGAATTTCAAATTATTGAAGATCATCACGAAACAGGAACGAAGGACCTAGCTCAAAGTAGAGATAGTGTGACGAATTTCCAACATTCATTCATCCAAGGAGGAAAACATGAAGAAGGAAGTGGTTCCAGTGCACTTCAAGAAGGAATAGTCCTTGATGAAACGCTCAAGATGGAATAAATGATAAGTAGTTTGAGGCAAGATGATATATTTGATGATCAATGGGCTACCAAGAGGGAAGCAAAATATGAAATACACTTTTTATCGGCGCTTGATCCATTGTTCATAGTCATGGAGGAATTGCGTGATGAAATTGAAGCAAATGAAAGGCTACTTGATAAACAAGCAACTCTGACAGATATAGAAAAGGAAGAACAATTCAAGTTGGGGCTTGATACATTGTTAGGGATTCAAAAGGAGTTGGTGCATGAAATACTCCAAATTTCCAAATTCCCTTTTGAATCCAATTCCCACCACACTCCACCTAGTCTAGAACGTAATGTTGATATCCATGTTTTAGATGTAAGTGGTGTGGTTCACCATCAACTCCGACCTCCTGATGAAGCAATGGACGACAGGAAAGAATTCATATCGGCTAATGAAGACCAGTAGATTGTATCTTTCCCTACTATTGATTACAAGGAATATCATTTTGATTATGGAGATTTAGGAAAGATAACTTGTTTATGGATCAATCATGGTTCGGGTGAGTTGCCACAGTTACTAATCTTTCCCGAAGTTTTTCTTGAGTTTCAAATTTGTCCCTTGAAAGAATATTTTTTCAAGTTTAAAGATAAGTTTGCAAAACTTCACAGTATGACCATTGCTTTGTTATTACTGCACATCAAGAAAAATCATGCTAGGAGTTGTGTATACTTAGGTCTTTTGATTGTTGTTTGCTTAAATTTTTTGTTTTCATTCAAAGTAGGTTTTCTTTTTGCTTTGTTCACTTTAGATTAGTTGTTTTTCTTTCTTAGTTTAGTTTGCTTGCCCATTTTGTTTTGCTTTCAATAAATGGGCTCCTATTTGTGAAGGGTGTTGTATCTTAAGAACTCTTGCATCTGTGCTAAATCATGTTTAGTTCATTTCTTGGATAATTATTTTATGAAGTACTTTTGAATCCTAGATAAATTGTTTCTAAAGTATCTTGAAGTTAAGGTTAGTACTTGACTGGAAAGGGAGTCATCTATTGTATCTTGACACTGAGTCTTACAATTATTATATCTCTCACACTTAATAAATTCTCTGAGTCATTACGGTTTCCTAGGAAAATTCATGGCTAATAATCAAAATTCTTACTTCAACGCCACTATAATGCTCAAACCCATGTGAGCTTCATTTCTTACAAGCCAAAGTGTGGAAATATATGAAAAGAAAAAGAATATATCAAAAAGAACGAAAAGAGAAATTAAAGATCATAACACTTGGCTTTGGGTGTGCAGACATCTCTATAGGCATACACTCAATAACAAAGAAAATAAAAATAAAAAATCACCAGAAGTAGGGAAATCTCCATGAGATTATAGAGATAACCTCATTAGGGCTATGAACGCTCATTGGTAACGAGGCTCTATCCAAGGAAGCTTTTGGAGTTAAGATAAAATACACAAACAACCATGATGGAACCAAAGAGCCATATTGTTCTTACGAGACAAAAATCAACGCATTTGCACACACTCATAACTAGAGGATAATGTCTTGATACAGTCTAGGATTCCTCTTCCCTTTTGAGCACTCTTCTTAACCAAAGGGTAAGTTAACTAGTTAAAATTAATCTAAGATTCTAAGTTTGAAGGAAATTCTATGTTTGAAATGTTCAAGAAAATTTATTCAGGTTGGCGCTAGATGTTGTGACCTTTTCACACATTGCCCCATTGCAAATGGGGACCCTTTGTTTTTTCTTTTTGGGTTTTTTGCCTTGGCGGCACAACTGCTTATCACCATGTCTCTTTTACAATGAGGAGTTAAAGTTTTGAAGAGTCATCTGAGCCAAGTTGAGAATCCAAGCCTAGAACAGTGCATACACATCGCCAAAATGCTCCGAAGGTTCGGAGGATGAGGATCGCCATTGTTTTCAGTCAATTCTGACACTTCCTATTTTTTAGGGATTTTTGCTTTTTTTCTTTTTTCATTTTTGGCATTTTTGGACCAATTTGAGACTCCTATTTTTTAGGGATTTTTCTTTTTCTATTTTTAGAAAGTGTCAGGTTCCTACAAGTCATGTAGTCAATATTTCCATTTTTAGAATAAAAAATTCAGGCCTCCAGAACCAAAAATATGAAAAAGTAATGGAAAATGAAGAAAATCACGGAAAAGCAAGAGTAAAAATCACATGGCGAGATGATCCAGAAAGAGACAAGCATGGAATTTATGGTAGCCAAAGGTAGAAAGTCCGACCTAGGCCTAGAGAAGAAAATGTCTTGAGCATCATGAAGTCTGACTTTGATTAAAGAAAAACGTCCAAGCTCATATGAAGTCCACCAAGGAAATGGCAAAGCACATGCAAAGTCCAACTTAACTAAAGAAGGAATGTCCAAAGCAGCTCAAAGTTTGACTTAGATCAAGTAAGGATGTCTAAACTACTGTCAAATTCGCCTAAGGATGAAGATGCCTAAACACAAGACAAGTTCGCCCAGGAAGAAAATGAAGATGTCAAGACACATGTAAAGTCCTCCCAAGGAGAGGATAAGAAAATTGGCTAAGTGTTGATACATTAAGGAGAAAAAATTAGAAAATTGACTAAGTGTTGGGAAGAAAACAAGGGGAAAAATAAAGAAGAAATGAATAAAATCCTTGTCCAAGGAGTCTGCCAAATTCAGAATTGAAGGTAAATGCACAGGAAAAGTTCATTCGAACAACGAGATGGAAAAAATCTTGGCTAAATGATGAATGGTCCACATGTTGGTATTACAAAATGAAATTGAATAGCCAAAATTTGGCTAAGTATGGGAGATTCTTCACAGAGAAAGTTTCCAGTTCCTCCATTGTGGAAAGCGCAGGGGAGTTCCTCTCCAAATTCAAGGCACTTGAAGGAATTTCAGAGCAATCCAGAAAGAAAGACTTAATAACTTCAAGTCTAAACATCTACTCCAAGGAGAGACTTCTAGACCTCAAGCGCAAGTGAGAAGAAGAAATCAAAAGGAATCCAATATCAAAGCTAGGAAGGAACATGCACCAAGGACAAAGTCATCAGCGAAGAAAGATATTCTAAGGCAAGAACATGGAAAAAGAACAAAGTGACCAAGGAGGACATCCAACACGTTGAGGTAGTGCCTCGTCATCTTCCAACCAATCAGATTGTTCCAAGTCAACATGTCTAGATTTGAACCTGACACTCTACCATGCAATAAATTTCTATTTTATTGTTGGTTCATATTTAGCAGAAGGAAAAGTGTCCCTGAATGTAATTTTCTTATTGGTCGAGAAAGGAGTTAGTTGGACAAACCCTAATTAGGGTTTTATTATAATCTTGACCATTGATTCTAAATCAATCTTGGCCATTAAATTGTAATTGGGGAGCCTATAAATTGTGCTCAACCCTCATTTTTAAAGCATGGGAGCATGTTGCAAAACATGTTGAGATAAGTAATTGTTGTGTATGACTGCCAAAGTAATAAGTAATGCATGCATTGTTCTGATGGTGATTGCTTCTCTTATTTTGGAGTTGACATGTTTCTTATCCCTCATCATAGTTTAGATTTTATTTCATGTATGTTAGATGAATGCAAGATTTGATAAGTATTGATTTATGGTGAAACTTTTTCTCGCACTTTCTTTGAATGGATGATTTTCGTTCAATGTGTAAACTTACCCTGAGCTTACTTTGTGGATGTTTAACTTCTGTCTAAATAAATATTATTTTATTTGATGGTAGTTATTCATGACGTGAAAATCATAAGTACACTCCCTTGAAGATTGCACACACTTTGTGTATTTGTCCTAAGCATGGCGAAGCAAAGCATGGTTATTGGTTTAACAAAGTCAATACGATCTCTTGAATTCTTAGGAAGTAGATTAGAACTTCTAAACCCTTATCTCCTTTTTTTTTTCAGTTTGTTTGATCCAAGACCCAAAGAACAGAGCTTCATTGACTAAACCTTCATTGTGAATTGAACGAGCCTAGCATATGTCCCCTTGTGTATTACTAACATATCACAAACGCCCATTGAGCTTATCCACATGTCAAGTCCTAACAAAAGAAACCTTGGAATCACCATATATGATCTTCTCACAATCTTAGCATACATGGTGGTTTTTCAAGAAGGATAGAGTGACTTTGGACTCTTTATTCTAATATTTGGTGTGTCACAAAACACGCGTCAACATCAATTGGCGCTAGAAGGAGGGCTGACATTAGGTTGGTTATTTTCACAAGTGGAGAAATTTAGCTAGATGGAACTAGTATGAAGTTTGAGATGCCAAATTAGAGATATGTTAGATCTCTTCTATGTCAAAAAAATCCACAAAAAGTGAAAAGTTAAAAAAATTTCAAAAAATAAAAATAAAAATAAAAATCGGAGATCTCAATGGATGGGCATCCATTCCATATTTATTGCTCTCAAGACAGTCTCATGGATATCAATCAGATCCATGAAAAATTGAATGCACAGTTGCACCCCAAGAATTTGTCTAAGTTTTCTTTGCCAGGAAGATGTCAAATTCATGAAATGACTAAACACAATGAAATGAATTGCTTGACATTCCTCTCAAGGATAGAGCTTATTCTCCAAGGAAAATTTTTCTTTTTGGATGTTCCCAAGCCAGGAGTGTTGGATGTAGAACCTAATGATTATAGCATTCTAGAAGTTATATATGAGGCCTTCACAAGGTTCATACTTATAATCCAAAGTCAGATAAAACTAGGTAATGTTGGCTTGAAAGGTGTTTTGCTCCCTCGTTGGTGTCTGATTCACAATGCACAACATCCAAAGTTCACTTGCACATCATGTGAAGAGGCCATCAGCTATGCCAAATGTCACATCAGATTACTAGAGCTACCATATGGATTCTTCAAGGACAAAGCATGGATTGAATATGTGAAACAGGCATTTTTAGCACCAAATGAAGAACGTCCCACAATGTCATCCAAAAATAGGGCGAATTAGTCACAACAAGATAATGTGGTCGAGCTTAGGGATCAAGTAGATGAATATTGTTCCTACATCACACTGGAACAAAAGGCCATTGGAGTAAATATCAAAGAAGCAATGGAATACATCCAAGCAAGAGGAACCACCCAAGGAAACTATCATCATACAAAAATGAATGAATATATAAAATTTAAAATTATTGAAGATCATCAAGAACCAGGAACAAAGGACCTAGCTCAAAGTAGAGATAGTGTGACAAATTTTCAACAGTCATTCATCCAAGGAGGAAAACATGAAGAAGGAAGTGGTTCCAGTGCACTTCAAGAAGGAATAGTCCTTGATGAAACACTCAAGATGGAAGAAATGACAAGTAGTTTGAGGTAAGATGATATGTTTGACGATCAATGGAATACCAAGAGGGAAGAAAAATATGAAATACATTTTGTAGCGTTGCTTGATCCATTGTTCATAATCATGGAGGAATTGCTTGATGAAATTGAAGCAAATGAAAGGCTACTTGATAAACAAGCAACTATGATAGATATAGAAAATGAAGAACAATTCAAGTTGGGGCTTGATCCATTGTTAGGGATTCAAAAGTAGCCAATTCCCTTTTTAATCCAATTCCCACCACACTCCACCTAGCCTAGAATGTAATGTTGATCTCCATGATTCAGATGCAAGTGGTGTGGTTCACCATCAACTTTGACCTCCTGATGAAGCAATGGATGACAAGCAAGAATTCATATCTACTAATGAAGACCACCAGGTTGTATCTTTCCCTACTATTGATTACAAGGATTATCATTTTGATTATGGAGATTTAGGAAAGATAACTTGTTTATGGATCAATCATGGTCTGGGTGAGTTGCCACAGTTACTAATCTTTCCCGAAGTTTTGCTTGAGTTTCATATTTGTCCCTTGAAAGAATATTTTTCCGATTTTAAAGATAAGTTTGCAAAACTTCGCACTATGACCGCTGCTTTGTTATTACTGCATATCTTGAGAAATCATGCTAGGAGTTGTGTATACTTAGGTCTTTTGACCGTTGTTCGCTTAAATTTTTTGTTTTCATTTAGAGTATGTTTTCTTTTTGCTTTGTTCACTTTAGATTAGTTGTTTTGCTTTCTCGTTTTTTTTTGCTTTCAATAAATGGGATCCTATTTGTGAAGGGTATTGTATCTTAAGAACTCTAGCATATGTGCTAAATCATGTTTATTCCATTTCTTGGATAATTATTTTATGAAGTACTTTTGAATCCTAGATAAAAAATTTCTAAAGTATCTTGAAGTTAAGGTTAGTACTTGACTAGAAAGGGAATCATCTATTGTATCTTGACACTGAGTCTTACAATTATTATATCTCTCCCACTTAATAAATTCTCTAAGTCATTATGGTTTCCTAGGAAAATTCATGGCTAATAATCAAAATTCTTACTTCAACACCACTACAATGCTCAAACCCATGTGAGCTTCATTGCTTACAAGCCAAAGTGTGGAAATATATGAAAATAAAAAGAATATCAAAAAGAAAAAAAAGAGAAATGAAAGATCATAACACTTGGATTTGGGTGTGCAGAAATCTCTACAGGTGTACACTCAATAACAAAGAAAATAAAAATAATAAATCACCGGAAGTAGAGAAATCTCTGTGAGATTATAGAGATAACCTCGCCGAGGCTATGAATGCTCGCTGGTAGCGAGGCTCTATCCAAGGATGATTTTGGAGTTAAGAGGAAATACACAAGCAGCCATGATGGAACCAAAGAGCCATATTGTTCTTATGAGATGGAAATCAACACATTTGCACACACTCATAACTAGAGGATAAAAGGTATTGATATAGTCTAGGATTCCTCTTCCCTTTTGAGTACTCTTCTTAGCCAAAGGGTAAGTTTGTTAGAATTAATCTAAGATTTTGAGTTTGAAGGAAATTCTATCTTTGGAATGTTCAAGAACATTTATTCAAGTTGGCACTAGATGTTGTGACATTTTCACACATCACCCCATTGCAAATGGGGACCCTTTGTTTTTGCTTTTTTAGGTTTTTTGCCTTGGCGTCACAACTGCTTATCACCATGTCTCTTTTACAATGAGGAGTTAAAGTTTTGAAGAGTCATCCGAGCCAAGTTGAGAATCCAAGCCTAGAACAGTGCATACACATCGTCAAAATGCTCTGAAGGTCCAGAGGATGAGGATCGCCATTGCTTTCAGTCAATTCTGACACTTCTTATTTTTTAGGGATTTTTGTTTTTTTAATTTTTTTAATTTTTGGACCAATCCAATACTCCTATTTGTTAGGGATTTTGCTTTTCCTATTTTTAGAAATTTCTATTTTTAAAAAGTGCCAGGTTCCTATAGGTCATGTAGTCAATATTTCCATTTTTAGAATAAGAAATTCAGGCCTCTAGAACCAAAAGTATGAAAAAGCAATGGAAAATCAAGAAAATCATGGAAAAGTAAGAGTAAAAATCACATGGCGAGATGATCCAGAAAGAGACAAGCATGAAATTCATGTGAGCCAAAGGTAGAAAGTACGACCTAGGCCTAGAGAAGAAAATGTCTTGAGCATCATGATGTCTGACTTTGATTGAAGAAAAACATCTAAGCTCATATGAAGTCCACCAAGGAAATGGCAAAGCACATGCAAAGTTCAACTTACCTCAAGAAGGAATGTCCAAAGCAGCTCAAAGTCCGACTTAGCTCAAGTAAGGATGTCTAAACTACTGTCAAATCTGCTTAAGGATGAAGATGCCTAAGCACAAGACAAGTCCGCCTAGGAAGAAAATGAAGATGTCAAGACACAAGTAAAGTCTACCCAAGGAGAGGATAAGAAAATTGGCTAAGTGTTGATACCTTAAGTAGGGAGAAAAATTCATAAAATTGACTAAGTGTTGGGAAGAAAGCAAAGGGAAAAGTAAAGAAGAAATGAATAAAATCCTTGTCCAAGGAGTCTGCTAAATTTAGAATTGAAGGTAAATCCATAGGCAAAGTTCATTTGAACATAGAGATGGCCAAAATCTTGGCTAAATGATGAATGGTCCACATGTTGGTATTACAAAATGAAATTGAATAGCCAAAATTTGGCTAAGTATGGGATATTATTCATAGAGAAAGTTCCCATTTCCTCCATTGTGGCAAAATCATAGGGGATTTCCTCTCCAAATTCAAGGCACTTGAAGGAATTTTAGAGCAATCCAGAAAGAAAGACTTAATAACTTCAAGTCTAAACATCTACTCCAAGGGGAGACTTCTAGACCTCAAGCACAAGTGAGAAGAAGAAATCAAAAGGAATCCAATATCAAAGCTAGGAAGGAACAAGCACCAAGGACAAAGTCATTAGTGAAGAAAGATATTCTAAGGCAAGGACATGGAAAAAGAACAAAGTGACCAAGGAGGACATCCAACACGCTGAGGTGGCACCTCGTCATCTTCCAACCAATCAGATTGTTCCAAGTCAACATGTCTAGATTCAATGAACCTTAAACTCTACCATGCAACAACTTTCTATTTAATTTTTGGTTCATATTTAGCAGAAGGACAAGTGTCTCTAAATGTAATTTTCTTATTGGTCGAGAAAGGAGTTAGTTGTGACCAACCCTAATTAGGATTTTATTGTAATCTTGGTCATTGATTCTAAATCAATCTTGGCCATCAAAATGTAATTGGGGAGCCTATAAATTGAGCTCATTCCTCATTTGTAAAGCATGGGAGCATGTTGCAAAACATGTTGAGATGAGTAATTGTTGTGTATGACTGCCAAAGTAATAAGTAATGCATGCATTGTTCTGATGGTGATTGCTTCTCTTATTTTGGAGTTGGCATGGTTCTTATCCCTTATCATAGTTTAGATTTTATTTCATGTATGTTAGATGAATGCAGGATCTAATAAGTATTAATTTATGGTGAAACTTTTGCTCATACTTTCTTTGAATGGATGATTTTCATTCAATGTGTAAAGTAAGCCTGAGCTTACTTTGTGGATGGATAGCTTCTATCTAAATAAATATTGTTTAATTTGATTGTAGTTATTCATGACGTGAAAATCATAAGCACACTCCCTTGAAGATTGCACCCACTTTGTGCAGTTGTCCTAAGCGTGGCGAAGCAAAGCATGGTTATTGGTTTCACAAAGTCAATACCATCTCTTGAATTCTTAGGAATTAGATTAGAACTTCTAAATCCTTATCTCCTTTTTTTCTTTTAGTTTGTTTGATCCAAGACCCAAACAACAAAGCTTCATTGCCTAAGCCTTCATTTTGAATTGACTGAGCCCAGTGTAAGTCCCTTTGTGTATTACTAGCATATCACAATGCCCATTGAGCTTATCCACATGTCAAGACTTGACAGAAGAAACCTGTGAATCGCTATATGATCTTCTTGCAATCTTAACATACGTGGTGGTTTTTCAAGAGAGGATAGAGCATCTTTGGACTCTTTATTCTAATATTTAGTGTGTCACAAAACACGCATCAACAAGACCCTTTGAGAATCCAAACTAATTTTGATGTAGTCACAGTAAGAGGGTCCTCAAAGAGAACAATCCAGACCGTGCAGCAAGAGTGACACAATGAAAGCAATATAGAAAATAGAGACAAAAACAAATTGAAACATTCTTATTATCAGAAAATTCAATTACAAACAACCGACAACATCCGGGTTTACAGATTTAGCTCATAGGCCTTATTACAACATGCTCAAAATGCCATCTTCCTACATGCTCCTCAATGCGAGTGAAAATCCTATAGATCAAATCTTATCTCTTTCAAATATTCCTTCCTAATGATCTATTACAATGTTTTATATCACATTCGCAAATCTAGAATCATCTGCGTCAGCCAAATATTAATACAATCTCTGATTAAAGAAAATGTAACGTGTGTATGAATATGTCAGTCTCAAATTTGAATTACTCCTTAGTGAATGCATAAGATGAAGTGTGGACCTAAATTAAGGTCGGGGAAACTGCATAGAATAATTCAAATCTCACCATCAAGATCCACAAGATATAGAAACGATCCACAAGCGATCGAACTAGCCATTAGATAAGAAAATTATTTTGGTGCCAGTTCAAGAAATTGTCCCATAATCCGGAAGCGATAACTTGCCGGAAAAAGATCCAATCGTCCTCAAATCTTGGAATAAGGAAAATGAACATATCCACGATGTAAACATAGATCGGCAAGGTTCGGTGAGCAAACATGAAGAAATATCGAATCTTCCAACTTGAACTGAACAAGAAAAAAGACAAGAACAAAACTAAATGGAAATATTTTTGGCTGATGCAAGATTGCCATGACCCAAGGATGATCCTACATCAAACACCCCTAGTGAGAAAAGATGTTCCATGAGAGGAACTCATGAACATCGAACAGGGTTTGGGATATAGATCCCATGCTCATTCTTGATCCAAATTTCTTCTCTATATGTACTTATCTTCCTCCTAACCTCTTTTCTTCCCTCTATCAGATCCTTCAACTTCTTCTCTTCACCTTCTTTTCTCTGCCTCATAATTGCACATGGTAGTAAGGGACGCTTATCACGACTCACTTTCTTCTGCCCATCTGATCTACCTTTTCTGCAGAACTACATTTTATCTACGATTTTATCTACAACCATAGTCTTCTGCTGCCTAATTCCACCCTTACACCCTTCTGGTACCATCTCACTCTTAGATTTAGCCACATGGTTTCTTTTCAAATCCTTGCCTTCCTTCAGTACAACCTCTGCATCTCACTTCTCAACACTGTAACTCTTCATAAGACTCACGTTCCTCACTTCTTCCTACTTATCCTTCAAGGAAGCCAAAGTAAACTTCTTCCCATCCTTCTCTATAGTGATCAGATTCCTTCTTTAATCATATATAGCTCCTCTATCAAACTGCCAAGGTCTACCCGATAAAACATGATAGGCACTCATAGACAAAACATCACACAAAACTTCATCTATGAAGGGGCCAATATTAAAGTTCACCAAGCACTTCTCTCTTACCTCCTTTACATGATCATCTTGTAACCAACTTATCATATAAGGACAAGGATGCAAAAACCTCTTCAAACCAAGCTTCTCCACCATCTCCTCAGATACCAAGTTATCAGTACTTCCACTATCCACAATAACCTTACAATACTTACCTCCTAATTTGCACACAGTCTAGAAAAGATTCTTCCTTTGTGAAGTATCAACCTCTTCCCTACTCTGGTTATATCTCATCTACTGCTTCAGTTACCTACTCTTCATGTGCCATACAATTCTTTTTACCAATTCATTTACTTGATCCCTTCGGACACTCAAAAGATCGATGTCTAGTTTCTCCACACTTGAAACATTTACCCAAGAATTTCTTTTTTCCATTTCCTCTACTTTGTGCCCTTTGATCTGGTTCTTTACTCCACTTAGATCTTGACTCTTCTTCACTTGTATGCTTCTCCTTGCTACTACTCATTTGCTTCTCTTTCCCTATGGGGTTATTCTATTGTCTTCTCTTCACTTTATCTTTTTCCTTAAGAGCATATTGGAAGGAATCCTCAACATACTCATCTCATCCTGAATGTTAAATCTAAGGCCATTTATATACCTAGCCACTTTATCCCTAATCATCTCTCTGTGCCCAGATCTTATTGTCATCTTGTAAAATTCCTCAGTGTACTCTTTCACACTCATGTCCTTCTGCTTCAGGTCTGCAACTTCTTGAACAATTCCAACTCATAGTCTTCCAGAATGAACTTAGCCTTCAGCCTTGCAACCATCTACCTCCATCGAGTGATTCTCATTTCACCATTTTCCACTCTATCCTTTTGCAACTCTTTCCACCATAAAGTAGCATGTCCTTTCAACTTAGTTTGTGCCAACCTAACCCTCAATGGGTGTCTAATATCCTCAAGCTCAAAATAATCTTCCAACTCTCCTATCCACTCTATCAAGTCTTCCAGATTTAATGTACCAGAGAAGTTAGAAACCTCCATCCTATGACTTTTACTTACTTATGCCATTGCTCTCAACAATCTTTCTTCTCTCTCATCTATCAATCCTTCAACCTCTTCAGCCTCAAGTTCTTCTTTAGCCTCCTCATATTCGTCCTCCAGTTCAAGATTCCTCCTCAAACCACCCAAGATGTTTTGTATCGCATTCCTCATCTCATTTCTAAAGTCCTCCATCATCTGCTCTATTCTTCTAGGGTTCATTCTTCTCAATGACATCTCTCCCCCTGCTTGGTGCGATTGCCTCAACTCAACGATTTGACTACAAGGTTTCAATTGCCTCTCCCTTGGCGATCTATTGAACACACTTACAGCCTGCCTCAAATCGGTGATCTGTTCACCCAAGGAATGCAACAAGGATTTCAACCCACTCAAGGTTCGCAAGCAGCTCTCATCTCAAGATTCACAAGTTCGCAACCCACTCTAATACCATTTGATGCAGTCATGGTAGGAGGGTCCTCAAAGAGAACAATCCAGACCATGCAACAAGAGTGACACAATGAAAGCAATACAAAAAATGGAGACAAAAAAAAATTCAAACCTTCTTATTATTAGAAAATTCAATTACAAATAGCCGGCAACATCTGGGTTTACAGATTCGGCTCACAGGCATGATTACAACATGCTCAAAATGTCATCTTCCTACATGATCCTTAATGCAAGAGAAAATCCTATAGATCAAATCTTATCTCTTTCAAATTTGTCTTCCTAGTGATCTATTACAATGTTTTATATCACATTCGCAAATCTAGAATCATCTGCGTCAGCCAAAGATTATTACAATCTTTGATTAAATAAAATGTAACGTGTGCATGAATATGTCAGCCTCAAATTTGAATTACTCCTTAGTGAATGAATAAGATGAAGTGTGGACCTAAATTAAGGTCGAGGACACTCCATAGAACAATTTGAATCTCATTGTCAAGATCCACAAGATACGAATATGATCCACAAGTAATCAAACTAGTTGTTAGATACGAAAATTATTCTGGTGTCGGTTCAAGAAACTGCCACATAATCCAAAAGTGATAACTTGTCGGAAAAAGATCCAATCACGCTCAAATCTTGGAATAAGGAAAATGAACATCTCCATGTAAACATAGATCTGCAAGGTTTGGTGAGAAAACATGAAGAAATACCAAATCTGCCAACTTGAACTGAACAAGAACAAAACTAAATGGAAATATTTTTGGTTGATGCAAGATTGCCACAACCCAAGGATGCTCCTACATCAAATTTCAAGGAAGAGAGACACACAGTTGAAGGCTTTAATCTAAAGATCAAAGGTCTAAAGTAAAAATAAAATTCACTTAGCTTGTTAGAGGACTTGCCTTAAATATGTTAAAATCCAACTAGAGAGGGCATGGTTTACTTGTGATGATTTTCTTATTATCAAGTTGAAGAACATTCAAGACAAACACTAGTCTTAAGAACTAAGAAAACTCTTCTATTTTTTTTAAAATATCTACATGGATGAAGACCTAACTAAAATTAACTGCGATGAATCGAAGGATAATGTAGTCAAATTAGTTGAAGAAAAGAAACAAGAGCAATGGGATTTAATGCATAGGGTAAAGTTTGGATTCATGATTCCTCACCTCCAGACTAGTCCAAACCATGGAATCCCCTATCCTAGCTTCTTGATACTAAAGTATGAGTCTTGAATTTTACTTTTAGTGAAAATATAGAATTATGGTTGCTCACTCTTCTTTTCACTAGGTTCTTCAATGACTTTGACTGACAAACAAAAATTAATATTCTTTATTACAACACGATATTGATGAGAAACCACTTCGTATTTTCTTAAGCATTATTGGTTGTCAATTCACAAGGTAGAACTCTACTTTGATACACAAGGCTCCAACAAGATTACATGTTTAGATAAAGGTTTCTTAACCTCTTTCATTTGACTTGAGAGCTTGGATTTACATGTTAGGTTCTTTTGGATATCTTTGGCAAGAAAACCTTCCTCTAGGAAACTTTTCTTCAAAGTATGTTATTGGCCTCTAGTCTCACCACCTTATTCTATTTAAGATATTAATGGCTCTCCTTTTACATATTTGCAACCTAAAATATCAAAATTCTTATCAATTGAATACATCCTTCTTGTAGGTGACTTCAATAATGAACTAGTTATATAGAATGCACAAGTTTGACCTTTACTTAAATCCATTGATAACTCAAGAAACCAATGTTAAATTTTCACAAAGGAATCATAGGAGTAGTGATTTATTTGCAACACCAAATAACATTCTACATAGAAGAGAGAAGAAACAAAGAATGTTATTCAACCAATAATGCTACAAGATGCATAAAAGATATGATAATGCACAATAGAAGCCTTTATAAGTGCAAGGTGAGATATAGGACAACACCGGATTATGAAAAGTGTTACAATCATATCACAATTTATTGAAATAGATAATTACCCTAAATATACTCTAAAAGTGCCCTAAGCAATCCTAACAGCCTCAATGTGAATAGTTCTTAGAAGAGAACTGATTACATGAATAACCATGTTCACACCAACACCCCCCTTAAGTGCAAATTAGGGAGGAACAAACAAATGTATAGATGTAAAGATGGGTCCCTATAAAAATCTTTGATAAGTTACCCATGTACAAAAAACCTCTCACAAAATGGAGAAGAGGAATACAAGCCAATATTGATATTTATTTTTTTGGGATTTTATATCATCTACGAGTTTGCTTTACTATTTGATAAGGAGTATGAGCCTATATTGATACCTCTTCAATTGAGGGCTAAATATTGAGGGGTATTCATTTTATCAAAGTCGTCCAAGACATGATTCAGGTTTCATCTCTTAAATCATACCTTTGGGAGTTTGAACCTTGGTGGATGGCATAATCAAGAAACATACCATCACCCTTGTCAATTATACTCAATCAATTATATGTACTACAAAAATATTCTTTCCTTTCATTAAAATATAAATATTTATTGTCTACGTTTTCAAACATAAATGAACTACAAAATTTCACAAAATATATTTTTTTTTATTTATATCTTTATTGTAAAACATAAGGGTTCTGCCATATATGCAGTATGTGGGGCAATCACAACCACTTCAAGATTTCACAAAAATCTTCAAGCCCTCGTATTGTCTTAAAACCTGTCAATCTCTCTTGATAAAAATCTCCAAAGGCTTTTTCAGCAAGTTCATTTTGCTTATATCCAGCAATAATGAGTCCATGTGAATAGATTTGTTGAGGAGGTATTTCAAACAAATGGTTGACTACTATTGATTCCACATTTTGCAAATTGCATTATCCTGTTGTAGTTCCAAGCATGTTCCACATTCATGTGGATAGGGACAGGCACAACTACAACATGTAGCAAATTTTGCTTTTATTTTCTAATGGGTTTCCATACCCTGTTCCAAAAGCTTATTAATCTGCATAAATTGGAGGATGTTGGAAAACACTGATGAATTTAGGTTTACAGTTGGTTTGCAATATATTTTTGATTTTTTCAACTAAATCATTCTGTGCATGTTCAACGATGATTGCTTTCCATAATATCCAATGTTTGTTGATGATTTTTTTTCAAATGATTCATGTTCCAGCTGTAGCTTCCACATTTGTAATACAAGATTTTAAAACCAAATAGGCTAAACTTTTTTTTTAATGGATTTCCATACCATGTTTTAAAGTTCCAAGTTGTACCCATGTTTAAGTCTTTCATGGTAGTCAAGAAAGCAACATTCCAGATATTTGTTCCTTTGACGTTTTAACAGCTCATTCCATGTTCTAAAGCTCTACTTGTTGTACAGACTGGCAGGATGTTTGCAATGGGTGATGAGTTTGTTTCACAGCTGTCAATTGTTCTTGCTTAAGAATCTCCATGGACTTTTTAGTAAACCCAATTTGTTCATGCCCATATATGATAACAGACCATGCCACAAAATTGTGTTGAAACATTTTTCAAATGATTTGTGTGCGTACCATAACTTCCACATTTGCGCTGTAACATTTCATAGAAAACATGAATTCAAGTTTTGTAATGGATCCCCATTACACGTTCCAAATCTCTTCTTATACCACATCATGTATGTTAGGTGGTGACAACTACACCACTTACCAGAAGATTGGGTTTTTAATTTTTTTATGATTGCAGTACGTGACCAAATAAGTGAAGCGTTTTACCATTCAATTTTTGTGTTTACTATGGCCTTGCTGTTTTGCTTGAAGTACAACCAAATTCCACAAAAAGCTGTTTTCCTTTTTCAATGGCTCTCTATATGTTTGAAGCCTGAAGGTGATTTGTCGTGCAGATAGGGATGTATTTAGAATAGAATAGAATAGAAGACTTTTAATGGTCAGCATTTAGGCAGCTGTTAACATTAGTTACAGCTTAGGAGTTTTTTATCCCACTTGTCTCTCATCTAAAATTTTAAATTCTTATTAGAAAATAAAAAAGAGATAATTTTGATTTATTTATTATTTTTTATCAAAGCACTACAGTTCATTCCTTAAATTTTGGAGCTTAAAATTTTAAGCAGAATTGTAAGATTAAATCCATGGGACCAAAAACTTTAAAATATTCCTAAAAAAGCTAAGCAGCATACGCTGAGATTTTTAAGGAAGCCCCCCTCCATGGGACCGTACCCTAAGTGTGGTATATTCTGCATGTTTTTAGTTGAGGGATGATTTGTTTTAATGTGAGGATCAGAAAATTGCTTTCCAACCTGTATTTTTGGAAAAAGTTAAGTTTATTATTTTTGGATATGGGTTTTCTATTTTTGTCTATGTTTATCTTTTGTATCTATAAATATTTTAACATACTTAATAGCGAAACACGAGATTCATTATTATATAGAAGAATGGTTGAACTTTGTGCAATAGAAAAGAATTTTATTGTGCTTGAGGGTTTTCCAAAGTAAAAATATTGCATATATAGTCTCTTTTATATTTATTCTATTATAATTCAAATAGTATATGCACTACTTCTATTGTATACGTTTATTGGGCTTCCTTTTCTCTACACGTGGAATACCACAAAACTTTATTTCATTTCATACTAAAGTTACAAGGAGATCTTAGTGAACATTAACAAGCAAGAGTAGGGCAAAACTCATAGTTAATATGTTTAGGTAAAGAAAAAAACATAATTTTCAGCAACAAATGTGATAGATTTCATAAGACAATGCATGCAACCTATTTGAGAAAAATTCCTGGTTGTATTTAGAATATTTATCATTTAAAAAGCTTCCCTACTATGATATGTTTGATAAAAGGCTTAAATGAAAAGTATTGCGAAAAATGCTAACAAGGAGATACTATAGCTCTGTGAGATATACTACAAAGAATAGAAGATCTACAAAATGAGATTGACTCAGTTGATAAACAACTCCATAAATTTAAGGGAATTATCACAAGTCAAAAGAAATTAATGGAAGAACAATCAAGCATATTGATCTCCTTACAAAGATGTCTCTTAGAGCTATCTCAAATAGTTCAAGAACAAAATATTAAAACTAATACTCAAGCAAACAAATTAGAGATCTATCAAAAATAGTGTCAATAGAATAGGTAAAAATGAATCATAAGCAATCAATATTGCAAATTTAGAGTTATTTGCTATTGATTTTCCATATGCATAAGATGCTTCTATTATTGAAAATCTTAAAGAAAACATATTGGCTGCCATAGGGAATCAAAAAGTGCTAGCCTTCAAAATTGAACTAGTTAATACTACATGGTCTTAGGTTGTTAAAGGTAACTACAACTCAAAATTATTTTTGTAACTTAATTCAAGAGGACAAGTCTAAGTTAATTCATCTTCATCTTAGAGCAAAGGATAATGGGGTTCCATTCCACCAAAGTTGTCTAGGGCACAATCCCAACCTCATCCTTTATGGCATCGAGGACCTTTTTACTATAGAAAAAACTTGATCCTTGGTAGGCTCATTCAAAACCATTCAACTTCACTAATACGCCAAGGGCCCTTTGATAATCCAAGTTGATTTCGAGGAAGAGAGACACATAGTTGAATGCTAAAATCTAAAGATGAAAGGCCTTAAGTAACAATAAAATTCACTTAGCTTGTTAGAGGATGTAGTGGATAATGCCTTAAATAAGTTATAATCCAACTAGAGAGGGCATGTTTTACTTATGATGATTTTCTTATTGTCAAGTTTAAGAACATTCAAGACAAACACTAGTCTTAAGAACTAAGAAAACTCTATTCTATTTTTTGTTTAAGATCTACATGGATGAAGAACTAACTAAAATTAATTGTGATAAATTGAAAGAGAATGTAGTCAAATTAGTTAAAGCAAAGAAATGAGAGCAATGGGATGTTTTGCATAGGGGAAATTTCGGATTCATGATTCCTCACCTTCAGGTTATTCCAAACCATGGAATCCCCTATCCTCTTCTTGAGACTAAATTATAATTCTTCGATTTGTACTTTTAGGGACAATATAGATTTATGGTTGCTCACTCTTCTTTTCACTAGGTTCTTCAAAGGCTTAAATTCACAAATAAAACTTAATATTATTTATTTAAACATGAGATTGATGATAAATCACTTCTTATTTTCTCAAGCCATTGATGGTTCTTAGTTCATAAGGTAGAACTATACCTTGGTAAAAGAGGCTCCAACAAGATCACATGTTTATATAAAGGTTTCTTAACCTCTTTCATTTTACTTAGATCTTAGATTTACATATTATGTTATTTTGGATATCTTTGGCTAGAAAACCTTACTCTAGGAAACTTTTCTTCAAAGTATGTTATTGGCCTCTTGTCTCACCACCTTATTCCATTGAAGATAATTTTGGCTCCCCATTTACATATTTCCAACCTAAAATATCAAAAGTATTATCAATTGATGACATCCTTATTGTACGCGACTTCAATGATGAACTAGTTATCTACAATGCACAAGTTTTGACCTTTACTTAAATACATTGATAGCTCAAGAAATTAATGTTGAAGTTTCAAAAAGGAATCATAAGATTAGTATTTATTTGCAACACCAAATAAACTTCTACATAGAATACATAAGCAAAAACAATGCTATTATACCAATAATTCTACAAGATGCATAAAGATATGATAATGTAAAAGAGAAGCCTTGATTATAAGGGAAAGGTGAGAGATAGGAAAACAACATATTGTGAAAGTGTTACAATCATATTACAAGAGATATAAAGAGATAATTATCCTAAATGTACTTTAAAAGTGGCCTAAGTAAACTTAAAAATCTCAGTGTGAATAGTTCATAGAAGATAATTGATTACATAAATATGTTCACATCAACACCCCCCTTAAGTGCAACCTAGGGAGGAATAAACAAATACATAGATGCAAATATGGGTCCCTACAACAAGGCTTGATAAGTTACCCATGTACAAAAAATCTCTCACAAATGGAGAAAAGGAGAAAATTTTGTGGGAAAAATTCCTCTAAAGAGAGTAATACATGTAAAGAGAATATGAAAAAGTGAAGGGAGGGGGACTCAATAAGAACCATACTCCTTAGTAGGTAAGTTCTTTGAGTTGAGGATACCATCCTATATGAGATGCTTGGTGAAGTATATGTGGATCTCAATATGCTTAGTCTATTGATGCTCCATTGGGTTGCATGAAATATGAATGACTCTAATTATCACATGAAAAAGTAGTGGAGTGATTAGGGTGAAATCCAAACTCAATCATAAACTATCAAAGCAAAAGAAACTCATTGCTATCCAAAATTGTACCTCAATAGTTAGCCTTTGTTGATGATAATGCAACTGTTTTCTACTTCTTGCATGAACATGTAATTGGACCAAAACCAAAAGTATAATTTCGGTCATCAACATCACCAACTCAAACTAAGTCAGTGAAGACCACAATCTAAGAAGCTCTTGATGTGTATTGAATGCCAAAGTGTGATGTTTCCTAAATATACCTCAAGGTACATTTGGTTTCCGTATAGTGACTCTCATGAGAATCCTAAGAGAAATGAGAGACAAGTGGACAACTACAATGGAAATATCAAGATGATATTGTGTCTAGTATAAAATACTTAAAACCAACTACCAATACAAAGTAGTATCAACTATAGGATTATTACAACTAGTAAATAGTACAAAACCTAATTTAAATGGTGTGAGGGTAGACATACAATCAACCATGCAAAAGCTACAAAGTAAATTAAGAGAATACTTCTACTAAAAGAAGAAGATCCCCTTAAAATTCTAGTAAGTTTGAAGTCTAAGGAATCAATGTAGAAGACCAAGATCTATCATATCAAACTACTCCATTAATGGTCATTGGATACTCTAGATCATGAAGTGAACCATCCTATGAGAATCAAAACATCAATATATAACACAAGAATTATAATATCCTTCCCTTGTATCTAAGTGTAAATTGTAGGATCAAAATGTTAGCATATTCCTGAGGGGCATGTTTGAGACCATATAGTGAATGTCAAAGCCTACAAAAAATTGAAGAGTCATAAAACTAGGAGGCTACTCCATGTAGATATCCTCATGAAGATTACCATGCAAGAGAGTAGTCTTCACATCCATCTAAATTTCTCACCATCCTATGATATAGCTAGAGAAATTACTAAATGAATGGAATCCATCTTGGTAATAGGATAAAAGATCTTGAAATAGTAAATACTCTTAACCTAAGAAAACTTCTTAGTAATAAGACATGCCTTGTACTTGTCAATAGAATCATGTACTATATATTTGATGTGATATTTCAACTTGAATTGAACTAACCTTCTTCCCTTGGGAAGAGGAATAAGATCCCACATATGATTCCTTATTAACGAGGAATATTCCTTGGCCATAGCAATATCCACTTAGGAATACTTGAAGCATCTGAAAAATTCTAAGGATTAGCTGAAAGTGCATGGCTCAAAGGAGTAATTCTTGAAGTTTTTGGACAAGTGCATTGAGAATATATGGGATCAACAACAAGATGTGTAGGCTCCTCAATAGTGGTATGGACCCAATGAGGAAAAGTTAGTGCAAATAGAGGAGATGGATTAGGACCATCATCTATATCACCCTAAATATGTAAAATATCCAAAAGTGATGATGAAGGTAGAGTAGGTAGTGATGAAGAAGTAGAGGATGGATTATCCATTTTTTTACACTCATTAGACTAAACACATCGTAAAAAGTGGACATCCTAATTCGAAATATCAAACAACCTATAGGCATTCACATCCTAATAGTAGCCAACAAAAATCAAAGGTTGACTCTTTTTCTCCATTGCCTTGCACTAACCATTTGGAATGAATTACCAAGACTCACTACCAAATAATCTAAACAAGGAAACACCAATCTTGACATGATACCAAGTCTCTTCATGAGTCATATTTTGCATTTCCTTGTGATGCACATTATTTTGAATATAGTTGGCACAATTGACTTCTCTAGCTCGAAAGGTTGGATCCATGCAATGAGTTTGAATCATATAAATGGCCATCTCTCATAAAGTCCTATTCTTCCTCTTAGATACATAATTTTATTGAGGAGTGTATGAAACTATGTGTTTTTGATGAATATCATGCTCACTATAAAAATATTAAATTTTTTGGTTCACTTAATCCCCCCATTATTTATGCCTATCCATCACAGAGAAATACCTAATTTCTTCTCCACAAATGTTATGGAGGTATTGAAATTTATGAGAACCTCACTCTTGTAATAAAGAAAGTACACCCATTTACATCATGATAAATACTCAATTAAGGTGAGCATATACTTGGCCCCTAAAAATGGAGTTAGAAATGACTTAAGATCAATGTGATCCAACTCTGGGGGCTTTGTAGCATGTTAGTATATACCTTAAGTAAATGGATCATAATTTTTTTGACAGGAACATAACCTCACAAAACTCCCTTTATGCATGAAATCCTAAGAAGACCAACCACCAAGTATTGTGTGTTCAACTACTCAAGATACATGTAGTTCAAGTGGTTAAAACATTCGCATGCTAAAGCCTAATCATTAGACCTTCTTATACGATAAGAAATGAACCTGACGAAGACTCAACTTTGTCAAACCTATACAAATGGGCCTCATAATCAAATATCTTTAAAGAAACAACTTTCTCAATATCATGTAGATATCAAATAATCACATCATGTAGAGAACTCAACTATTTTCCCATCCTTAGTATGAAAAAAATGATATATGAAAAAAGGCTCATAGAAATATTAGGAACAAGAACATACTTAATGTATCCATCCTACAACTAAATAGAGTGTATCCCCTAAACTAGAATATGTGAAGAGTTACCCATTGGAAAGTCAAAAGTACTATTAGAAAGAGACTCAAGTATATCATTTGAATTGGTCATGTGACATGAAACACCTAAATCAAGTATCTAGCTATTTGTAGAAGAACAGAGAATTAATGAAAAAAGAGCTTGTCCTTTTACTATGGAAAAGGAATTAGGAGCATAAATATTGTGTTACCACATGGATTCTTCCAAAGCCTCAATCCTCATAAAGCAATGATCCTCATAATTACTAGGCATGCCACAAGAAGTGTAATGACTACTTGTCATTATCTTCACATTGGAGGAAGACTAAAAATTCTTGGAAGAAGTGGAAGAAGTGGATTTGAGAGTGTTCTACTTTGATTTGGAGGGAGAATCACTACTTGAAGGAGTTTTTGTCTTAGGCTTCTTCCTATTCTTTCCCCAACCCTTGGAAAATTGAGTCATCAAAGATCAACTCTTAGAACTAGGGAGTACATCTATCTAAATTAACTTGGAAGAGCTCCATAGTAAGACACTCATAAAATAACTCAGAGCTATGCATCTTAAAGTAATTCCCCAAGGCATCCATAGTAGAATAGAAAGTAGATGAAAACACCTAAAATTGTCCTTTCAATTTTGATAGAATCAAGAAGATACATTCCTTCTTGTTTTTCTCATACCAACATCCTATTAAGTATGATAAAAGGAATTTGAATTTCACAAGCTAATATTGAATGGCATAAAAATCATTTGGAGAGAGTGATGCCAAATCTACCTCTAGTTGCAAGATTTGGAACTCATTAACTATACCATACAATCCATGATTTTTTTCCAAACTTTCTTAGGTGTCATGCATTCCACAATATGAAATAATTTAAGTTATCATATGCATGTAATCCCATTAGACTCATGAATTCATTTTTTTTTTCTATAAATAAATTTCTCAAAATCCTTAGTGAATTCAATTGTTTTTTATTTAAAACTTTCCATAGTACCTTAGTCTCATTTTTAATTTCCATTAGTGGTAGTTGTGTGGAGTGAGGATCCCAATAGTCCTTAAGTCTACCATGACTACCAGGAAAACACCAAGAGAGAAAAGAAAAATGAGCACTTAAATTATTAAATAACCTAGAAATAATAATGAAGAATAACACAAAAGAGATCAACACAATATTTAACATGGTTCACCCAATATGGGCTACATCCACAGAAACTCAGCCATCCAATGATTTTATTATCCAGTGCAAAACAAATTACAATCTCATGAGCACCATACCACAACATACACCCCAGCCGCTTCTAACAAGCATTTTGGAACCTTCTAGAATTAGGGTTTTACAAGGTCTTTTTTTATTTGACATGTTAATGAGAAAACCTTGATGTGTTAACAAAAAAAAAATTGGGGTGATGCCCCGAACCCCATTTCTTGTTACAAGTGTACAGTACTTGCATGAACAATCACCACATACCAACAATCTCCCACTTGGAGACTGATCCTAGATGACACCGTTGCACTTGCAGTTCCCACCGGATTATAGGTTTGGCTGGTTTCTTATGTCCACCATTATCATTTGTGAAGGCCAACAAAAAATGATGAGGAAATCAGTTTCTCTTGTGTAATTACCTTTGTCAACATATCTGCAGGATTTTCACTCGTGTGAATTTTCTCCAGCTTCAACTCTCCATCCTCCAAATTTGACCAGATGAAGTGTATTTGAGCTATATGTACTTAGTTTTTAAATGCAAATCTAAGTTCTTAGAAAGATGAATGAAACTCTGGCTATTAGTGTACAAAGGGCTATCTTCTTGTTGTTGTAACCAAATCATCTCCCTGCTTGCTTATGTAGCAACAACATACTCAGCTTCAGTGGTTAAAAGCGCAACGACCTTTTGCAGCCTTGAAATCCAACTAACTGCAATACCTCCTACAGTAAAAACATACCTTGTTGTACTCCTCCTACTATCAATATCACCCACTAGATCAGAGTTAGCATATCCTTTTAGAGCAGAATTTTTTCATCCAAAACATAGTTTCTTTGAAGTAGTACCTCTCAAATATCAGAGAACCCATTTTACTGCATTCCAATGTTCCATTCCCAGATAGCTCATATACCTACTCACAACTCCCACTGCATGTGCAATATATGGCCTTTTGCATACCATTGCATACATCAAGCTACCAATTATTGATGCATATGGTATCTTAAACATTTTTTCTTCCTCCTCTTGTGTCTTTGGACACATCTCCTTAGTCAACTTAAAATGACTAGGAAAAATTGTACTAACTGCTTTTGCATTTTGCATGTTAAACCTTTTCAACACCTTCCCTACATACTCACTTTGAGACAAAAATATTTTTTTGTTTTTCCTATCCCGTGTGATCCTCATACAAAGGATTTGTTTTGTTGTACCCAAATCCTTCATAGCAAATGAATTTGTTAACTTTTTCTCAAGTTCATTAATATGCTACATGTTAGACCAGACAACAAGCATGCCATCAACATAAAGCAATAGGATAATATAGCTACCGTTACCAAATTTCTTAAAATAAACACAATAATAAGAATGACATCTTTTGTAACCTTGTTCAACCATAAAACTATCAAATTTCAAATATCATTGTCGAGGTGCTTGCTTCAAGCCATACAAATTCTTCTTTAACTTACACACAAATTCCTCCTTACCCTTGACCTCATATCCCTATGGCTATTGCATGTATATTTCCTCTTCCAAATCCCCATGGAGAAATGATGTTTTCACATCTAGCTATTCAAGATGCAAGTCGTCCATAGCCACAAGACTTAGAATAGTTCTAATAGAAGTCATCTTTACAACTAGAGAAAATATTTCATCAAAATCTATACCTTTTTTCTATGCAAAACCTTGTACCATGAGTCAGGCCTTATATATTTTCTTGCCTCCATCTTCTTCCTTCAACCTGTAAATCCATTTATTTGGCAATGCTCTTTTACCTGTAGGAAATTGGACTAAGTCCCAAGTCTAATTCCACAACAAGGAATCCATTTCCTCTTTCATGCCTAGCTCCCACTACTTTTTGGTATCTACTTGCATTTCTTCTTCATAACCTTTAGGTTCACCATAATAAATTAATAATATAGAATATAATGTTGGAGAAAATCTTTCTAGAGGTCTAGTTATCCTTGTAGAATGTCTAACACTTGCAGGAGTTTTTGGGATAACTTGTTGTTGCTAAGCATCAGGTACCGCTAGCATTTTATTTTATGGAATCTCATCCAACACCACATATTTATTTTTGGCTTGTTCATGCTTCTTTTCCTACAACTAATCCTTATACATAACCTTCTCATTGAATATAGCATCTCCGCTCCTAATGATTTTATGATTTTCATAATCCCATAACCGATAACCAAATTCATCTACTCCATATCCAATGAAGGTACATTTTCAAACTTAGCCTCAAGCTTGGTTCTATTTTTAATATCAACATGGACAAAAGCTTCACAACCAAAGGTTTTCAAAAATGAATATTTTACCTTTTTACCCGCACATTCCTCCTCTAGAATGCCACCATTCAAAGGATTTGAAGGTCCCCTATTTATTAAATAAACAATAGTATGTACAACATCTGCCCAAAATTGTAAGGGTAGTCCAACATGCAATCTCATGCTCCTTGCATGCTCCATAATGGTCATATTCATCCTCTCAAACACACCATTTTCTTGTGGGGTTATAGGAACCATTTTTTGTCTACAAATTCTCTACTACAATACTCACCTCCATTATCAGATCTGAGACACTTCAACTTTTTTCAAATCTCATTCTCAACCAAAGCTTTCCACTTTTTAAAAGTTGCAAATACTTCTAATTTTTGGTTTAGGAAATACACCCATGTTATCCTAGTTGCATCATCAATAAAAGTAACATAATATCAAGAGCCACCAAGAGAAGATACCTGAGTTGGTCTCCATACATCTAAATGCACAAGCTCTAAGTTCTCACTCTTCTTCTCTTTCCCAACTTTGAGAAATTAGACTCTTTTTTGTTTTCCATAAACACAATTTTTTTAGAACTCCAAGTCAATCTACTTCAAACTTGGTATCAACTTTCTAGAGTGAAGGATCTTCATCCCTTTCTCACTCATGTGCCCAAGTCTATGGTGCCAAAAAATTTCTTATGTCCTTGTAGCAAGTTCTATAACTGTCCCAATAGAAATTGTTTATGTAGCAACTAAGGTAGAATAAGTATTACTAGTACACAAATGCAATGTACCTACCTTTTCACCTTTAGCTACTACTAATGCACCTTTAGTGACCTTCCAAACTTTGTTTGAAAAGGTAACTATGCAACCTTCACTACCCAGTTGTCCTGCAACAATTAAATTCCTTCTCAAATTTGGAACATGTACCTTACTTCTAGTAGCAACCATTCATTTCCATTCTATAGCTTGATTTTTATCTTTCCTTTTCCAAAAAATTGACAGTGTTCATCATCACCCAAATATACATGTCCAAAATCACCTTGAACATAATCTACACAATATTTCCTATGGGGTGTGGCATGAAATGATGCCCTTGAATCTATTACCGAGGAATAATTAGCATTATCTAAAAATAGAATTAAAGCATCCTGTAACTTATCACTTGCAACATTATCTTCCTTACTTTCATCATGTTGTTTGTCTCCTTCCTTACCCCTTCGAGACCAACAATCCTTCTTCAAGTGCCCTGGCTTTCCATAGTGCCAACAATCCATTCTTCCTTTGGATTTAGATCTGCCTTTCTTCGACTTCCCTTGTGACTTCCCATGATTTGTTGGGAATTTTCCTCTCTCCTTTGTTCTTCCCCTATTCTCTACAGCCAAAGCATTACCCGATGTTGAATTCTCACCTATGCTTTTCTTTCACATTTCCTCACTAAGGATAACACCAACATCATCAAATTTCAATGTATTTGAACCAAAGAAAGAGTTACTTACAAACATTACCAAGCTATTCCAACTTTCTAGAAAGGAACACAAAACCAAGAGATCCCTCACCTCTTCATCAAAATTCACTTTTAAAGAAGTTAATTGACTAGTAATCGTATTAAATTCATTTAAATGATCTATCACAAATCCACATTCAATCATTTTCAGATTAAACAAATGCTTCATGAGAAATACCTTATTTGAGGCTAAGGTTTTTTCATGCAATTTAGCCAAATCTATCACCAGATCCCCTATTGTCTTTACTTCTGTTATATTGAACGCCACAGATGGTGTCAAGCACAACTGAATGGTTCTCAATGCCTTTCTATCCAAAATCTCCCATTCTTAATTGGACATCACAGCTTCTTTCTTTGCTTTTCCTTGTAATGGCCACCATAGATCCTTTTGATACAAATAATCTTCCATCTGCATCTTCCATAATTGTTAATTTTGACTATTGAACTTCTCAACCTTTAATTTTCCTTCTATTGTTCCCACTCAAATCTAGAGGTTTCCTACCAATAAACCGAAATACATGTGACTCTGATACCAGTTGTTAGGGTTTAGGCAGATTGGAGCAATAAACATTAACAATTATATGTAGATTAAATAACCTAGAAATAAAAATGAAGAATAACACAAAAGAGATCAACACATAATTTAACGTGGTTCACCCAATATGGGCTACATGCACATAAAATCTTTCATCCAATGATTTTATTATCCAGTGCAAAAAAAATTACAATCTCATGAACACCATACCACAACATACATCCCAACAACTTATAACAAGCCTTTTGGAACCTTCTAGAATTAGTGTTTTACAAGGTCTTTTTTCATTTGATATGTTAACTGGAAAACCTTGACGTGTTATCGATTTTTTTTGGGGTGATGCCTCGAACCCCATTTCTTGTTACGAGTATACAATAATTGCATGATTAGTCACCACATACCAACAAGATGTACTTTCTAGTTTTGAAATGTAGAAATTTTTGGAAAAATATGGAAAAATCACCTATATAAAATGAAGTACTTAGAAGAAATTTTTTTACAGCTACTCAAATACAAAAATCTAATTTATTGGTGCAAAGTTATGCTCAATTGAAACAATTACTCCTTCAAGGAAAAAAAAGGGTACCTTAGTCATTGGTTGGTGGTACATGGGTTGTGCCACCAATTGAGCAATGTTGTGGTTGTGCATGGGTGGAAGTGCCACTTCTAGTGGTGGAACCTTGAAAATTCTATGGTAGATCCACTATTGGAAACATGATGGAGTTGGTTTCATAGTGTGACTTATCAAAGAGTTATTGAGGTAGCACTTTGGAGGCACCCATTGGAAATGCATTTTGGAGGTTTTGGGGGCTTAGATTAAGTATTGAGTGTTTAAGGCTTAGTGCTAGGAACTAGCACTTGGTAAATTAGTATCAATGGATTTAATGTGAGAGGTAGGCCCATGTGCCAACTATGGGAAACTCATAATACAATAGATTTCCAAAAGAAAATATTTATTTAAGAAAATAAAATTTATAAAATTAAAATAATAGTTTTTTAACCCAAAAAATGTAGCGGTGAAAGATTAATTACATAGAAATTGTATGAGCACTTGTGTAGATGGTGCATATGTACAATTGAGTTAGAGGGTTGAAATAACTCTCGATTTTATTCTCACCCAAAGATATCATGTTTGTTATTGATCTATATAGATTTGGCCCTTCTAGAATCAATTGTGGGTCAGATATGGACCAAGATGTAGCCAAGAAAAATCAATGGTAGAAACTCTTCAAAATCAAGAAGGGGCTTACAAGATTCAAATATTTGATAATGAAAGGAAAGACAAGTGCGAAAAACACTTCCATAATGCAAATGAATCAAGAGGGGGCTGCAAAAATTTGTTTCAAATAATTTTCAATTACAGTTTCTTTAAAAACACACATACATTAATTTAATTTTTAGATTTAAAGCATAAAACACATAACATATAATTTTACGTGGGAAAACCCTTTCAAGAAAAAACCCACACATGAAAGCACATATCTGATTGTGTTAAACTATAATATGGAAAATACATACAATATGCAAAGTCTATTCTCTTGTAGGTGCAGTTTCACTGTGATACAAATCTAGAGTGATTATGGCAACATAACAACATATAGATATTACAATCACATTACATTACAAATGCACTAAGACATAAGTATATATCCTTCTCATACAAGGGTGTTATTTTTTCCATGTGTCAATCTCCCAATCTTTGCATGCATGCAAACTAAAAATCAACAACATGCATGGTTATATAAACTTCCTTAAAATTGTGAATCCATGGAATACAAAATAACGTCTTTACCTAGTAGAGGTATTTTTGTGCAAACTATGTTTCAATGGTAGTTAGAGATATAGTAAATCTTGCATTTTTATTGGGACAGGATATTTCATTTAACACTAACGCTAGTAGATGGCAATCATGAGCATTATGACAAGAAGTTTGACACTAAACAATAAGGTAACTATTTAGGAATATAAGCAGTTTGGGTGTTGTTATATGATAGATATTATCAAGAATAAACAAAGAGATCAAATGTCATTATAGGGTTGACCCATCATACCCTCCATATATAGCACCTATAAACAAACTCAAATCTAAATTGACTCAGCTATAAATAGTCTAATCGATAGGGGGAAAGAATTGTGAATTCATTTGCAGAACTATCATTATTAATACCATTTGCATATATGTCAAATGCTAAAGTTTGGAGGATACCCTAAAAGTCTTGGATTCCATGAAAGAACAAAACAATAATTTTTCAACACACAAGATACATGAATATCCTTACGAGTAGTCACACTATTCTATCATACACAACAAATAGGTCTCCAATCAGATAAGTCACATTCTCTAGCATCTTTTGTCTCTATGCAAAATTTATAGTTTTCGATGAGGGAATCAAAGTTAACCCACACATCTCACCCGAGTCTTACTCAAGAATAACATGCAGGTGAGGTAACAACGATAACAAGAAGGGAATTTTTGAGATAGAGTTTGATGCATGTAACACCGGTATTCAACAATTGACACAACTGGCCAAAAAATAATGGGCAAATCAACAAAACATCAAATGGCCATTGAATAAAGATTGAATATTAGATAATGATTAATACTTCTAGCCAATATGCAAGAAACACAAGGAATAAAGAACAGAATCCATCGAAGCCATAGGATAAATTTATTAAAGGAAATCAAGCCAATGAATAAGCTCTAGCTTGCATGAAGGCATAAAAAGGCATAGGGAAAGAATGGTATTCAAAAACCACAAAGATTCTATAGAATTAACTCTAGCAAGGAGGGCGAATGAAAATAGTAGGGCATTTCCAAATTCAAGACTTTAATTGAATGCTACGAAAAATGAGAAGATAGAATCATCTATCTACTGCCACAAAGAAAGATTACAATGTGTTTGGGTTTGCTAACATGGCACTCATACAACTACTGGAATCGCTTAAAAGGCCCTCTGAGTATGAACAGATTGTCACCAGAGAGAACACATAGAAAAGAAACATGAGAGGCTCACAAAAGAATGCAATGGTTACCAAGCGTATACGAAGTGGGTTTATTTAAAACTTCAAGAAACCATCAAATAATGATTTACATAATACACACAAAATGTTTTGCAGAGATATCCCAAGAAATTCTTTCAAAAATCTTCTTTAATAAATTATTTCAATGCAAGATTAAACAAGGTGAAAATCAAAAAGCAGTGGAACCTAATTAAAGTCATTTAGCTGAGTTGAAGATTGATGTAGAGCTCTCTACTTCCAATTTACAGCTTCAACACTCTTCCAGAATTTCAACAACACTGCAAAAGACCCAATTCCAAAACCTCCAAAAAAAACCAGAAGGAAAGCCTTCAAGAGCAATAAAATTATTCATGGGAAGAGAAGCAAGATTAGTTTTCTATAAATTATGCAAAAATATCCCTTTCTTTTAGCAATTAACCAATTTATTTACCACTCCACAATGTCTGTTACTGCATGCAACTTTCTTTAATTTAATTATTTTATTTTATTTCCCATCCATTGTTAACTGCCACTATTCAAATATATTTATTTATAAAAACATATCCTTGTTTATTTTACACTTAATTAATTAACTTTAAAATATTTAATTTATTAATTTTAACTTTACCTTTTAATTCTATTTGCACCTCACATTAATTAATATATTTATTTTTTATATATTTCTTTATTAACTCATACTTTAATTTATTTAAACTTAATAAGACATTAATAATATTTTATCTTATCAAAACCATAATTACATTAAAGAATTTATTTTTATTTTTTTTAATTATCAAAATGTTTTTTAACTTTAATAACTTTATTTTAATGTAATAATTAATTAGAACACTAATCGACCAAATTAATCAAATGAATAAAATACCAAACAATACCTGATCATAGCGAGTTAGAAAGCAAAACAACAACATTGATAGGGTGAATCATGGAGGGGCACTACACCAAGTCCGGTCGAACTACGTTGCCTTTACAACTTAACATAGGTAAGGCCATCTTCGATGAGCCCCCAAGGAATTAGGTCAGTCCTTTTAGGTTTGGTCGAAATAAAAATCATGATTCAGTACTTAGTCAATAAAATAGAGTTAGGTCAAGTTGAACTACGAGGTCTCTATGCATTGTTACGTAGGCAAGGCCATCTGTCGATGAGCCCCCAAGGCCACCTAGGTCGGACCTTTAGGGTTTGTTGCATCAATCATAATAAACCAAAAATTATCAACTTGGACATAAATAGTCATCAAAACATCAAACAAGTCACAAGTCATTAAGAAAAATAGGCCAAGAAGTCTTCAATTCAACTCAGTCAATTGTCAAAATCGTCAAACATTAACTCAACCCCAAACATCAAATCAATCAACTTATTTCTTATACATGATGTGTCCTTAAAACCAAACATTGTCATTAATCACACTTTGTTATTTTCCTTATACAAGTGGTCACATGGTCGAAACCAGACTTGACAGCTTATATGAAATTTTTCTTCTCCTGAAACTAGGCCTTGTCAAACAATCAACTCATCAATCACCTAGTCAATTAAACATCAACGAACAATTATTGGTAAACACTTTGAATGGTTGTTGAATTTGTGGGATATTTTGTCTTTTCTTAGGAGTCACGTTACTAGCTATCTCGAGGATGTCCCTTGAAGGATTTAGAGGAGTGATGATGTCTCATGACTCTTTCCTTTGACTACTGTTGCAGATTGTCCTGGAAAAAAGACTGGGGCAACTTTTCCTTTAGTATGAGTCAGGACATTCCTTGTTTATGACTGTCTATTTTGCAAGTGGATGACCTTGCACACCTTTTCCTATGTCATACCATGATGTTTGTTGCCCATTTGTTTCATTTTACCACCCAATGATGATTAATGCAAGGCCTTGTATAGCAAAATATTTATCTTTAAGTTGTCTCTACTAATGCCAAACTAAATTCCATATCCTTCATGCTAACATTTCTTCTATCCTTCATCCTCTTGTCTTCTCATTCATTTCAAGAGCACACTTGTGTTCTTTGAACCCACATGTCCTCTTGAGGGGGCATACTACAACCCTCCTAGTCATCCTTCCTCATCTTCTTTATACTGGGGCATTTTTTGAATTAAATTTCTTTGACACAACGTGATAAAGTACATTGTATCAAAGAGGGGAAAAATGCAGGCACTAAAAAATGTCCTAGACCTACTAATACCATTTTTCCTTGTCAATTCCCTTGTCTAATGTCATAAGTCTTCTATTAATTAAATAATTTTAATTATTTAATTAATTCATTCCTAACTTTATACTTCCTATTTTGATTAATTAAATAAATTCTATTTATTTAATTACGTCACTAATGTCCCTTTCTACTACAATTAAATAAATTTTATTTATTTAATTGCCTACTAATTCATCATCTTCTTCCTATTTTTGGATTAAAGTATTATTTAATTCAAAAATCAGCTTGTCAATGTATGTCTTCTTTAATTAAATAATATATTTATTATTTAATTACCCATATCTTTTTAATTAAATTGTTATTAATGAAAAAGTTAACCTGTCACATGTCGTCTATTAAATAATACTTTTATTATTTATCATTTGAATTTCTCCTACAACCTCATTATCTGTGCCAATCTTATCTCTTGGCATCTCATTTAATTCTAGCCCTTGATTGAATTATCTTATAATTCAATCATAGCCATTCATCTTTATCTTTTCCCTAATTTTTCCCTAACCCTATTCCATACTACAACTTTCATTCCTAGCCATTGATTGACATATCTTATTGGCATTGCATCTCAGCCTTTCATTCAAATTTTTATTTTCTATAAAATACCTCTATCATTGTCATTTCTACATCTGGACAATCTTAGACATCTACATCTTATGCTAATCTAGTTCATATACAAGTACATTCTGCTAGTGTGAGACAACGATCTTCAATATTTTATAGTCATTGTCATAGGCTACTATTGCATAGGGCAATTATTCATATCAAGCAAGATGGAGAAGATAAATGGAGGTGAATCAATGATGGCATGAAGACTTTATGGTGATATTGCTTTATATTTCATGTTTTTATGCTTATTTGTGCTCTATTGTTGGTTTTGTTACCTAATTTACTTCCAACTCAATAAGGTAGAGTTGAGATATTACAACATGATAAAAAGATAAAAGGTAGACAAAAGATATTATGCAATTGTATAAGAGAGAGAGAGATTAAACAAAATTTTGTATAAATGTTGTCTTTATTGATAATTATAAATGTATGGTGTCCCACACAAGCTGTGGGAATAACTATTTCAATATAATAGAAGACATAAACTATACATTTGAAGATATAAAAAGAAAAAAGCATATGGAAAGATTAGGGATCCGCCATTTCCTGAATGACGAACCCCAAGTTGAACTGTTGCATCCTCACTTCAGTCCCTCTCGCTTGGTTTCTCCAAAAGCTGACCTGATGTTGCTTGAAATGCCTGCAAGAGATGAAGAAAGTTGTGTTAGAGCTTAGGACACATATTCTCTACATATGCTACATTAACATATAGTCCATTCTCATAAGGCATTGAAATAGTTTGCAACATCATAAGTATCAAGAAGAATCAGAGGAGTATCATCAATCATTGAAGCATCATTGGAAGCTTTTGGCTTCATCATTTTATCTAACATGTTTGTTCACTGTGCAGGTATAGGTAAGTTTTTCATTACTGGATTATTTCATTTTGATATTATAGCATGTGGAGTAAAATGGGCTCCCGCAAGTGTTGAGCCCAACATGCTACCCTTTTGGTTTTTTGGGAGGGATAAGAGTGTAAACTCATCACACTTATCAACATTTAGCAAGTGCTCATCAGTCACGACAGTGAGTTGGTTAAAGTCACTGTCATAAATGAAAAATACTTGTTCAATGGAATCACAATATGAAATAGGGGCAGTCACTTTTCAAAAGCTAGTGATACAGAGGGTTTGATAACCAAATATACTTTCAATAGCATGTAAATCAAGAGAACCAAGTCTCATGACCTTAAAGAGAGGTTTCCAAGGTTCTTTCTTCATCAGAGTAATGACAAAACAGATTAAGGTATAATCAACAATGAGAGTGACTGATTGAATAATGTGTCAAGAGTTTAAAGGACAACAATGACTGAAGGAAGCCGACAGTAAAGAGATATTACCAATATTAAATGCATGTAATCCAAGACATGCTTGTTCCTCTACACAAGGTTGCATTGATATGAAAAGGTGACAGTGATTTTGATAACAATGAGAAGGCATTCATGTGAAATCCAATGCCATCAATAATGAAATGAAGGAGTTTTTAATAGTTTTGATCATGGTCAGTTGTGACCTTGGGTTTTTTGTAGGAACATTAGCATCAAACATTTTTTATGGCCTTTGGAGTACTCATTGAAAGGGGAAATCAATCAAAGAAAACTAATAAGTGACAATTTTCCACGAAAATTCATGCTACAGAGGATATACTATAGAGATAATAAACCCTATGCTTTAGTGATAAAGGGCAGATAGAGTGCAGCCATAAGATAGAAGGATAATCATCTATGAATTGAAAGTCCTTTTGAGCAAGAATGGGAAGTCATGGGAAGATGATTATGAGCAAGGTGCCATGCGACTTATTATAGTGACTCATTACAGTAAAAAATCTGACATATCAATGCTTATCCTATGAAGGCATTAAAGAGGCAGAGCTTTGGACAAGCAACATAGCATGATGAAATCTCTGAGAAATATACTAAACCATGTTGCCACTTTTAGTTTGAATACGGTGTTTATAGGCTGCAATGGATGGATTTAAATGTGAAGAACAAGTGGATAAATAAAATGCTTCATCATATCAAAGAAATGGAGTGTATATATTTACTACATCTAACATAATATTGGAGGAGTTGCAACAACATTGCAAGCACTCAAGATGAGGACACAAGCTATCAAGGGTTTAGTTGAACTTTCCTGTGGACATGTTCATTCAGCTGGATCATACTTTATAGAATTCCAAGAAGATATTATAAGAAAGAATCAAATGGATTGGGTGTATTTATATTATCATATGCAGAATTTTTTTATGTGACCGGAGATCTTCGATTGGAAAAAGAGCTTTATGAGTTGGCACTAGAATACTTGGGGACTAAAGAAAGTCTCAATATGCCTGTTCCAGTTGTTGTTGCAATGGTTTCAGAAGTTGTCTAGTTGGAAGCTGTCTATGGTTTAAGACAACTTGATATACATACTGGGAATTTTGATGAGGCTGAACAAAGATTGACCTAAGAGATGTTGTTGCACTTATGAGAGGTGGCTATTCACAACTCTTATCACAACAACACAAAGTAGATCAAAGAATGTACAAATTGAATTCCATGGCCTGTGTCATTTTATTAAAATGTAAAAGAATGGAAGCAAATGAATTGAAATATAAACCCATAATAGATATTCCTCTCATTATTGCTTGCAAAAGAATCAAAACATCAAGCATGAAAATACACAAGAGAAACCAAAAAATATTCATTATTTTATGTATAAATGAGTTTGAAACAACATTTTATTCACATAAAATGATGGAAAAAAGGAAAAGTTTATGCTGACACAGGCTTACCCTACTTGGCCTTGACATTTTTTTGTAGAGATCTGCATACAAAAGTTCCTGCAAAACCCTCAACTCCAGTTCAAAACCATGGCGATGCTGAAAAATGCAAAGTGAAAATGAAGTGTGTGGCACAGTTTTCTTTGAGGGTTTTTCATTTACCCTAAATGTTGACCGACAGCTTGAGGCATTTTTTTCCTTTTTTCTTTGTATTTTTTCCACAACTAATGCCCATGTTATTCCTTACATTATATATGACTTAGTCTCTTTAGTCTCCTTTTCATATTTTTCCAAAGCCAAAACACTTGTATGTTTTCAAACATGACTGAATGCCCCTTTATCTTTGTAAATTTGAAACTGGGTTGAAAATGTAAAACATTGATTAAATTGATATTTAATTATAAATCACTTTATTTAAATGTTGTATGCAATACAAAGATAAGGTTGTGTTTGTTCTTCAAAATATAGTCAAAGGAGGTGTAATTAAGTATTTATGACTAAGTGCCAAGCATATAGGGAGGTTGGAGGAAGTTGGAAAACAAGTGGAGAGAATATAGGAGGTTGTTTTGACCGATTTGAAACACTTTGAGAGCATCTTGGAGCAGTTTTTGATGCCTTTATGGTGGGAGAGGTCAAGGCTTGACCTTTTCTTCACCTTTGAACCTTTTTGGAGTTGTTTTAGGGGCTTATTTTTAGGCTTTCTTGTTGTGCACGACCAAGGGAGTTTGAGATTCCTATCTTTGTGGAGCTACTTGGGAAAGCATATGTATCTTCAAACTTCATTTTTGAAGTTAATTCTTTTCATTCTCATGCTACATTGTAACTCATTTTTGAAGTTCTTTTAGCAGGAGACAACATTGTAACTCTTTTACAGACTTGTAATCAGCTGTATTTTACCTTTCAATCAATAAAATCAAGCTATTTTTCCTTCTCAATACTGGATATTGTGTGATAACATGAGATTATTGATATTTCCTTGTGATGATAATGTTTATTTTTGGTTCTAGTCTAGTTTCTAATTTCCTTTTATGCAAAAGTGCATGTTTGTGCAAGTCATAGTTTGTGTTCTACTAGTTCTATGTAGGATTCAGCTGTGAAGTCAAACATTTGAGCCTCTAAGAAGGTCATTTGTTGTTCCTCTTGAGTTTTTCCATAAACTTCAAAGCCTCTCTATGAAATACTTATGCAAAACATGTCAAAACTGATTTGTGTATGTTGTAGTGAGTTTTATTGATCACATTATGTGTAAAAGAAAATGTGTAAGTTTGAAGATAATCATTTGGTGTATCACCTTAGAAAGTAGGTTCATTTTTATGCAATCTTTCTTACTCTTTTCCCAACAAGAAGTAATTTAGGTGAATACCATAAGAGCCAGCTTACTCTAGAGGTTCCTTTCTGCTTTAGGTAACCCACAACCTAGAAAAGATTCAATGTTTCACCAATAGGTTGAGTTCACTCAACAAGGGTGCACTATTAGGAGACAATAGGTTTAGGGTTAGTTTTTATGCTTTATTACATTAACCTAGAATTTTACCCTAGATTACAATGAGAAGAACTTCTCTTTCTTACTACACCTAATTGGTGAACCAAAATCAAAATATGGCTCAATACCATATTAGAAACAAAAATAATTCTCAAAATATCCTAGATCAGAAAGACCACAAATTTTAATACAATGAACAAATCTATAGTTAGTAATATCAACAATAACACAATATTTAGCAAAACATAAGAATATCTTTTAGAAGAAAATCTTATCTATTTTCTATAGTTAGATAGCCATTGGGAATGGAACTATATAGGCACCTTAAATTTAATTTGGTCATAAATTATTAACAAGGTTGAAAAGAAATATTGGAGGTAAGAAAGAATGAACTCAATGATATTGTACCTAATTTTAGATCATTGATCTCTTCTCTAGTACTACAACAATTTAGGGATCCTAATTTTTTTTATCTAGATTGGATATTTTATAGATCTATGAATGGATGAAGGTTATATTATATTATGGCACTAGGTTACAACATATATAACTCTAAGAATCATTTGGGTCTTGGTTTTTGAGTGGGTTAGTGGCATGCAAGTCACTATGTGTTAGTTACATTCAATTGTTGAAAAATATTAAAATGGATACTTTTGGGTTTCATTACACCTACCTACCTTTACATAGGAATTGTAAATTAGGGAGGGTGAAAGTTAACCTTATTAAATACTTCAATCTAATTTTTTTATTTTGAGATGATTAGCTTGTCAATTGTAATCTTTCCTTGTGATTTTAAACCATTAATAGAAAAGTATGACATTGATAATTTTTAAGGAAACATTAATATAATTAATGAATGTTATCCCTTTTTCCTTCCTATAGACTTGAACCTTGAGAAGAGGTAAATGTTTGATCATAAAAAATGAGTAACATGTAGGCCTCATTATATTTCTAGTGTAGATGTATACAAAATTATGTGATATGGAAAAAATCCTTATATTCAATGTAATTGTCATCCCTTGACCTATATAATTTTTTTTTAAGAATGAGGATGTCACCCTTGAAAGTATACGTTAATTAATCCATTTTTAGGATAATTTATAACTTAGCATGGATAGAAGCATTAACTTGCTTGTATCTTGGACACATTAAATATTTTACCTTTTTATGTCTTCCTTTCAACTCAAAATTATGATTAAACATATATTCTATTAAGTTCCCCCTTAAATGCAAGGAAAACTAGATAATTCACCTTATGTTGGTAGACTAATTGTTTGAAAAATGAATTCAAATGATTTAAACACTCTTTCTTAAGAAATCTCAATTCAGTTAAATGAGAAATTCCATACCACTTAGGCGGAAAAAAAAGAAGGTGGTTGCTTAAACCTATTTGTGAATAAGTAAAAGTAGATTGTAGACTTAAAAATTCCTTGTAATTATCTACCTTTTATATCATGTTACTTTAGAGTTAAGTAATAAAAACTATGGAATGTAGTGTTTGCCATTCAATATTAAATGGGTTTAAGAGAATGTAGGAGGAAATGAGTAAAACATGTTTTTTGTAATCTAATTAATGTTGTATTTAAATATTTCCCTTGCTAATATTTGAAAATGGAAACTTCTTCTATACGAACATTACGAGTCAAAATATAGTTAGGGGTCAAGCCTTGTGTACGACATTCTATTTCTCATGTGCGTTTGATTTAAATTTATGACAATGAAACATGGATACAAAAAGATAGTTTTAATATGGGTTAGATGATTTAAATTTAGATTATAGAAATATAAATCCTTTATATGCGTCTAAGGACTATTGAGTTGTAAGAGATGATATATAATAATTTATATATTTTTTTTAAATGTTGTTTAGTTAGGAATGTTTGATAAGTTATCTTGAAATTAGGAAATTATTGCAATGCGTTATGAAAATTTAGAGTTATATGAAAATATATCTAGAAAACTTGGAAACATAACAAATCTAGTGTAGATATCTTAAATTGTCCTGACTGGCGAATGACACTATTTAACTAACTTTCACCCTTCTTCACTAAATGATTAAATAATACATTATTATTTAATTATTATCAAATTTTATATTCATCTATTAATTAAATGATTTAACAGTATTTAATTAATTCATCCTCAAATCATCATTTACATCAAAAACCCTATTTTCGTCTATTAATTAAATAATCTTTAAATTATTTAATTAGTTCACTTTTTCATCATTTATCTAATCTTTTTTTTTTGGTGAAAAGCTATAAGCCTGTATATATATTAATATTTAAAATAAGATTTTACAAAAAAGAGTAACTTTGGCTCTTGCTAGCCAGATTTGTTATCATGGATGCTTGCATATGACAAAATTTCATAGTGCTCGTTTGTACAGTATAATTGTTTTCCTGATATAGGAAAACTTTCCCTAACTAAAGACCCTATACACCCATTTACCATATATGCAGAATTTACTATATTATCCCTTAACAAAATATACGCATCTTATCACAAGTTTATATTCTTCCATTACATCATTGTGAACTTTGTTCTCTCCCTAATGCTCTTGATATTCACCCTCTATAACTTGCATAGCCAGGGAAATATTGAGATTAGGGACATGAGGCTAGTGCAGAGGAATTGAGGAACTGATATTATCTAGTACATTTGCCTCAGGAGTAGCTTGAAACACCGGGGCATGACCATCTGGAGGCACGAGAGGTTGATGATGCGAAGACACATGAACTTGAATGGGTTTAAGAATTCATAATCTCGTTTTGAATTAAGATTTAGTTTAATTCATTTATGTTTGATTTCTTATGCATCTTGATTTCCCCCTTACACATTTTTGCACACCTGGTGGGACCCCAGTCCTTAACATTAATGTTTCCTTGAGTTTTCCTAAGCAATTGCAAATTCTAGAATGTGGTTACATTTTCCCAAAATGTTGTTGAAATTTTTTTTCATGCAAAAGCTATAGGATTTTGATAGAGCCGCTATTGCACTTTTTCCAACTGCTATTGCAATTTTTTCAACTGCTATTTTACTTTTTCCAACAGCTATTGCACTTTTTTGGGTTGCTATTAACCTAAACAAGGTCGCTATTGGTTTGCAATCAGGACCTTTATACATTATCTTCAAATGACCATCTCTTGCTCATACATAAGTATTTTTTAGTAATTTTTTTAAAATGGGGTAGAATTTCATGCTCTTTGCAATGGTGTAGGTGGTTTTCAATTTTTGTATAGCTAAATTTTCCATTGGTGCACCTAAAGTTAACTTACATCGCCATTTGGTCTAGGTTGTAGGTTTTTGATGCTTGATCAATTTTCTAACCCTAACGTTTGATTGTGTTGTGTTTGGGAAGTTCTAACATTATTGATGCAACGTTTGCAGGAATATGGAACCATCTTTTATGAAAAAAAAGCTAACACTTTGATTGTAGAGAAGGCGAACGGTGCAAGTCCAAGTTTAAAAAAAAAAAATTCTTAGTTTAGGAAAACAATTCAAATTTGGTGCTATAAGAAATTGAACCCACAATTTGTACACTTAAATTTGGAGTTTTAAAAATAAATTTTCAAAAGATTTCTTAGTTTAGAAAATATTTCAATTTGGTGTTATAAAATTGAACCCACAAATTGCACACTTCGAATTGGTGATCTTAAAAATGAACTTTCAAAAGCTTTTGTAGTTTAGGGAAATATTTCAATTTGGTCCTATAAAATTGAACCCTCAACTTGCACACTTAAATTTGGTGTTTAAAAACTAAACTTTCAAAAGCTTTCATAGTTTAGCACAATACTTCACTTTGGTGCTCATAAAATGGAATATTTTGTTTTGACCAAACACTTTCATTTTGCTGATGAATGAATGATATTTCTTTTGTTGACCACATTAAGAAAAAGCTATTAGAAACACTCAATTTTGGTGCTCAAGATTGAAAAAATCCTTTTTGTTTTGCACCTTTTCTATGTTTGACTGAAGTCTCAAATACTTTCTAATTGGTGCACATAAAACATGATTTGACATCTTAACACTTTAATTTTTGGGATTAAAAATCGAATTGCTATGGCTTGTATGTTGTGTTTTCCATGATTGGCGAGCCGAGTGCATATCCTCTCCCTCTGCATCTTTTGACGATCTTGGGTGAAGAGAAATACTTTGATATTTTTCATATTTTTTGAGTTATCCTTAGAGAGGGGGCTTGCTATGAGACACATCCTACAATGAAGAACTCATAAGCAAGGTCTTGAAGCATGTTTACTAGTGGGCTATATTAAAGGTTGTGAAATTGTAAGAAAGTAGCTTCAATCCCGGGCAACAACATACTGCACCTAATCCCATGCCTTAAGTGGAATGGGAACAGTTGAAGAGTCTTAAGTGACTAGTGGATGGTAGTGTACATATGGTGATCATAGTTGTCACTAAGAACCTTATTTTAGAAGCCATCTATGTTTTTTGAAATATTATTTGAAAGTGGTGCATTGGAACTTTGCTTCTAAGAAGCTAATTACCAAGTCCAATTTTTGGTTGAGGCATAGAGCTTAAGAGTTCATTCTTAACATACCTCTGCACTCCTCCATAAATTGCATATAAAATCATCCCTCGAGGTATGAGGTAAGCTTACCTAAAAGAGTGTACCTACTTAGGGTGACTTGACTGATGCATGCCAAAGTTATTTTATTGACATCAAACACTTTGTTTGATTTAAAAAAAACACGTCAAAACAAACATTGAACTTGGTTATCAAAATCTCAAACCCTTTGGACTTAGTGTGAATACCTTTGAAAAGAGCCCTATATTTGCACTCCTTAAAAGATATCTTAAACAAATATCTCTAAAGGTTTTCAAATATTTGGGCTTACATTTCAAGTCACATTTAGATCAAAGTCAACATTGGGAACTATAGTTTTAGTATATTGACTTTCACAAACTTTGAGCTTTTGTGGAAGGAAACTTGCTTAAATTGTAGACATTTAGAGTCAATTTTTTTTTTATTGTTGTGTTGTGTTGTGTAGAAACTTTTTTTCTGCATTTTCTTAAAGACAAACAAATATTAGCATATTTAATCCATTTTAAACAAAGCAAACAAAAGCTTCCCTATGTGATACCTAAACATGGTGCATATGCAAACAAGAAAAAAAAAAAACCAAAGTAGATAAATGTAAGCATATACAAGCAAGTTCATACCCTATCCCATAGTGGGAGTGGTGCTCCTTTGATGTGAAAGGATGCCCTTTCCCACCCCCTTGATAAGCTTCCAATGATAATGAACAAAATGTGATACAATGCAAGATGAGATGTGCCTATAGTGAAAATGCATAAGATTGTGGATGGATTTCAAGTAGAAGTGGCCTCTATTTATAGGTTGAAGGATTGAAGAATGGAGAGATGGGAGGAATGTGGGACTAAAAGAGAGCCTAATGAGATTGGGACACTTGTATCAATGCTAATAGGCAAGGATTGAGCATATTTTGCATGTTGTTGAGATGTAAGAGGCATTAAATGCATGTGGTTGGGATGTTTTGGAGGGAAATTGTTTGGGTAAGAAAGTCAAATAAAGGGAGTCAATGAAGGAATATTCCCTAGAATATGCTTTTGAGAGGATAAATGAGGTAATTAGTTAATTAAAAGAAATTGTTTTCATGTGCAAGTGGGTTAGTTAATCAAGGGTTGATTTAACTCTTGAGGAGTTAAAAGCTAGAGAATTTATTAATGATGATTAGAAGGTGATTAAAGTTAATTAATTCATAATTTAATTAACTTTGAGTGGTTGGTGAATTTATGATATTTGATCTAAATCATTTGATTTATTTAATCAAATAAGAGGACTTTGGGGATTTAATTAAAAAAAATGATTTATTTAATTAAACATGATGGACATTAGTGAATTAATCTAATAAATTACTTTATTTGATTAATAAAAGAATTTGATGATAATTGATTGGAATTAGATGCACTATGTTAGTTAGGATTATTTGCATCTCTACATTTTTTCCCTCTTTGAAGCAATGTACCTGCTGCGTTGGTTCAAAGAATAACCTTGTTGAGATCAAAGTTTGAGAATTTCCTAATTTTTTTTCAGATGCCCCACTGTTGCCTCAGCGGAAAGTACACTAGTACACTTCCCCCTCGAGAGATCGGGATTTTTTATTTATTTTAGAGTCGATCTCGTGACAAAGAGGTTTAATATGGATGTATGGATGGTTAGACTAACATATCTATATGATAATGACGATGCAAATGAGATGAATTAAGATGCTTAGAATAACAAATCTAAACAACTTAAATGGTGATATAATGCATGTGAGATGGATGAGATGGATGATGTTTTCCAATGATGATGATATGCCATGATTATGCAGGATGCAGGATGATGAATTTCATGATACTATGTTAGCGTGAAAGAGGATAGTAGAATGAGATGAATCAACCCTTGATTCTGAGAAGATGTAGAAGTCCAACAAGTTTATGAGTCATTGAGACTTTATTAGATATGCTGATGAATGATGATGATGTATTGCTTATCCAAGGATTGGGGATGTAAAGATCATAACTTTCCTTATGTTTGATAACAAACATAGATACGATGCATCAAGGTATAGACAACTAGGATGGTGTTGTATCTTGTGAGATGTACTTTGACTCGATAAATAGATAGGAGTATTATTGTTCACACCTGACATACATAAACCTCACTATGATGTATTTCAGAAGTTTCAAACATCTCATACCAAAACATGGAAAGGAATAACCTATCAATGAAATAGTCAACAAGGTGTCCAAAACTCCCTCCACACACACCTACCAAAGCAAGTATTGCCAAGTTATATTACAAGAACATCCAACAAGCACAACAAACAAAAGATAATGATCAATTCCCCATTCCTTTCTCTCTAAATTTTTTTGATTAGACATCATCAAGAGGTCATTGAAATGAGTGCAATAAGATAAATCAGAAGAAAAGATCAAGCAAACAAACAAGCCAATGGTCTTCATACCTATAGCCAAACGGATGTGTTTTGTTTAGGATAAGTATCCAAAGTGTTTTGCCAAAGATAATTCCCATTGTAGGAAGGATGCATCCTAGGACATGTTAGTGGATGGTGGCAAGTTGATAGGTTGTTCGAAAAGGCCATTGATATAAGGTCGATTGACATGTTTGCTAACAAGATCAAGAGTTTGATTTTGCATTTAAAGTTTTGTTGTTTCAATTTTGATTTTACATTTGAAGTTTGCTTTTGCTGATTGTTGTGGTTGTTTTATGTTTGTGTTACCAAAGGGTGAGTGTGGGAATTTGTTTAGTATGGATGAGATTATTTCGAGTGAAAGTGAATGGGACAGATGGATTTTTTCAAATTTGGATTTTTTAATGTTTTTGAAATGTTCTAAGGCTATTTTTTGGATTTTTGGGTTATTTAAATGTTTTTGTGTTTTTGTGTCTCAAGGGCTCATCAATGATGGCCTTGCCTATTTTTAAGTTCATAGATGATATAGTTCGACATAATGACTCAGTGCTCTATTTTGGGAATGTTAAATAACCTTTTCCTTTCAAACAATAAGCTTGGTGGCACCATTCCAGGTGAAGTTTGTGGTGGATTCAAGAAAATAGCTTTTCCTAACTCTATGTATTTACAACATTATGGGGTGTTAGATCTTTCATGGAATTCTTTTGGTTGGCAGTGTTCTTGAGTAGATTGGAGATTGCATTGCAATGGTTAAGTTATCTTTATAGGGAAACCTGCTTACAGTTCATGTTCCTCAATAACTTTTTCTTCTTGGAAATATTACTCTGCTGGATATGTCTTTCAATCTTCTTAGTGGAGCCATTTTACTTGAGTTTGCAAGACTTCAAAACCTCCAGGACCTCAATTTGTCTAATAACCTCATGCGAAAATGATCAACACACAAGAGAATTAGTCAAGTTAGCAAAGACAAATCAAGCTCCTGATGTTGATGTCCATTGTAGGAAGGATGCATCCTAGGACATGATGTTATCAGATGATTTTGAGACTAAAGAGATGATGGGTTGTTGACACCAAGAGTTGACTAACTTGTTTACCTACTGACCTAGACTTAAGACCCTAACGTTTGAATTGACACTTTCAATTTACTATACTTGTTTCTGATTATCTTTCCAAAGGTTGAAGATGACGACCATTTATTGCGAGTGGATGTTTATTGAGAGCGGAGGTGAAACGAGATGGATGATTTTGGGTTTTTTGAATGTTTTTGGTATTTTAAAATGTTTTGAGTCTATTTTGGGATTTTTTAAATATTTTACAAATGTTTTGATTTTCAAATTTTCCAATGTTTTTATGTTTTTTGAGATTTTGACCAAGAACCTAACCTAAGGACCTATCCTAGGGGCCTCAGGCACCGATCAAAGATTAGCCTTGCCTACATTATACACACAAAGACCACATAGTTCGACTAACATAGACTCATTTATTGATGAAGATATGAACATGTGTGGATTTCTAGTTTATTATGATGGACACCTAAAGGACCTAACCTAGGGGCCTCTAGGGCTAATCGAGGATCAACCTTGCCTATGTTATACATGCAGAAGCCTTGTAGTTTGACATGAAAACTCTATTTTTTTGAAAATTTCTATTTTCGACCTTTTTTTGGGATTTTTGACATGTTTTGGATGTTTTTGGGTTTTCTGGTCTTATGGATATTTTTGGATTTTTCTGATTTTATGAATGTTTTTAGATTTTTTTGATTTTATGAAAGTTTTTGGATTTTTTGGATTTATGAATGTTTTTGGATTTTCTAATTTTATGAATGTTTTTGGATTTTTTGGATTTATGAATGCTTTTGTATTTTCTGATTTTATGAATGTTTTTTGGATTTTTTGGATTTGAAGAAAGATTTCAAGAATATACACGAATCTGATCCGATGTAGGTATGAGAACATGCCCCTAGCATGATGTGATAGACTACTCTAATATAGGCAAGACACATTGACCTTAGGAATGTGCCAAATAGTTCTAGGATGGAACATGATACTAACATAGGATCAAGCTATGATGCAAACATGGATGGGTAAGGGAAGGATCAATGGAATGTGATGGGTGAATGTGGTGGAAAGCAATAGAAGGTGATGCAAAAAAAGCCGAAGAATCCATGGTGGATGGAAAGTGCTTTATTTACACAAGGCACCTGATTTCCAGGTTTTCACCAAGGTACTTTCCCAAAGTGCACCACTGAAGTGGTTTTCATTAGAGGACGATTTTTTTCTTTACTGTTTTCAATCCCTTTTCTGATTTTTTTTAATTTTTGTATTTTTGTATTTTTTATTTATACCTTACAATCTTAGGCATAATTTTTTTTGAGATGGGAGTTGTTGATGGGCTCCTGCAGAGGCTCACCTTCAGGTGTAGATAGCTGATATGCTCCTGATTTGTAACTTGTCATGACAACAAAGGGTTCCAACCAGTTGGGTTCAAATTTCCCCTTGTTGTCTAGATTTGGTACATTCTTTTGATTTTATTTCAACACAAGCTCTCCGACTTGAAATGATCGGCTCTTGATCTTTTTATTATAGCTCCACTTGAGACAATTTTGATAGACCTGCAGGTGGTTCAAAGCATCCATGCATCGCTCATCCATTAGTTCTAGCTTGTCCAACTGTGACACCCAATATTCTTCATCAGTAATGAGATTCTGCAATGATATTCTTAAGGATGGGAGCTTGATCTTAATGGGAAGGATGTATTTTGATCTGTGGACCAAGGAGAAATGGGTTGCACATGTAAGTGTGTAGATAGTCATTTTGTAGGCCCATAAGGTGGGATTTAGTTGTAGGTTTTAATCATGACCAACTTCATTGACTGTTTTCTTTAGGATTTTCAAGATGGTTTTATTGGTAGCCTCAACTTGGCTATTACCTTGGGGGTAGTATGGAGTGGAGAAGTGATGTTGGATATTGAATTTTTGGCATAGCTCACGAAAATCCTTGTTTTTGAAAGGTGTCTCGTTATCAGAGATAAGGGCTTGTGGAACACCGTAATGACAAATGAGGTAGTTCAGGATGAATTTTTAGATCTACTTCCTTGTGATATAGGTCATGGGGATGGCTTCTACGCACTTTGTGAATTATTTCATGGCAGTGATAATGAACTTGTATCCATTAGATGAGGTGGGTGAGATTTTGTCGATGAGATCAAGCCCCCATTGTGAAAAGGGTTAAGGTGTTATAATCAGTTGGAGCTCCTAACCTAGTGCATGGATGAGGTCCCCATGTTGTTGACATTGCAAACATTTTCAGACATAGTCATGAGCTTCCTTCTCCATTGTAGGCTAGTAGTACCCTGTCCTCAGCAGTTTCTTGGCCAAGGTCATACCACTAGAATGCGAACCACAAATACCATCGTGTACCTCTATTAAAGTAGTTAAAACTTCCTCAAGGTTAAGGCATCACAAGAGGGTTCCTTCAATACTTCTACAGTAGAGGGTATCACCCGAGATGACAAAATGAGATGAATTTTTGATAAAAGGTCCTCTTAAGGTTTGGGGTGATATCAGCATGGAGGACTCCTATTTTTAGGTAGGTGAATATGTCATGGTACCAAGGATCACTGAGACAAACTATTTCTCACACAAGCTCATATTCTAGTACCTCAAAATATGGTATGAGAAGCTTCTCTACCAATAATTCATATTTAGGGACGTTGCATGGGATATCCAACAATGATCCGATTATTGCCATGGCATCTGCTGCTCTGTTATTTACCCTCGGTATTTTCTCAAATGTGATGTCGATGAAGAATTCCTTGAGATTCTCCACTAGTTTCTTGTACGGGGTAAGCTTGTCATCCTTTGTTTGGTATTCATAATTGACCTGGTTGATAATTAACTATGAATCTCCATAAACTTTAAGTACCATAATTTTCCACTGTACTACAATTCGAAGTCCTATGACTAGAGCCTCATATTCTGCAATATTATTGGTGCATGGAAAATATAGCTTATATGACTTCGAGATGCAATCTCCTTGTGGTGTGATGAAGAAGACTCCTGCTCTTTACCCATACTGAGTATATGACTCGTCGAAGTATACCTTCCAATGATTTGCTACACTGAGATTGAAAATGGACTCATCTGGAAACTCTGATATTAAGGGGTTCTCTAAATATATAGGCGCTTCCACCAATTGATCTGTGATTACCTGTCCCTTGATAGCTTTCCATTCTACATACTCAATGTCATATTATGTCAATATCATGACCCGCTTAACCATTCACCCTATGAGTGTTTCCTTAGAGAGTGGATATTTTAGAGGGTCTATCAGCGATGAGCTTTATTTGATGAGAAAGCATGTAGTGTCTAAATTTTTGTGAGGAAAACACTACTGCAAGACAAGCTTTCTCAATGAATGTGTAGTTTAGCTCGTGTCCCACCAAGGTTTTGATGATATAGTAAATGGCTCTTTCTTTCCCTGTTTCATCATGTTGTGCTAGAAGAGTGCCAAGGGTTGTCATTGTCACTAATATGTATAGGATCAATTGTTTGTTCTGGATTGGTGGCATGAGGACTGGCGGTGTTAGCAAGTATTCCTTGATTTGATTGAATGCCTGATCACATTTCACATCCCATTTGTATGCTACCCCCTTGTGGAGTAGATGAGAATATGGGATGGTTTTATTTGCTAACTATGCTATGAATCTGTGAATGGATTGGAGCCTTCCCTGCAAACCCCTTAACTACTTCAATGTCCATGGTGCTTCCATTTCAAGGATTTTTTTTACTTTTGTAGGGTCTATCTCGATTCCCCACATTGATACAATATACCCTAGAAAATTTCCTAATTGTACACCAAAGACACATTTCTTAGGATTGAATCATACTTTATATTCTTCCAATCTGTCAAAAATAGAGCCTAGTGTTGCTATGTGGTCCCAATGCTTCCTTGCTTTGGCTAATATGTTATCCACATAATCCTCTATAGATTTGTGGATCATGTCATGAAAAATCAGTCATAGACCTTTGGTATGTAGCTCCAACATTCTTTAACCCAAATGGTATCATGTTCCAGCAGTAGGTGCCCCATGGACAGGTGAAGGTTATCTTGTGTTGATCATCCTTTGCTATCATAATTTGATTATACCCTGAAAACCTATCCATTAATGATAAAATTTCATGTCCTGCTGTTAAATCCACAATCATTTCTATGTTGGGAAGAGGGAAATCATCCTTAGGGAATGCTTTGTTTAGGTACCTAAATTCTGTGCAAATATGGATGCCCCCAGTGGGCTTAGAAATAGGTACAATATTGGAAACCCATTTGAGATAGTCAATAGGTCATATGAAACAAGCATCAAGGAGTTTCTACAACTCAAGTTTGACCAACAATGCGATCTGCAGATGCATCTTTCTCAATTTATGTCTTATTGGTTTTCCCTCTAGATAGATTGCTAGATGATGGACTACTACCTCTAGATCAAGACCGGGCATGTCAACATAGGTCCATGCAAAATTTACTTTCCTTGCTTTCAGAAATGCAGCTAGAATTTCTTGTTCCTCGGTCAAAAGTGACTCTACATAGAAAGTGATGTGTGGTGTCTCTTCAGTTCCCAAATTGACTGGGTTGCATTTTCTGCCAATACTGCTATTTTTTCTTGATGGATGGCACTAAGGGGAAGATTGAATCCCTCATCCTTTGGCACCTCAAAGAGGTTTTCACCATCAGATATGTCCTTTCTTTTTACTCTTTTTGGGTCAGAAAGTGCCACAATGTGGTTTTCACTTAGAGACCTAGATATTACTCTTAGATTTTTTATTTTGCGAGTAAGAGATTCAATCATTTCCCCATAGCAGGCATGTGTGTCTAGATCAATATCAAACCTTGATTTGTGGTCTCCATACAATAGAGTATCCCTTAGTCCCATGAATTCTGAGAGAGCTTCATCATTTTCTAATGGGTCTAAGATCGATGGTCCTTGTTGATCACAGTCTATTAGTTGGGGGTACACAAGCTTTAGTTCAGAGGTTCGGTTACTCAGCTCAAAAGACATGGTAGTGATCATATAAAGGGAGGAATCCTCAAATAACATGGGTAAATCAGAGATGGAGTCATCATCATACATGTTAGTTATATCGAAGGTATACTTATCTAGAGGTAGACCCATGGATACTGGTAATTGAGGAGGAGCTTTGAATTTTTAAACAAGGTTACCTTTTCCAATAATGGTTAGCTTTATAGGTGTACATCCAAGGCTAGGATTATTTATGTGCTTATTAGGAGCAATGGGTTCTAACAAGTCATCATTTTTCCTGAGCTTTTCATTTTTTTTGTAGCCCCATCCACACATTAACTGTAGTCCTTTATTATTATCTTCCATGGGAAGATTAGGTACAGGTCTTTCATCTTGATATAACAGGCTTGATACATCTACTACCTCTTTGCATAGGTCTCCCCATTTTCTAATGGTGGTAGGTTCTACTTTGAAGGTTTGAGATGTGTCGATTGGCTATGGTTTCCCATGAGATCTAGGAGATTGAGGTAACTCTCCTATCACAAAGGAACTATTTTTCATTCTGTAGTCTCCACACCCATTATCTTGGATCATAACCTTAATATCCAAGATGCCATGAATGGAATGTGTCTTTGTCTTAGAAGTGGAGGCTAGAGTGGATGGGTCTATATAAGGAGATGTGGGTCCCTCATCATTCTTCAGGACTTGGGGGATCTTATAATACTTGGTGTCCAAATTTTTGCAATAATAGAATGGTTTAGGGTTGCCATGGATCGTGACTTCTTGGTTCTAATAAGGGAATTTTACACATTGATGGAACGCGGATGTGACAACTTGCATCCCATGGATACATGGGCACCCTGGGAGGATATTATATGGGAGTGTAAGGTCAAGGACTTGGAAAGTAGTCTCCATGATTTCTGGCCCTACTTGGATAGGGAGATGAATGGTGCCTTGAGATACCCGTTCTTGATCATCATAAGCCTTGATAGTGATACCTTTTCCTTTCTCGATGACATCTTCAAAGAATCCTAGATTCTTTATTAGTTGTAGAGTACAAATATTCAAACCCACACCTCCATCCACCAAGACTCATTTGACTTTATTCTTGTGGACTAGGACTTCAAGATGGAGTGCACGATTGTGAGATGGTTGGGTTGGGAGATCCTGCTTAGAGAATGTGAGGAGATGCGGTTTAGCGATATGTCTAACCATAACTTGAAACTGGTCTGCATCAAGATCTATGGGGATAGAGGATGCGACCAATGCATTTTATAGGATGTCCCTATGTGCGGGCGAGATTTTTAGCAACTCCATGATGGAGATCTAGGTGAGAGTCTTTTTCAGTTGATCTAGGACATTATAACCATTAGGGATTGATTTCAGATTGGTAGTGGGGGCCTTGGGTGGTGGTGAAGATCCTGGAATGGAAATTTTTCCGCTATGTGTGGTGACTCCACACTCAGCTCTAGATCCTTTGATATTGACAACTGTGACCCATTCATTCAAGGATGCAACATGGTCATAAATATGGTTCACATTGTTGTAATTCTTTCCTTTACCATTGTTGTTTCCTTTATTATGATCTGGCATTGGATTCATGTATATCTTGTGATCTTGATTCCCAGTTGGTTGTTTAATGGTTATGGTTTTATCATCAATGAGATCTTGGATCAGATTCTTGATTCTCATACAACTGGTTATCGTGTGTCCCTTTATTTTGTGAAAGTAACAAAGGTGCTTCTCATTATACCATGGTGGTTTAACTTGAGGCTCTTGATAATTTTCGTAGACTAGGATTTTAATTAGATTCACTTGTACCAGTTGTTGCATGATAGATTTGATTGGTTCCCCAAGTGGTGTGTATTTTCATTTAGGGGGATATTTGTTCCTTGGGGGTGGTCCCCCTTGAGCATTTAGGTTGTTGACAATGTGATTGTTGGGTTGTTGTTGTGATGATGGGCTAATTTGTGGGTTTCTTTGGGTATAGATTTGTGGTTTTTGGTACATTTTTTGTTGTGTATTTTGTCTTGGGGTGTTGATAACAACCTTGGTGTCAACGAAACCATTGTTGGTGACATTTTTGTTCTTTGTCCATGTGCAAGGTTTGCCATTGTAACTTGTTGATGGTCAGTTATCTTGATATGTGGGTGTACCCCCTTGTGCTATAAGGGCTCTTTCGATGTTGAGTGCTTTGGGAATCAATTGGTCATAGGTTGTTATGCATTGCATTTTCAAGTGAAAGGAAAAGGTCCCTTCAAGGTTGGAGATGATAGTCCCAATTTGTTGTTCTTCAGGCATAGCCCATTTTCTCTTATTGGCCTTCGCTTGCCATCGTTGCAAGAAGGCTGCAAATGTTTCTCCTTTTTTTTATTTTAGGTTGGATAATTCTTCCAAGGTCACTTCCATGCCTATGTTAAATGAATAATTTTTTATGAATAAGTCCAAAATTTCTTGAAACTTTTTAATTTTGGGGGGAAGGTGAGAGAACCATTCCATTGCTATATCTGCCAAACTTTGAGGGAAGAGTCACATCAGATAGGAATCATCATATGCAACTTTCATACAGTGTATGTGGAATTCCCTAATGTGATCTTCACGATTGCCAGTCCCATGGTATTTTTCGAATTTTGGTATCTCGAATCCTTATGGGAATGGAACCATCGTAATGCTTCTATCAAATGGATAGGGGCACAAATTCCCTTGTGATTTCATTGTCTTTCTTGATTGTATGTCTAACACTTGTTGCGAGAGAAATTTAATTTGTGTGGACAAATCATTTTTTGGATCAGGTGGTGGGATGTATGTGTTTTGGGGTGGTACGGTTGCTTTGGTGATGGGTGGGATGACTTGCGTATTTGGCTTTGTTATGGAAGAAATGCTTGTTGGTATGCATGTAGTTGTTGTTTTTTCAACAACGCTTGTTGTTGTTGAGCTATCAATGCTTGTTGTTGTGCATGTTGTTGATAGGATTGTGCTTGGGCTTGTTGTGCTTGGTATTGAGATTTTTCTTGAGCTTGAGTTTGTTGAGTGGCTTATGTAGCTTGTGCAGCCTATGTAGCTTGTGCAACCTATGTGGCTTGTGCAACTTGTTGCTATTGCAGTAAAGCTTGCACTTGTGCTTGGGCAGCCTGCTATGCTTGTTGTGTGGCTTGTTTTGCTTGTGCTTGTTGTGTAGCTTGTGTGGTTTTTTGAGCTTGGAATTGTTGAAGAGCCTTTTGATATGCTTGTTGGGCTACTTGCAATGTGATGTTGTATTGATTTGATATGTTTGGATTTGGTGGAATGGTGTGATGAGAGATTGTTGGGGTAGTTGTGGAGGTGCCTATTCAATGATGACAAGAGGTTGTGTGGGAGGCGGTATGATTGATGTGCTAGGTCCTTGGGAGACCACATTTTGGAGAGTTTGAGGTGTTGTAGATGGAGTGATGATTGGTTGATATGTTTGGATTGGTGCCACTTGGTGTTATGATATTAGTGGCATGATTGGAGGATTTGGTATGATTGGCATGGTGATTTGACTTGTGACTGGAGGATTGATTTGATTTGATTGGTTTTGGATTGGTATGTTAGGTAAAGGGGTTTCCCTAAACCTTGAGTTGGTGGGGATGTTGATGTTAAAAGAGGGTATGTTGAGAATATTGGCAGTGTGTTCTCTTGAAAAAGTGAGGATGGTGCGTTAAAAGTTACCACTTGTCCAAATGAATCTACTTGTCCTTGTCATATCATGGGGATAGAGACTTGTGTGTCAAGAGAGTATGTTGGTATTACAGAAAAGTTGGAGGGATTTTTGGTATCATGGAAGATGAGTGGTACATATGGATGTTTTGGATCTTGTGGGATGGTATTAGGCATACCCAAGATTGTGTTAGCCTCTAGATTTTGAGTGTTGACAATTGGATGTGTTTGAAGAGCTTGGAGTAATGAACTCCCCTTGGTGATCATGGGTTTACTTGGAGCATGAGAAAATGTTGGTTGTATGATGGGTTGGATGATGCTTGGAAATGACATTGGTGCAAATGATGTGGGTGGCATATTCCCAAGAGGTTGTTCAATAATAGTGTTTACATCAAAATTGAAAGGGAGTTTATCCCCTTCCTTTGCTAATGCCTGTTATATTTTTATGATCAGATATAAAAGTAGAAATTTAACTTAAAATTAGACACATAAACAAATCATATACCTTGGGAAAACCCTCCACTTGAGGGAGAAAAACCCAGCAACAAAGATCTCTCTTATATATATAATAATGGCAACAATTCACTTTACAATAAGGCCAATCACAAGGCCAATATCCAACATCAACTCTAGATGCAATAACAGATAATAATCTATCCTTCCCTAATGTCAAAATATACACTTGAAGAAATTCACAATCTACTCTTGATGAAATTCGCACTTGAATGAAGGAATTGTTGTGCCCTCAGTACACACTCCCCGTTCAGAATGGGGACCCTCTTTTCTTTCACCTTGTCGGGTCTTTCTATCATCGCCTCATTTTGTATGCCCCTATTTTGGTGTCCCTAATGGTCAACGTACTTTTGAACTCTCATTTTAAGTTAACTGTGTTTCATCCCCCCCATCTTCGTTAAGTCCTGGAGCCTTCTGGATCTTGGCTGGCAGTTTGTTTCTACTAGCGGCCTTGGGGCCTAGCGGGCCCAACTCGCTGAGTTTCCATAGGCAGGCTTCCTTTGGGTTTTTTCTGTTCCAAATCGGTGGAAGGCTTCCACCTTCCCGAGCACTGGGACCCGTATCCCTATTTTCCTTCCAGTTTGAACTTATGATGAAAATCGCCCGCCCTTTTCTATGTCTGGGCCCGACTATTCAAACTTCCGCCTGTGGGATTCCATGTTGACTTCATCATTTCCAAGCGGCAAAACTGTCACGGTGCTCTGCTATCTAGGCCCTGGGATCCCCTTTTCTGTCAGCTTCCAAAGTGTATTTAGAAATGGCTGCAGGGTTGCGTCATTCTAAACCCCGGGCCCTGGACCTCCTGACGCCGTCCGTGAATTTGAACTTCACCAACCCCACTATCGTCTGTACTGACATTAAATGAGGGTATTAAATGCATGTTTGGGTATATATACTTGGCTTGACCTGTCATTTTCATTTGTCAAGTTTTCCAAAAGAGTTCAGAGTGCTTGCTAGAGGAGTTTAGTGCATCCGTCGCCCGCTGCCCTCACGTCCGTGATCATCATTTGGTCGTCCTTAGTGGATTTCACATCTTCCGTCATCAGACTTCTGAGGTAGGTTCGCCATCCATTCCTCTAAGAGTTTTTTTTATGATTTTACACCTAAAATGATGAATAAACATGGGCTAAAACATAATAACTTGGTAAAACATGACAAAACCTACAAAACCCATGTCCCCAAATTTTGAAAAACACTCCAGATCATCTCCTAAGATCAAACTAGAACAAAACCTCGTCACCACCATTCATCGTGTAGGGAATTCGCACCCTCCGGGCCCACACCAACTCATCATCATTGAAACCTTGCACAAACTTCAGTCTAACCCGATGGCAGGACCACCTCCTAGGCCCGCCACCCTAGGCCTCCGTTGGTCGATCGCCGAAGAATTGAACAAACAAACACTCAAAATCCAGCCTCCATCTTAGTTTCCAAGGTCCTCCTTCATGGGACTCTGTCCCTGAGAGTCCGCATCACCTTCGTCATTCCCAAACGGCGAGGAAAACACGCCCTTCCGTGCTCCAGGGTCCACCTCGCCTTTTGTCGTTTGGAGTTAAAAACAAAATGAGCTGACCTATCATGTCCTCGGGTCTCGGTCCGCAGACTTCTGTTGCAGCCTCGCCCCTTCAAAATAACCATCTGACAGCGACCTTCCACCTCTTGAGTCTCGACCCTCCATTCTCCATGAGGAGTAGAAAACATTAAACATTGGCATCTTTGCCCACGCCGAGCCCTATCCCCCAGGAGTCTGTCACATCTCGATCGCCGACGAAAAGGGAAAAACATGCCCGTCTTCCTGACTTCCGGGTTTTGTCCCCTCGTTCACTAGGAAACTTAACAAAGAAAACTGGTGGCCAAACTCGATGCTGGGTCTAGTCTGCTAGGCCGCTCCCATCAAGTTTTCGTGCCATGATCGTCATCCCAAACAATGAAACCTTGATGGCTTCCTGCCCCTTCAGGCCTGAACACCTTGAAGTCAAAAGTGAACATCGGCCATCTTTTGAGCTCACGGGTCCCAGACCCCGGAGTTCCGACCCCGGAACTCCCTTTCTCCCTGGTCATTTCAAACAACAAAGTCCTGATAGATTTTGGGCCCTAAACCTCCGAATGCTCCTAAAGTGATCAAAATAACCTCAAATTTGAAAACCAACCTCGACCCACATGCTCAAATTTGACCCTCTTCGACATGAGCCATTCAAACCATCAAAATATGAAGATGGGAGAAATCACCTAGATTTCCCTACACTATTCACCCTTCAAAACAACATTCCTGCTAGGGAATTCCAGCCCCCTGGGCCCAAGTTGTCCAAAATCCCTCTAGAAAATGACTAATGACATTTGGAAGTAAAAGTTTGATTTTATGAATGATAAATTATCTAATTGGATTTCATCCATGAGATTTCAACTAATGTTAATACTTTCATATTTGATTGTACTCATTACGTCTCTATTTGTAGGATATATGGAATTGGGTGTAGGACCCTCGGGGGCTGTTGCAGAAAAAGACAAAGGAAAGAAATTGAGCAAGAATCCTTGTGGAAGAGAGGACAAAGACCAAATGAAGTACCAGTTTCAGGGTGAGCCCCTGCATTCAAAAATCATCACCGACTGGAAGGAAATCACAGATACCAATATCAACGATGTCGATATTAATGAATTTAAGCAAAGGGTCAATGTCCACCCGAAAACTGACAATGCCAAATTGATTAGACAAAGCGGAATTTCCAAAGCTGCAGGCTTCCCTCCATCCCTAATTATCCCCGAATTGGTCGTGGCTTACCAGCAGGCCTATCAGCTGTAGAAGCAAACCATTGTTGATAGGGATGGAAATATTCTTGCTGACATGTTGGGTGAGGCAATTACGAAGACCTTTCACATCCCCACCTTTGAGGAGATGGAGGTGCCCACCATTGAGGAATGTAAAGCAACATGGGAAGAGGACCCGATGGGTTGCAAGAAGCTAATAAATTAGTATTGGCTCAAGGAGAAAAGGGGCAGCACTGCAAAGGTTCTTTAGGAACTCTTCCACAACGACTTCCATGAAGACTACCATGACTTAGTAACTATGTTGAGCAGAGTGATGGGCCTCCCCACCATTGCCTTTTTTCAGGAGTGGATGGTATATTTCGTAGAACAGATCCTCCATGGAGATGGAGATGTCACTACAAAAGCCTCGTTCTACTGGGGAGGCATCATAAGTGACTGCTTTCACAAGCAGTTCATGAATGTAAAAAAGACTTCTAGATTCTAAATGACCTCCTATCTAGTATACTCACTAGCCGAGCAGAGGCAATACAATGGATTATTCGTGGAACCTGATGAGGAACCAGGTCGAGCATTAAAGGTCTATGACAAATACCCCCAACTCTAGTTCAGAAATTTTAAGAAAGAATATTGCAATGTGAACGACACCTTCATGGGCCACATCACTAGATTGCTCAGAAGGGATTTTCTGAGGAGGGTTTCTCACAGTGCTCAGGCGTTCTTGAAGGAATATGCCTTCCTATTCATACAATACCCCAAGTTTACATATATTTGTGCCCAAGGTTTCACAGAAAGGTTGAATAAGCTTCCCTTTTACCCCAACGACTGGATTATACTATTAGAGCTTTCCCAGTAGCTATAGTATATACATTCAACCCTTGACGACAAACACTTGACAGGGATCCCTTATCCCTTAGCTTTCAGTTGGGGGATGTACAAATTGCAAACTTCCCAGTGTGATGTGAATTCTAAGAAGGAATTGGTAGAGTACCATTTCTGCCTACACACTAATCGCCCACAGATGGATCCATATGGGCATGTAAGAAAGGAACTAGGACTAGGGTTCTCCCATTTGCATCATGTTGAAGATTTCTGGGTAGATTATCAAGACAACAAGGAGGTGTGTGCAAAGAATTACATGCGGATGACCGCATACTTCGTAAGAGGGGTGCAACTATTTCCCATACAGGATCAAGTCGAAGAAGATGAAAGCATCGTAATGGACCCCAGATACAATGCAGTCACTAACCTACCACTGCTAATGATAGACTGGGATGAACAGGAGGTCGATGACCTCGACATTATCACTAAGCCAATTCAGGATTGCACCAAAGAATGGGTTGATGGGCAGGTAGCCCGATTGAAGCAACAAGGGGTTATTCTAACATATGAAGAGCTCAAGAGTGACCCTAGTGTTATGGAGGATGTTATTGCCACAAATTCAATAGGAGGAACATCTAAATATCCTCCACTCACAAGATCAAAGAAGAGGAAAGGGATTGAGGCAGAGCAGTCACTAGATCCCAAGGTTTATTCACCAAAGGATTCAGGAGGTTCACCCTCTAAGAAACCCAAATGGACGAGAGATGTCATAGAGCAACCAGCCATTCAAGAGAGTCCCCTTCATGAGGGTGAGGAAGGGAAGGTAGATCATCCAAGGCCTCCTCCGACTCTCCTTGTTTCCATTGCCCTTCCATCTGTTTCCTAGGCCATGGTTGCCACATCCCCCCCTGTGGTAGACATCTTGGTCCATCTCGCCTCCTCTCCCCTAGCTGGGCCCATAATAATGGTTGAATCCTCCTTTGCTACAACTTCTCTGCTTTCCTCTGTCGCTATGTCACCTACTACATCACTTCCACTGGTAACAACAACAATACCAATGCTCGCACTCACTTTGCCAGAGGCTTTCTCAAGGCATATGCAGAATGTCCCCTCTGAGATTTCTTAAATCTTTTTGGATGCCACCAACCAAGCTTCCGTAGCACAGGTCCTCACTAGTGTTACGCCCTTGCAACCCCCAACAAGACCACCAATAATGGAGGCCATGATGCTAATCTTAGAAGAATAGGAGAAGTGGGAGAAAGAAGATTCGAAGGCGGCAGAGGAGGAAGCCGATGATCACCATGAACACCCAAAGTATGAACACCAACAAATTGATAGGGTGGTCCATGAAGAAGAAGAAATAGGGTCTTTCAGAAGTGGAGATGAAGAAGAAGATGCTGGTGGCAAGGCTATTACATTTGATGATGATTTCAAGGAGGAAATGGCCTGACAATTAAGAGATGATAAAGGGAAAGAAGGTGACAGGACAACAGAAAATGTGGAACTCCTTGCAGGGGAACAACAGGAGGATTTGTCATCTCCTCATAGAGAAGAAGTAAATGTAGAGGAAGACAAGCCTGAGGGTGAAGCTCAAGCTGACAAAGACCTGAAAATTGGACAGCCTGAGGAGCATGTGCATAAGGATGAACAATCTAAAGAAAGAAAAGGGAAATAAATTGAGAAAGAAGAAAGTCCTCGGGAACGATTGTCTACTAAGCCTACCATCAAACACCTTGTGTTCATCCAGGACTCCAATGAGGAAGAAGGAGACAACACTAAAATGGAGGAAAGGGCTCCTGCAGGTAAAGAAATAGATATCCAAACCAGGAAGGGTGAAGGTGATCATGAATTTCCTAAGGAAAAATATTCTATGCTTGAATGACTGGAGAAGAAACTTGAAAAGAGGACTTCTACCCCAAAAGATCCAAGAGCCAGACTAGAGGCTATCTTAGCCTAAGCGCAAATCACAACCAGGAAGGACAAGAAGCCCAAAATTAGATCTAAGGTAACGATGGATGCTTCTGGGTCCCGAACTATGCAAGTAGCCATGCCAGTGATGGGAAAGGAAGGAGTAAGCTATAATATTTCCACCATTGATTTAGGAACTTCTACTAGGGAGCAGGAGGTGTAGCACCTCGAGGAGTCTGTTGCTATGGTGGTGCATTTAATATGATAGGATAAAGTCTCAAAGGATGAGCTTAAAGCATAGGTAGCTGATTTGATAGCTTACATCCAACAATGGTCCTTAGTTGAAGAAATTCCTACCACGTCCGCAGCTCCACCACAACTGTTGTCCAAGGAAAAAATTGATAAGATGGAAAGGAGAAAGAATCTATTCAAGGTTACAGAAAACTAGTTCCAACAAGTTCTAGACGTCGGAAATATGGGCATTGTCCAAGCTGTCCAGATAGCCAACAAGTTCTTGGACTTACAACATTCTCTCAAGAGCACAAGAAGGCTCTGCTCTGACTTCCTAGCAAGATAGGAGTCCACCTATCCAAAGATCGAGGCTATCCTCAAGTTGCCTAGCATGACATGGGAAAACGAGCTTGCTTTCAAAAGGAATGACCATTGGCTGGTGGATGTATGGAAGTGGGACTTTGATAATAAGAAAGAAAGATTGGGGCAAGTAATTGACAAAGTAGATCCTGATATTGAATGGGTCAGGGAGATTAGGGTAGATTGCATCTGATACTTGAAGCTAATGATGGGCTATGAGATGCCCGTTGTGCAAATGGATCCAGATAAAGTAAGGCCTCATTTCCAGAAAAGGATGGAAGATGGGATATCAAATGAAATAACCACCAAATTCATGAGTTTTGCAGCCCGAGCGTTCACCTAGTCAGAGTTGTTCCAGGACCACACTACCAAGTATGAAGAGGATTGGGAAAAGCTCACCGAGCAATCCAAAGAGTGGAGCTATCAAGTGTTGCGGTCTGAGATCATGGAAGTTGAAAAACTCCAACCAGTAATATTGAAATTTATGGAGTATGTGGCTTTGAAGAAGTAGGATGGCATCCCTATTGTCAGTGAAGAACTTCTAAAGGAATAGCTACAACAAAAAGAGCAATCAGCAAAAGACAAAATGCTATAGTGTTGTCACTAGAAGACGAAATAAGGATATGGACAAAATTGTATTTTAAATTGTAATATATTGGGGGGTAGGTAGAACCCTAGTTTGTAGTGAATCTTGGCCACACAATGAGGTTAAATCTTGGCCATTCATTCTACTTTTTGGGCACTATAAATAGGGGGTCTCGTCTCATTGAAAAAGAGAGTTGAGTTGTTGTAAAGAAATGCTACAAAAATTTCTAATGAAAATACATTGACTTGGTGCATTTTCTGAGTTCTTCACATGTTTCATGATTCAATCTCCATTGTTAGATGCTTTATTCAGATCTACATTGTTGTTCTAGTTAGATTTAAACTGTTTAAGTAGATTTTAGTAATGTTGTCACGTGATTATGGAAATTTTTGTTGTGTCAATGCCTTCCAATCCATACTTTTTGTTGTTTGCTGTTGGTAAATGGTCTTGTAAAGTTACTCTAGGTTGAAATTTGAAGCTGCTTTTAAAATTTTATCTTTATTCATGCATGAAAATGGTGGATGAATGGTAAAATATCTGCAGACCTTTGAAGATAGCACAAATTTCATGATACTGTAGGTTTCTTGGCTAAGTGGAATTTGTTTTAAGGAAGTTGTCCATAGCAGAACCTCCATGATTACTATTCACAGTTAGTTGCAGATCCAAGAATCTTCCCTCTTCACTAATATTTTTTCCCTTTTTTTAGAAACAACCTATGCAAAGGTTCATTGCACATTGTAAAGCCAAAACTTAAGGAAAACATTGAAGTTTTAGATTGTTGTCTGAACCTACAAAGAAATGCACCTTAACTCCCATCTCAAAAACTTCAGATTTTAAGATCCACCTCGCATCCAGCTACATAAGTCTTCCCTATGATTACTAGAAAAATCACATCAAACATCAACTGAGGAGTTCCATGGAACTCATGACCTGACACCCGAGAGACCTTGGGGAGATTTTCAACAACTTGTTGGAGATTTCCTTTCAAGAGAGGTAGTGCACATACGCATTGCCTGTGTTGAGAAAGTGTGCAAAAACACCCATCAACAAGAATGAATCAAAATTTCTTGATGTTTTAATGGATGGAAATGACCTTGTATAAATACAAGTTGAGAGAGAGGTTGCACCTCTTCATGTACAAGGTCAGCCATAATAAAAATGTAATTACAAATAAAATATGTGAATTACAAGGGAGGTCAGCCCATTTAGAAATTACATTGTTGCCAAGTGAAGCGCCCCTTCACCTTAATTATCTCAATAAAATAAATAGTTGATAGGCTATATGTAATTTTATGTCTTGACTCAAGGCTGGAAGAAGGAGCTCGAAGTTGCTATAACATCAACACTCCCTCTCAGCTAGGGAGGAATACTTCCAGTTGTACAAGACACATCACCTCATCGTGATGTCAACCACCATGGCTACTCCCATATGTGGAAAAGGAACATATCACCTCATCATGATATCAACCACCATGGCTACTCCCATGTTTGGTATGCACAAGTGCTTATCACTCAACGTGATGTTGTCACCTCATCATGATGTTCACCATGGCTACTCCCAAAGGGTGAAAAGCACAAGTACAAGAAAATCATCACGAACTCTCTCACATGATGTTGTCATGGATTCACACACATGAAATCCACCATGGCTAATCCCAGAGGGTGGAAACAAGGGCTTTCACCTCAAATTTCTCTCATAGAGAAAGATGCATTAAACAAGGGATTACACCTCAAATCTCTCTCACAGAGATAAATGCATTAAAGAAAATCAGAAGATCACTGATACTGAGACTCATTCTTAGCTAGGGCTTCATTCTCCACAATACCAAGCTTGTCTTGAAAGTACACAAACTTTACTTTGGCAAGAGGCTTGGTGAGAATGTCTGTCATCTTCTCATCAGTGCTAATATACTTCAAGTAGATTGCTTTCCTCAATACCATATATCTGATATAGTGGTATTTGATCTCAACATGTTTAGTTATGTCATGAAACATTGGATTGATAGAAAGCTTCACATAGCTTTGATTATCACAATGAATGACAGCTGGCTCCAATGATTGTCCAAACAATCCTGCAAGGAGCTTCTGAAGCCACACTGCTTCTCGAGCTGCCACACAAGCTACAATATACTCGGCCTCTGTGGTGTTCAGTGCCATTGAAGACTGCTTCCTGCTACACCAAGAGATCATCACAGACCCCAAACTAAAACAACATCAAGAGGTGCTCTTCCGATCAGTAACACAACCTTCCCAATCCACACCAGAAGAATATCTCAAGCCATACCCAACTGTGCCACGTAAGTATCTTAGGATATGCTTCACTACAACTAGATGTATTTTCCTTGGTTCACACATGAACTGACTAAGTGCACTCACTGCATAGCAAATATCTGGTCTAGTATTGACTAGATACATCAACGATCCAATCAACTATCTATACATAGTAGGATCCACTAGATCTGAACTAGCTACAGCCTCCTTAAGCTTCTGAAAATTGGTTTCCATAGGTGTAGACATGGATTTACAATCCATCATACCAAATCTCTTCAAGATGTCTATAGTATACTTTCCTTGACTCATAATGAACTCATTCAGCTTCTACCATACTTCTAAGCCAAGAAATTATTGCATGAGATCAAGATCCTTCATTTCAAATTTAGAAGCTAACTCATTCTTGCATTTGATAATGAGGTGATCTTCTCCAGTAAGAATTAGATCATCAACATATAAAACCAAGATCAATGTTTTGCCATCAATTACCTTGAAGTAAAGGTTTGAATTAGCATCATTCTTGGAGAAGCCCAAGCTCATCAGGTATCGATCAATTCTTTCGTACCAATCATGAGGAGCCTACTTAAGGCCATACAAATCCTTCTTCAGCCTGCAAACATGAGACTCCTTCCCATGAACCTCAAATCCATCAGGTTGCTCAATATATACCTCTTCCTCAATTACACCATTTAGAAATGTTGTCTTCACATCCATCTGGTGTATCTTCCATCCCTTAGATGCTGCAATAGAAATGATGGTCCTAATGGATGTATAACGAGCAACTAGAGAAAAGGTTTCCTCATAGTCTACTCCCTCTTTCTGAGAGAATCCTCTAGCCACAAACCTAGCCTTGTACTTCTCAATGCTCCCATCAGACGCATGCTTGATCTTGAAGAGCCACTTAGAAGATACAATAGATTTACCTTCAGGTCTAGGTACAATGTCCCAAACATCATTCTTGAGGATGGATTGATACTCCTCAGTCATAAAATCTTTCCATACTTGCTGACTAGTAGCTTCCTCAACACTAGAAGGCTCTGACTCAATGATTTGACTCATCAAGAGAACATAGCTTGAAAACTTATGAGGTATCTTGATTTCTCTAAAAGTTCCTTTTGGGGCTGCAAACCTTTCTACCTCCTGCATTGTTTTCCTAGCCCATAGAGGTCTCTTACAACCAATCATAATGTTTGTAGGCCCATCAGTAGGTTCCAAAGGCTCAACTGGATCATCATCTTCTTTAGGATCAGTAGCCTCCCTCTGAATCTCAGGGGTATGATCAACTTCCATATCCTAAGGAGACTGTTGTTATTCAATGTCTAACTCCATTTGGATGCCTTTAAACCTCTTGAATGCAACATCTTCTTCAAATGTAACATCCCTACTAATCTCAATCAATTTATAACCTGGAATGTACACTCTGTAGGCTTTTGAAGATTCATTGTAGCCCACAAATATTCCCTTCTTTCCAGAAAGTTCCAACTTTGTCCTTTTGTCTTTAGGTACATGAACATACATTGGACAACCAAAGATCCTCAAATGACTTACTTCCGGCTTCACCCCTATGAATGATTCTTCAGGAGTCATGTTCTCCAAAATTTGGTGAGGGCTTCTATTCTAAACATGCATAGCTGTCCTAGATGCCTCGACCCAAAGGAAGGTTTGAAGATCTTGATCATGAATCATGGCTCTAGCTACTTCTACAATAGATCTATTCTTCCTTTCTACAACACCATTTTGTTGTAGATTGTAGGGAACACAAAACTCCCTCTTAATTCCTGCCTCAACACAAAAGTTATGAAAACTTTCTGAGATATATTCTCCTCCATTGTCAGATCTCAGAACTTTGATCCTCTTCCCGAACAAGTTTTGAAATAAATCCAAGTCTTTCTAGAGTAGTCATCAATAAAGATTACATAATACAAGAAACCACTCAAAGAAGCAACAGACATTGGACCACATAAATCAGAATGAATAAGATCTAGAATACTTTTAGATCTACTTTCACTACTATGAAAGCTTCCTTTAGTATTCTTACCTAAAGTGCATCCTCGACAGGTACCTTCATGCTCCTGGATGAATTTAGGAAGGCTCATGACTATCTTCTCCATGGTTAGTAGTGCTCAAAAGTGAAGGTGAGCAAGTCTTCTATGCCAAAGTTCACACGAACTTGAAGAATCATGAAACAATGCCTAAAGTGGATGAGTGAAAAGTCTGTAGAGGCACTCATTTCGAAATCCAATCACCCGAGCAGTCTTAATACTTGAGTCCTTTGGCCATGCAAGAACTTTTCCTTCGGAGAATGCAACTTGATATCCCTTGTCCTCCAAGGCTGAAATAGAGACAAGGTTCCGCTTGATACCCAAAACAAATAGAACATTGCCCAACTATAAGGAAATGCCAAAATCCAAGTGAAGAGAGGAGGTCCCAACACCTTTCACAGAATAACTTGTATCATCACCAATAATGACTTGAATATTGGAATCTCTCTCCACCAAATCGGATAGATGCTCTCTAAATCTAGTGATGTGGCAAGAGGCACCACTATCAATCAACCAAGTGTTGATGTCGATAGGCACATTGCTTGGCAAAGAAGAATAGAATACAAATTCACTTGTATCCTTCTACAGAGAGATCTCACCCACATTTGCAAATAAATCCGGCTGCTTAGGCTTGGTTGGGAAATCCTTTTCATAGTGACCAAACTTGTCACATCTAAAACATTGAACATGAGATAGGTCCTTCTTCTTCTTAAATGCAGGGGAACCATCTGACACTTTATCTCTATTCCTTTTGAAGTTGCCTTTCTTCCCTTCTTTTCCTTTCTTCTTTGAGGATTGAGCGACAATAACATGAATGTCTTCATTTGTAGAGCTTTGACCAATGCCTCTCACAACCAACCTTGATTCTTCTTGAATACAATCCACCCTCAATCAATCAAACTTAGGAAGTTTTGATCTCGCACTGATTCCTTGAATGAATGACTCCCAAGATGGAGGAAGACCGTTAAGAGCCAACATGGTCAAATCCTTGCTATCAACAATATGCCCAATGGTAGAGAGTTGATCTCTCAATTCGGTAATCTTCATGAAATATGAGATGACGGATTCTCCTTTTGCCATCTTGATATGATGAAGTTGTTGCTTTAATGCAAGAGCTTGACTTGTGTTGTTGATCTCATACATCTCCTCCAAAGTCTTGAACATGTCTCTTGTTGTCTTCAACTTGGAGATGATTGGCATAATGTGATCTTTCACAGAATCAACCAACATCTTTTTCGCCTTAGTGTCATTCCTCTTCCATTGAGGTTTCTCATTCTCATCGGTTGGTTCAGGAACTTTTCCCTCCATGAACTCAGCTAACTCATTTTCTTCCAAAGCGAGCATGACTCTAAACTTCCAAGATGTGAAGTTTGATGTGCCCTCAAGTCTATCTTTGATCTTGAGCCTGTTCACCATCTTGATGATAAGATAGATGCAAGAGAATGAGAATAAGAGAGGATGATAGCGCTGCTAAATAAATATGATCATCATCTTCTTAAACCTGCAATGATACCATGTTATATTTTTATGATCAGATATAAAAGCAGAAATTTAACTTAAAATCAGGCACATAAACACAACATATACCCTTTCAAAACCCTCCACTTGAGGGAGAAAAACCCAACAAAGATCTCTCTTATATATATAATAATGGCAACAATTCACTTTACAATAAGGCCAATCAAAAGGCCAATATCCAACATCAACTCTAGATGCAATAAGAAATAATAATATGTCCTTCCCTAATGTCAAAATCTGCACTTGATGAAATTTGCACTTGAATGAAGGAATGAATCGAACTTGCTTGATTTTTGAATGGATGGAAATGACCTTGTATAAATACCAAGTGAGAGAGAGGTCGTACCTCTTCATGTACAAGGTTGGCCAAATAAAAATATAATTACAAATAAAATATGTGAATAACAAGGAAGGTCAGCCCATTTAGAAATTACATCGTTTCCAAGTGAAGCCCCTCTTCACTTTAATTATCTCAATAAAATAAATAGCCGATAGGCTATATGCAATTTTGTCTTGACTCGAGGCTGGAAGAAGGAGCCCGAAGCTACTATAACATCAATAATGCCAACATGTATTGTGTGGGATTGAGCCTCATGACCGTGTTGACAATCTTATGTGTTTCAGGATTTTGGACAAGTTCAATTTCATATTGGGTCATCCCTTGGAAGTTGTTGGTGACATCCTCCACTTGACAACCTCCCTCTTAAAGATCTTGTGATTTTTGAGAGGGGTTGAGTGAAGGGATGGTAGATTCCATAGGGTTAAATTTTGATGTAGTTTGGATCAAATTGCTTGAGGTGGATGTTTCTTTGTTTTTCTCCATGATCTTCTTGTGTTGTGATCTTGTTTGGACCATAAAATTGGGATCAAATTTTAGGAATATGGGAGGTAAACCTCTAACTCCTTAGGTTGGTCTAAAATTTATGTACGCAAAAGAAAATCTAGGATGTTTAAGGATCAAATGATGGTGGTGTGATAAATGAAGGATGAATGATATAGATGTTTTAACTTTTGAGATCCTTGGAGGAATACTAAACTTTAAGATTTTGGATTTTGATTTGGATAATGGACTTGTAGATCCTAAGATATTAAATGTTATCTTTGTCCAAAGGGGGTGATAATTTAACTAAATGTGTGAAGAAGGAATCATCCACACACACCTAGCCAAACAAAGTGATTTTGATTTTGATTGAAGGATTTACCATAAGTCTAGCATGAGTGATTTTTCCAAGGTTCTAAAAGTTGTTTGTGAGATGGGATTTGAGGGGTGTTGATGACAAATGAAAGGGGTGATTTTTATCCTAGATTAACCTAGAGAGACTTTGTTTACAAGACCAAGGTAATAAAAAACATGTTATACCTCTAAAACTTTCAACCCTATGCGAGAAATTCAAAACGTTGGAAAAGACTAGGATTCTGACAATAATAGAAAGAATACAAATTTGTATTGTTTCTTGAAGCACATTTGTAAAAGTTGTATACCAATCTATGTTTGGTTTCATGAAGTGCCAAAAGATGTTTCTTGAGAGCCTTTGGACTAAGACGCTTATTATGACTAGTGGGCTTTGGTTTCAGAATTTTTACTTTGCTGGAAATCATTTGAACAAACACATATGTGGGGTTCAATTGTCTTTTATCTTGATTAAATGGATTCTTTTTACCACATCAACACTTCTTCCTTATCTTTGAAACTAAATTTTTATGTCTTAACTCTTTTTCATTCCACAAGGTCCATTATGTGAAAATCAAAGGGTCAAATCCATAGTTTCCCTAGGTTGACTTTGGAGAGAACAAATTGAGATATGGGCCCAAATATTTAGAAGCCTCTAAAGATAAAATCCCAAGGGACAAGCAGTAATATTTGGAATCTTCAAGGATATTTTCTCTTCCAAAGGGTTTGAAATTTCAATGACTTGTTAAATGTTTGTTTCAAATTTTGAGATCCAATCAATGTATTTAACTGACTCATAGATTGTACAATCCTAGTATAGAAATGGCTATATTTGTTGAGTCCACTCAGATTTCTCCAAACACTAGAGAAACGGAACAGTTTAAAGAGATTTGGCGACACTAGATCCCCTCCATGGCACACACTTGTCAGGACCACCAAATCTCAAAATCTTAAAGATCCAAAGACCTTAAGGATTTTTTATATTTCTACTATTGAATAGTGCAGATGTGAAGTGGCTTCAGAATGACCGTTCTTGCACCAACAAATATTTAAGGATTTTTGGCCTTCTAGACAAAGGGTTGTAGTAAGGACATCTGATTTAGGGGGTACTATGATAAAATCCCTCAAGAGGTCTCCCAACCCTTAGAACAAGGGCTTTACGCATCATAAAGATATTGGGGAAGAGCTATCACATACCGCATCCCATTGATTGCAAACTTTCCTTGCAATCACAAATTTTTATAGTGGTTCAGAAGAGCTTGGCTTATGCTCGTTACCGCTTGGGTCATTCCCTTGGGGTGAGTACTTTTTCCCACCAAGGTAGGCCCTCTAAAGATAAACAATAGCGAAGAAGTACATTTGTAGTTTGACTGCCTAGATTGTGTAAAGCACTAGGAGGGAGCACACACAATGTCTTTTCATTCACACTCACATGATTATTCAATTTTAGATCCAAATTTGAAATGTGTGGGTAATTTTAGACACCCAACGTCACTAGAATGCTTTTGATTCTCAAGATCACTTGGAGGCATGAGAGAAGTGCATACGCATTTGAATGACACAAATTTTAAAAAATCACAAAACAATTGAAGGCACGAGTTCATTTTAAACCTAAAGTAAAGATGAATTCTTTTTAGAGCACCAAGTTAAATGTGAGTTTGTCTTGTTCAATTTTACCCCAAAATCAAAGTCTAGTGAGTTTCCAATGTTCAATTTTAATCCAACTTTGACAAAGCTTGAGTTGTTTGGTTAATTTTAAGCCCAAAGATGAAGTGAGTTGTCCTAAAATAGAAAATGAAAGTGGAAAATGGATGCTCCAAGCTATTACAATAAGCATTTAAAAATGCTTTTTCAAGTTCAATACCCACTTCCAACTCAAAAATTCTTCAATGGTTGTTTCCAATGCTTCAATTTTGCAAGTTCCTTGTGCAAACAAAATCCCTCCTCCCCGCAAACATACAAAGCTATTAGAAATAAGATTTATTTCAAGGAATCAATGAAGCAAAAGTTACCCCTGTCATGCAAAGTCTCTAAAAAAGAAAACAATTGTTATAGCTAAAAATCAGATTGATGAGCCCCAAGAAGCTGTATGATGTCAAATGTCGTCATTCAGATAATTTTATCAGCTTTCTAATATAATTATTAAGACACAGGCACACTCTCCTTTGTTATTATAAATATATGAAGGTAAAAGAAACAGACTGCAGAAGCTCAATCTCAAAAACAATGAAGTCAAGTCAAGCTGCAAAATACTTGGACCATCCATTTTTGCCAAAGTCAAATGAGAACAAGATTTAGCACTTTATTAGCTACATCAAAACAATTGACAAATAAGGAATACATAAAATCTGAATTAGCAACAGTTTACAATCATGCCACTATGCAAAGGTAAAGGGTACATATCAAATTTCAATCCATGTGAAATATCTCAAATTAATTTCTAATGCAAATATCTTTCACCTTCACAATTTTGTGTGCTCAGGAAGTTCGTCAATGTTCATAAGAGTGATATTCTCTTGTACAAGACCCACCATTACTTTTCTCCACTTCATTCATCCATCCCAGAAAACAAAAACAAAAACAAAAAATTAAATTAAATTCCCCAATGTAATTACCACATGGCCAATGGCATAGCGATAAGAAAGACAAATTAAATGAAATGCAACGTAAATGTGTATGCTTGACAATACAAATGAAATCAGAAATGCAACTTAAATGTGTATGCCCGACAATACAAATCTACTATCAATGTCATTCTATTAAATATGAAACATTCACTTTTGCTTATTGTTGCCAACCACTAAAAAAATGTGATATGCTATAATGATGCTACCAACCAAAAAAACATGTAATAGAATGTAATGATGCCTTCGCTTTCATTTATTGCTCTGATTTATTTGAAAATGGTTGATGTTTAAGAGATGCAATCATGTATCAAATCACTTGAATGCCTTTAATAAATGCACATCAGATAAGGAATTTAAATTTTTTGACATAAAACCTCTAATAAATGCACATTAAGGCATTAAAGCGCAATAAGAAAATGCTATTAGCAGGTGTAAAGCCAAATTCTCAAACCTTTGCCAACATCCTTGTTGTCCTCCTGTAGAAATGAGAGCTTTGGAACAGGGTGTGGACATTCATCAAAGAAAGAACAAAGAAAAGAAAAGATATTATGGAATCAAAAGAAAAGATTGACTATTATCGATCCAAGTTGTAGGAACTTGTTCTTTACAAAAGTAGGTGTGACAATCAACCTAATGAAATCATAGAGAGAGGAGTTGCAGATAAACGAGAAGTTGAATCTATGTCAAATAAGTATGAAGATAAGTATAAGCAAGCAGGGGAATCAAGCTCTTGTTTGGCATCAGAGGAAGCTTCATTCAGAGATATCCAAGAATGAAAATGGAGTAATATAATGCAATTGTTAGAATAGAACAAGGAGGCAATGGAGATAGCCTTCTTCAAGTTCAAGCAAAGTGAATACAAGTAGACATAGAAGATCTATGGAATACCCTGAATGAGTGTTGCATTAATCGATAATGGACATAAATAAAGATTGTGCTTTCCTATCTATGGTATGGATTAATATTAAAAAAGGTATTCTACAAATCGATTATGATTAGAAATAAAGACTCTATTCCATTTTAATGCATTCAAATTTATTAAGGATAGAAATAAAGACTTTGTATTCCTATGCAATGCATTTAACATAAATAGATAGGAAAAGAGGGCCCTCCTTCTAGCACCATTATGTAGAAGCTTTTTTTTTCTAAATTTTTTTAAAGATAAACAAATATTAGCATATTTAATCCATTTTAAACAAAGCAAACAAAAGCTTCCCTATGAGATACCTAAACATGGTGCATATGCAAATAAGAAAAAAAAATAACCAAAGTAGATAAATGTAAGCATATACAAGCAATTTCATACCCTATCGCATAGTGGGAGTGGTTCTCCTTTGATGTGAAAAGGATGCCCTTTCCCACCCCCTTGATAAGCTTCTAATGATAATGAACAAAGTGTGATACAATGCAAGATGAAATGTGCCTATAGTGCAAATGCATAAGATTGTGGATGGATTTCAAATAGAAGTGGCTTCTATTTATGGGTTGAAGGATTGAAGAATGGAGAGATGGGAGGAATGTGGGAATAAAAGAGAGCCTAATGAGATTGGGACACTTGTCTCAATGCTAATAGGTGAGGATTGAGCACATTTTGCATGTTGTTGAGATGTAAGAGGCATTAAATGCATGTGGTTGGGATGTTTTGGTGGGAGATTGTTTGGGCAAGAAACTCAAATAAAGGGATTCAATGAAGGAATATTCCCTAGAATATTCTTTTGAGAGGATAAATGAGGTAATTAGTTAGTTAAAAGAAACTATTTTCATGTTCAAGTGGGTTAGTTAATCAGGCATTGATTTAACTCTTGGGGAGTTAAAAGCTAGAGAATTTATTAATGATGATTAGAAGGTGATTAAAGTTAATTAATTCAAAATTTAATTAACTTTGAGTGGGTTAGTGAATTTATGATATTTGATTTAAATCATTTGATTTATTTAATCAAATAAGAGGACTTTGGGGATTTAATTAAACATGATGGACATTAGTGAATTAATCTAATAAATTACTTTATTTGATTAATAGAAGAATTTGATGATGATTGATCAGAATTAGATGCACTATGTTAGTTAGGATTATTTTCATGTCTACATGTATCACTTGCAAAATTTTCAAAACAAATCAGATCAAACAAAGACATCAAAATTGAAAAACTTGACCAAACTACAATCAAAATAGAAACTAGAAAACAAATTGAATAAAAGCCACTATTGCTACTATTTTTGTCGCTTTTGAACTAAAAATTACCGCAGTTGATATAAAATAGGCCGCTATCGCTCTCTGGTTTATGATAGTCACTGTCAAAAAAAAAATTCTTTTGAAAAACAAAATGTAGTTGACCTGACTTATCCACTTTTTATCCTAACATTGCTGCAATTGACCTATTTTTCAGCTGTAATGGATATAAATCTAGCTGCTTTTGATCAAACTACTACTTTTTCCTTGACTGTTCACCAGTCAAAAAAATTGCAAACTAAGGCCTCTTTTGACAAAATTTACTGTAGTTATTCTTCATACTTAGCCACTATTGACTTAAATAGGGTCAATTTTTTCAAAATTATCGCTATTTCCTTCTCTGTTACTAGTCACAACTTGAAACAAAGACCACAATTTCTTTGAATTTGACCACAGTTGTCCTACATTGCAACTGATACTACTCTATAGATTACTGCTATTGCCCTGTTTTCTAGTGCAAATTAGAGACTAATCCTAAAACTAGTTAATCTTTCTATCTTTTGAGAACGAAACAATCAAACTTCCAAAACATCATATTAGCATCAATCCATATCCATTTACAAAATCAAACACCCCAACCTAGTTTTAAGATTCAAAATCAAAACACAACTTGGATTATTCATTTACTCTTGATTTCCAAGATATCAACATTTGCTTTCACCTCAAGGCTAGTTGAAGTATATCTTCAAACATATCCTCTAGAAAAACAAAGTGAAACATCGATCCAAGTTTTCTAACATTTTGAGTCCGAAAGATACGATCATTTCCAAAACATCCACCAAACATCACTCATACTTTAAGGTCTTGAGCATCACAATCCATAGCAAACCATCAAAAAATCTTTGACCAAAATTTTTTTTCACACACCATCTCCACACATCATTTTATCAAAAATCCCAAAAACATCCAACTATCCCCAAAACATGTCAATATCAATCCATCACCCAAATCCAGTTCCACTCTATACACCCATGGGGTCATCATATATTACAAATGTTGATGATATATCAACTATGGATTCCCCTAATCAAGGTTTTGGAGCATCTTGTCACATAGATAATTTCAATCAAAATCCTCATCCATATCAAAATCACTCTTATCAAGGGTTTCAAAATCACCATCAAGGAAAAAATATACATCAAATTTAACTAAATTTACTCGAGAAAATGGTTGATGCACTTGAATGAAATCAAAATACGACATATCATCAACACCATGTTAAACGTCAAATGTTGAATATCAACAACAAACAAACATCATTCCACAAACACCTCAATATCCACATCAGCAACACTGCCAACATCATTCAAAATCAAATCACCCAACATCAAAATTAAATCCAACAAAAATATCAAACCCCAAATCAGAAATATCCACATCAAAATCATCAACTAAAACATCATCAAGATCATCAATCTCAACAAGAAATTCCATCTCAAACACAACAATCATCTCCACCACAACAAGCCTCACAATCCAAGCACACTACTAAATATAAATACACTCCTTTAGGGGAGCCAATTGAGGGTGTGTTAAACAAATTAGTCAATGCCAAACTTATCACACTTCCAAAACCATCATGAAGTGGTGAACCTATCATCAAATTCCCATGGTACGATGACAAGGCCTATTGTAAATACCATAGAGTAAAAGGTCATGATGCATCAAAATGTGTTACACTCAAAAAACTCATCCAAGACCTTATCGATCAAGGAGAAATAGCTATTGAAGACAACATTCAAGGTCTAAACACTAATGATAACATTAACAATATCTCTACCTCAAATGTTGAAGACAATGATCAAGGGCCATCTACCAATGACAACATTGACAATATCTCAACCTCAAAAGTTGAAAACAATGATCAAGATCTCTCTACCACTGATCGCATTGACAATGTCTCTACATCATGCAATGAGCAAGAGGAAATACATCAATAATTTAATCCCAAGTATGATTAAAATCAATCACCAAAGTCTAGAAATGATCTAACCTAGGATACATTGACATCATCCAACCTCATAACAATACATATTGATGATCAAGAGACTCTTAATCCAACACTTATACCCAATGCAAAAAATATAAGCAAAGAGCTATCACCCATATGTCCACATTTTGAGGAAATCCAAGGACCCTTTATAAGAAATCCCTTCTTTTCAATTGATTCATGTCAAGAGCATGAACAAAAGAATATCGAAGATAATACCACACAAAGTCAAGATCAAGAATCCCTATCATCAAAATGCGATAATGACTTGGCAGATATCTTCCAAGACATCTAATATTTTCCAAAAGAAGAACAAATCTATATACTGAATGCACATACATCTACCCATGAGATGCTTACTCCTAATGGACATGTAGATGATCTTCATTTAAAACAAGAGTCTCATACTCTTGATATCATTACCAAGGAACAAGAGTCTCCCACTCTTAACATCTGTACACATGATCAAGACAATAAAATCTAGAGACATATAAGAAATGGATCATGAAGAAGACTTCTACATAATATATGAATCAGAAACATCATGTGAAGGAATATAAAAAATGAATAACAATGAAGACCTTTATATGGGTTGTGAATCATCAACACCTCTTGAAGAAACAATAAAATCTATTATTTCACAGGATCAAGTCGAATATATCAATCAGGAAGTTATCCCACATATGGAGGATCCTATCATTTTAAAGTTGAATCACTTATCTTTGTTAGAGAAATATATCCTACCAATGAAGAATCTATCACCTTTGAAGATCCACAACAAAGCAGAGAAGGATTAGCACCTTGTTTCCAAGGTAAATTATATCCTATTGCAAATAAAAAATTTCAATGGATGTATTATCAAGGTAGAGGATTAGGTCTACATGAACAAGGTATCCTAGAACTAGTGTACATTATTTACAATCCTAAGAAACAAGGTCTTGGTTATTCAACAATTAAAGAATCTAAACATATTAGTGATACCTCTATAATACCAAGGGAACTTTATCTAATGTAAACACCAACATGGGGAGTACGAAGGGTCTTTATGATGAAATTGCTACCAATGCTACAACCATTCATATCATGAATCATCATCAATGCATATTTAAACCCTCCAAATGGGACCAACAACAAGAGAAAAAATTATATCAAAGAAAGGAACAAATCATTGAAGAAAAAGAATTGGTAAAACAAAATGGAAAAGAAAAATTCAAATGGATACTAAAGCAAAAGCAAGAAAATCATCCCTATCAAACTCCATTAGTCAAAGAAACTATGGGGAAAAATCAAAAGGGAAGTTCATCCATCAAAAATGTCTAGCGATGCAAAAGAAAGCTTCAAGAGCAACTTACAAGGTATATCAAGAAGTTGGTCCCAATCGAATCTCCATATCCACCCATCATTGCTCATCATCCCAAGTTTGGAGAGTCAAATATTCCAAATTGTGAACCAATCCATCTGAACCTCATATCCCTCAACACATTTTTCCATCCATGATATCCAAATCTCACATTGGCCATGTATTGGCATCGACTCTTTATCATAAGGACTCCAAGGGAACCCTATCATGATGTGCACATCAAGGTAAGGTTGACTCTGATATCGACAAAGAAGACAAAAATATTTAGGGGTTACATTCAAGCACCCATATCTTAGCAAAATCAAACTCCTACAAGTAGGATATCATTGGCACATTATGAAAACAAAAAAACCTATATCAGCATCAACAATGTTTACATCAGTACCACCAGGTGGCTCAACATAAGCATAAACATTCAAAAAAGTAAAAATAAAAAAAAATCAAGAAAAGAGAGAAAATAAAAATTGTCCTATGGTGAAAACCACTATGGTGGCACTTTGGACAAGTACCATGATGAAAACTTGGAAAACTTGCATCATGAGTAGAATCGAGCATTTGCATGCACCATTTCAAGTAGAAGCATTTCATCCTATCCATAATAAATCCAACATTTCATCCATCATCCATCCATATTTTCCATAATAAATCCCTAAACCATTCATCCAACCCATTTTTATCCTAATCCAACTTATCTTGATCTTGGCAAAGTTTTAGTGTACACTTCACACTTGCTTATGGTAAACATTTTGACATGGGTCATTATCATTGATTGTATCTTATCTAGCATTATCTGAGCCATGAAGACATTGTCCATAGGGGCATACTCTATCTGAACATGTTATACAATCACAAGATAATACTTGCATTTTTTTATATTGCTAGACATTGGGGGCAGGTACTTACATCTTGCTCCAAAATAAATCTTGATTTGTCTTCTAGCTCACATTGTGATCTAGGCATCATCCAAACAATTCAAATAATCCATATTAGTTTCATCTTGCTAACACTTCAACATGGTATCAAAACATTTGACAATATTGTTCCTAGCCTAGCTACAAATCTTGATCAATTGTTATTCGATCGATCAATCATCATATTGGGATGTGTCCTTCCCAATCCTTGTGTTGTTCCTATCTTGACAACACTATCATCGCATTGTTGTGTATCCTCAACAATGTTATCATTATCATAAATTACTCAATCAGATCAATCGATTTTAGTTGGCCTATCAACAAGATCTCAAAAGACTATTGATATCCTTATATACTAATATTTTTTTATTATACATCCATATGATCAACATCAAAATCAAAAAAAAGTTGAAAAACCATCAAAATAAAAAAAAATTCAAAACATCAAAATCCCAAAAATATTTTATGCTTTGAGTCAACACCAATCGAACTACATGGTCTCTATGTGTATAACATAGGAAAGGATTATCTTTGATCGGCCCATGAGGCACTAGTTCAATCCCTTTAGGTGTCCCTCTTGGTCTTTAACTTAATAAAAAATAAATAAAAATTCAAATATCTTATCAAAATCCAAAAACACACCAAAAATAGCCTCAAATAACATCAAAGCATAAAAGCATTTGAAAAATTTCAAAACTCTTGTTTACATCATCACCTATCCACAATAAAACATTTATCCATAATAAAAAAAATCATCATTTTCACCCTTTGACAAGACATACAACAAATCAAGCAACATCAAAAGCTAGAAATTTCAAGAAAAAAATCACAAAGATTTGAATCGAAGACAAACTAAAACAATGCCAAAGTGTTAACTACCTATCTATTGAAAATTCACCATCAACATCCTGAGATATGTCTTCACAGATAGATCGTTCATATAATAGACATCGTCAATAATGGATAATAGCCTGAAACCTCAAAACATATATGGCAAGTGATACAACAACATTGTTTATCTTTTTGTTATTTTATCTTATTAACTCATTCCTAGGATCTATAAAGGACGTTCATAAGGATTTCAAGAGGAAAGAATGGGGCAATTAAGCATCATCTTTGTTTTCTCTATTTGTTGGATATTTTTGTGATACTACCACAATGAATACTTGCTTTGTTCTATGTATGGAAGTTTTTTTGAGGTATTTCATGTAGTGGTTGCATGTTAGGTACTTCACACCTCTCTATGTAGCTAGTCCAAAATACTTGAAAGCTTCTCACCCATACACTCTAATAGGGTTTCCATATGTCTAATATGAGCAAGAATATTCCTTGTGTTCCGAGTCAAAGTCCATGCAATAGATACAAAGCCACCTTGGTTATTAATACCCTGGTGCATCGTATATGTTTGCTACATCAATAAGGATTGCTAAAAAATATGAAGTCTCCATGAAGCAAAAGAGAACTCATCAATGACTAACAACATCAATTTTATTTTGAATCCTACTAATATTTTCTTCTATTTAACATTTATTCTATCAGTCCTTGCACTTAAACGTATCACATCAGCTTATCAAAAAAATTGGTTCATTATCCACAATTTTCATCAAATTTCCTAAGGGGGCACCATGATATCCCACCTAGGGCATACTAGGGAAACTCCTGAGCAGGAATGTTTGAATTTTCTTTGACACAATGCTCAAAATCACATAGTATCAAAGAGGGGAAAAATGCAGATACCCTAAATTGTCTTGATTGGCAAATGCCACTATTTAACTAACTTTCACCCTTCTTCCCTAAATGATTAAATAATACATTATTATTTAATTATTATCAAATTGTATATTCGTCTATTAATTAAGTGATTTAACATTATTTAATTAATTCATCCTCAAATTATCATTTACATCAAAAACCCTATTTTCCTCTTCTAATTGAATAATCTTTAAATTATTTAATTAATTCACTGTTTCATCAATTATCTAATCTTTATTCCTCTTGATTAATTAAATAACATCAATTATTTAATTATTTCACTAATTTACCCTATTCTCCTAAATTAATTAAATTATTATCACTTAATAGTTTAATTAAATCACTTTCCCCTTTCTAAACATGAATAAATTAAATTAATTATTCAAAACATCATCAACAAGCAAATATAACTTTATTTGTAAAAGTCAAACATGACTTGCATGTTCAACTCAAAAAGCTTAATTAATTAATTATCCTCACTCATTTTTATGATTGAGCAAATTACGGTTCCTTAATTGCTCACTCTCATTGGCTAACTGATTCATCTATTTCCTAACTAATTCATCCATTTCCTAACTAATCCATCTATTCTTCAATCCCACTGAAAGATCAACTTGATTTCCTCAATTCCACAAATTAGGAAATTTGTTTCCTCTGATTGTTAAATTAACATCCTTAATTGATTTGATCATAGAAGCTAACTGAGCAATCTAATTCTTCTCAACAACTTTTAACCATTGATCTTGATTCAACATTGTTTAATCTTGCACATTCATCTCAAATCATAAAATCTATATAACAACCCTCTTCATCCTCAAAAACGATTAAAGAATTGAAATATTTTGTACAATGAAGTAATGCTTAATTGCCATTCAATTTCTTGAAAGATTTTACACACATCTTTGATCAACATTCATGCATATTGGAGCTTTTGCAAACGCATAATGGAGAATTCACATTGATAACAACAATCCAACATCATTGCGAATACACTTTGACATGAGATGGGTATTGATATTGTTTAGTGAATTCATTTGTTTGTTCTTTGATTACATTGCTTAATTTCATTTGAATTTAGTAATCTTGTATTGTTTATTTCATGAGTAGTTTAGGAATTCATATATCTCATTTTGAATTAAGATTAGTTCAATTCATTTATGTTTGATTTTCTTGCTTCTCGATTTCCCCCTTCCACACCTAGTCATGCTAGGAAAAAAATTAGGATTGCATATAGAAAACAATCATTCACGTAATACAATTTTTTGATAAATTTCACTAGTGATGAATCAAAAAATTAAAACCTAGTGAAACATAAAAGAGTCGAAAGTGTGGGACATAATGTAAAATTAGTTTTAATTGTGAAACAATTAGTGGTCAAAACTATGATTGTATATTATTTATAATACTTTAACATATGAAAACGAGTAGATATGGAAATAATTATATTTATGAAAATATTTTGGAATGAACCTTATAGGAATAAGTGAAATCTAAGTTGTGTGTATTAATCATGTGGTATGAAGTGGTAAAGTTTATAGAAATTCAAGAAAGATGTGACATGTGGAAAACTAGTAAATTTTGTGATCATGTATCAAGTATATGATATAGGGTATCGAATTTGAGATAAAGGTTAGGTAGATGTCATGTGGGTTCCACCTATATGTACCCTTTGTGAATGAAGATGTTACCAATGGTGTCTTGGTGTAGGATTGTTGAGGGAAATGTGTGAACCACCCTCTTTATATTTATTTTTTTAATTATATTGGTGTTTTCCTTTGGGTTGGCCCTCCCACTATATGAGTGCATGGTAATGTAAGTAGGGTTTGAGAGAGAAGGGGCCTCCATTAGAATGTATGATTCTCCATGAATTTTTGTCCTTGATCTACTCCTACACATATTAGAACCACACTTGTTGGTTCATAGTGCAAGCCTACTCATTAAGATTCATATTCCATGCATTGAGGATGAACCCTAATGTGTTGTGGTATTTAGATCTATTCCCACTTTTATTTATAAACACTTGATGCTTTAGTGACATGAGCATTAGAGACATCTACCATGTTTTTGGTTATTTTATGACCTCATGGATTCTTAATTTATGGGTAAATTTTTATTAATTATGGATCGCTAGTATTATTGGGGATATAGTTAATTGTGTTGGTTGTTGGGTATGGAACTTAAGGTTTGTGAAAATGAAGTAAAGAAACCGAGAAGAAAAAATAGTATTATGAATCAATCAAATACTCAAGAGTGTAGGTAGAATTGATGTTTGTCATTGATCACGTGATGATTATATAAGGAAATGAGAGATAACTACCTCTTAAACAAACTCACTACCCATGCAAGTGATTTACCTAGAAGGGTAAAATAAAACCTAAAAATGTAGGTAATTTTACACCAACTCCCCCCTTAAGCACAACTTAGGTGGGTAAAAAGGATTGGGTCCCAGAAATTGGTCCTACTAAGGTACCAAAGTACAATGCAACCTCATAAAGAAGATGAGAAAACCCTATGGGAAGAAACTCCCCTCAAATGAGGGTAAAAATATTCTTTCTAAAATATGAGAAGAATAAAAACCCCACATGAGGAAAAATTCTACCCCATAAGAGAAAATAAGAAGAGCTATGCAACCCCCATCAATGTAGACTCTCTTGTAGTGATGGTAGATGCTCATAAATTAATACTAAAGATGATCAAAGAACATCAAACCAAATTCCTCTTCTTAGGAAGAAATATAGTCATAGAAGTATGCACATTTTCTCCACATTCCTGAAAGGAATATGAGAAAATAAAACTCAATGATGATCCCTCCAAATGTTACTCAAAAGTCTCCACACCAATGGAAAATTGTAAAAGTGATGATATAGAGGAGGAACAAGAGGGTATGAATATTCCCTCACAAAATCTAAAGAATATGATGCAACTCCATAGGAGCTAACATCAAAAAAATATTAATATCCTCAATAATGTCCCCATCCCAAGCAATTGTATCTTGAATATGTTGAATAATCTATTTCAATGAATCACTAGAAGCTCTTGAAGACGCGACACTAAAATTTGTAGATGCAATAGTAGATGGATGAGTGGAGTATCAATGTATGCCATAAAAATAAAATGATGAACCCATGATGATGTGCCCACATAAGATGGGGAAAAATAAGTCTTAGTATCATCCAAGTAAACATCACTATTATATGAAGATCCAAATTCTTCATACAATTGTTGGATGATGGTCCAAGAAGTGAAAGGAAACTCAATGTGCTCTATTTGATGTATAAAATCCTAAAAAAAAAAGAAATATTAGTCCATAGACCATTTTATTCATATTAAACCACACATTCTTTTGTTCATAGTCACTTGGCTTAGGAACAAGTCTAAGAAGATAGGGCAATAGATCCTACTCAAGACAGTGATTCTCTATCTGTTATTTCTAGTAGTTCTCTAAAGTTAGCTTGACAATAGAAGGATGGAAGTGAAATTCAAAACACTAATGAACACCCCCAAAATGGAACTTTATCTTAGTTCATGATTATAAAATACCTTTATAATCCCCCCCACAATTTTGGTACTTTATAGTTTTAGTGCATAGGTAACTCAAATTGGAAGAAAAATGACTATAATTTTAGTGTAGAATCATTTCCAATGGACTAGGCACACAAAATTAATCACTTTCAAAAAAATGACACTCAATTTTGAGTTTCAAATCAAAAGTTACATCAATTTTATATTTTTCCTAGATTTCACTCAATTTTTTTAACAAAATAAATGCTTTTGAAAAATTTGCTTTCACAAATTTGACACTCGAATTCTTTTTGAAAGAAAGAAGGTGAATTTTAAGCCCTCTTTGGTTGGTTGTGACCAAAGTTTGAAAATCCCATGTGACCAAGAGCTTAATTCCTTTGGAGGCTCACTTGTTTTGAAGCCTACAATGTCTCAAAGGAGATTTCAATTGTCAGTTGGAAAAGAAGTAGAGACTATACCTATTTATAGAAATTATTGCAAATATTTCAATGTTGAATTATTTGCAAAGATTAAAAAATGTAATCAAAACACTAAAGACACACAAGAAATCCATTTTCAAATATTAATAGTCAAAAATTTACAGACACCAACAAGATTTGAAGATCTTTGCAAAGATCAACCAAATTTCAGTATGAATTACAAAGCACAACTCAATTTGAAATTTTTTGTAAACATTGACTATATTTGAGCAATAATTTGCAAATATTTCTTCAAATTAAATGCATATTCAAAGAAAAATAAATAAGTCCAACACCACAAAGATCAAGACACCTCATATTCTACAACAAATTTGCAAATTTTGCTTCAAATTAAATTTATATTCAAAGAAAAATAAAATAATTGTAACACCATAGAGATTGATAAGTGCCTCATAGTCTACAAATAAAATTTCCTTACAATTTAAAGAGGAAACACCTACAAATCAAGGAAAAGTGGCCTGAAAAAGTCTATAGATCAACGTAATGCGGTGTCTAATTAATGTCACTTCAACAAATAAAAACAACTTCGAATAGGGAAAGGTAATCTCAAATTGACCTACTCTCTAGTGCAAAAACCTTTGGCTACTTCCATGATGTCATAATAGATCTCCACAAAGTTTCTTCCACAATGTCAAAATAGACCTCCATGAAGCCACAAACGAAAATCTAGATTTCTAAACCCATAGACACATTAAAAAATGGAATTATACAAATTCAAACTAGTAGTCTCACTCAGGTGGCTCTGATACCATATGAAAATAAAGTCAATAAACTAAGAAGAAAAACTAGTATTACCAATCAACCAAATAATAAAGAATGTAGGTCAAATTAATGTCCATTGATCAAGTGATGAGTATATAAAAGAAATGAGAGATAACTACCTCTCTAGCCAACTTGCCACATAAGTGATTGATTTACCTACAAGGGTAAAATAAAACTTGTAAATGAGGGTAAATTTACACCAACAAGGTTAAGTGTGAACAATTTGAAATAACAACTTTCAACATTAGCACATGGTATTATATCAAGGCATATGAAGAAATAATCTTCATGAATAGAGATAGTGTGACATGGTGATGGCTTTAGCAACTTGATAGAATGAGTAGGATAGCAAGTTGTGTAGTGATGATGAAACCTTATTTTATGATGACTAGAGGTTAAGGTGGTGATTGGTACTACACATGAGATTAGATAATTCCTTAGAAAAATTATAGATAACTTACATGTGTGATACTTTAGAGATGTGACTCATGAATTTTTTATTTAACATGTTTTGGGTTGTGTGGGACCTATGCTTGTTTGTCAAGATATGACTACTATGTTTTCCATGTGCTTTACCATCACCATGATATTTCATGCTATTATATATGTGTGGTTTGAAACAACAATTCCCCTCCTACCCTTAGGTGGATTTAGCAAAGCCATGTGCAAACTTTTATGAGTATGAATTATTGTTAATTTATTTATTGATGAACTATTTCCGTAAGTATCATGCCAAAAATGTTGAATTTTGATTTATTGGGATATTTAGCTATTTGAATTTTGTAATAGTCCTTTTTTAATCAAGAAATTATTTTATTATATTTCTAAATAAAATTGAAAATGATGCAATGTTGCTATTTTTGACTTTCATTTTCTAAATTTATTTTATGAGACATTTATTGGAATTTTTGACTTATGATCTTACATTAGTTGGTTTCAATATTTCTGATTTGTAAATTTATTGTTATGTGCAGTGTAATGTGTCCTATATAAACTACCATATCTAGTAGGGGTCCCTAGAAGGTAGTATAGGGGAGTAGATAGCATAGGGAATTTTATTGTGAGGATGGGGGATACAAATGGGGCTGATATGGGATGGTTGTAATCCATTCCCCCTAGATCTTTATGAGTGACTTCTTGTGTACCTTCTTGTTAGGAGGCTAACTCCCTTAATAAAATAAGGGAAAGGTGTTAGGAATTGTATAGAGGGTTTCTCTAGATGGGCCTCAAGGCCATCTTTCCTAATGCTTACATGTCTCTATGGTATTATGATATTTGGATTCCCTTGGATACATGATTACATGATTCAATAGTTACTCACTTTTTGGCATAGTGGTTCTACATCTAAATAGTATTTCAAGTTACAAAATCTACTATGGTTATTTAGTGATATTTCGTACCATTCTTTTTTGTAAAACCCATTTTATGAGCCTTGTGGTGTTAATTATGTGGAGTTATTTTTGATGCACATGTTTGATTACAAGTGGATTTTATGCAGAGTATTTGTGAACTAAGTAATATAAGATTAGTAATTAATGAAAATGAATTAGATGTTTCCTTTAGATATGACATGATATTGTAGGAGTTAATATTGGTTCAACACCCCCAGGAATATTTGCTAGACCAAAATATCTTCCACAAGATAGAAAATGGAAAGAAAGCTTGCTTCAACAATGCAAGATTGAATAGGGTTGAATATACAAATGTGCATGAGATGCCTTGCTTATAAAGGTAAGGTGAGATATAGGATTAGAAAATATCATGACAAGTGTCTTGATCCTATGACATGAGACGACTAACTTAGAACAACCTAGGATAAGATAACATCTAGATGTGACAACTAAGACTTCTAGAAGGAATATTATAAGCCTAAGTAGGCTTAACATGTGAATATTTCCCCTAAGTCCCTAGTAAGAAAATTAACTAGGTACAAGACATTTATTCACACCAACACCCCCCCTTAAGTGAAACTTAGGGAGAAGATTATTATGCAAACTATGCAAAGAGACTATGAAGATGGGTCTCGACTATGAAGCCATGTTAGGTACCCATTTACAATGCAAATGTAATCAAAATTATCTCACAAATGGAGAAAAGGAGAAAGTCCAGTGGGACAAAACTCCTCTCTAAAATAGAGAAAAGAAAACAAACAAGATGATGTATGGAGGAATCAATGATACCCCAAAGTAATACTGATGTAGGAGCATCCTTGGTTCACAAGAAATCTTGCATCAACCAAAAATATTTGTATTTTAGTTTGTTTCTTTTCATTTTCCTATTCATTTTAGTCAGTTCAGTCATAAGTAGTTTCTGTATTTTGTTCTGTATTTTGCCACAATTTTATTTTAGACCTTGCAAAGCTGGACTTAGCATATATACATGTTCATCTACATCATATCTGATTTCCAATGCATTTGGGCCTGTTACTAGAAAGTTATCGCTATCAGAAGATCAAATATTTTCTCAGAACAAAGCATCCTGATAGTCTTGGACAAGTTGAAGGAGAAGATCTACAGAGCCTAATGATACATCATTCAATGTTTTGTGGTTTGTGGCCGACCCTCCCTTGAGATCCACACTTCATTTCATTCATTTGTGAAGGATTCCTATTCATTTAGGTCCGACCTATATGTGTATGCATGTTACACCTCTTTCTTGGAGTTTGTAACCTTCTTGGGCTGATGCGGAAGAATCTAGTGTTTCAAAAATGATATATATTGATGTAATCGATCCTTAAGAAGTAGTTCTCGATTGGGGATTCAAATAGATAGTTTGGAATTATTTTCATAGGAGCTTCACTGCTATATCTTGAGCATATTTTTTAATTGTGCGATTAGGCCTATGAGCCCTAATTGTAAGCCCGCATGTTGCCAACTAGTTCGTGTTCAAATTATATCATATATATATTGAATGACTGAATCTACATTTATTTTATATCTTTGATTTGTTTTCCATTGTGTTTACTCTTGTTGCATGGTCTAGACTGTTCTCTTCGAGGACCCTCCTAACCGTGACTACACTATCAGAGAAAAAGTTTGAATCTTTGGGAGCGAATTGAGTGAAGTTGGCGAAGGATTTCCGTAAGATTTTTTTTTAATAGACCACTAAATTTGAGGTCGCCTACCTATTTTGTTAACCGATCATTGATTGTGAGGCAGTTGTCACCTTGTAGCTAGATTGCAAAACTTGAGGTAGTTTGCACTTGATCCTAGGAGGATGTCGCTGGGGAGAAACCCTGCTCTTGGAACAATGGTTGAAAGGATAGATGAAATGATAAAATTGATGAGAACCATGCAAGTTAGTCTTGATACTATTGAAGAAGATAGAAGAAGAGGTTTTACACCTAGACCTAATGCTGAAAGTGATGATGATGAATTTCGATCCACTGATCAAAATGGAAAAACCCTAAGAGATGATGATGAAGAAGAATCAGATCAATTGAAGATGTTGCGAGCTATTTCAAAGATTGGAAAGAGACCTAGAGTTGATGTGTTGAACTATACTAGGAATTTAAATCTTGAGGAGTTGATTGATTGGATAAATGACCTAGAAGAATACTTTGAGTATGAAGAAATTGAAGATCCGAAAAAGGTGAAATTTGAAAAGACAAAGTTGAAGGGACATGTTGCTATTTGGTGGAAAGAAGTACAGTTGGATAGAAATAGAAGAGGAAAAGAAAATATTACAAAATGGGATAAAATGGTGACAAAATTGAAGAAACAATTTATACCTGTTGACTATGAGTTGGACCTATTGAAGTGACTACAAAATTTGAGACAAAAAGAGAAATTTGTGAAGGAGTACAATGAAGAATTTCATAAGATGATCATAAGGACTGGAAATAGCAAAGAAAGCAAGGAGAAAGTGGCTAGATACATCAATGGACTAAGATTGAACATTCAAGAAGAATTGAGTTTGGTAAGGATGACTGCATTGGAAGAAGCATATCAATTTTCCATAAAAGTTGAAGAGAAGTTGATTAGGAAGCATGAGTAGAGACAGAGAGGTAGAGGAGGTAAATTTCATAGAAGAAAAACATTTTCCGCAGGAGAGAGATCTTATGTGGAGCAGAATAGACAGGAGAATACATTCAAGAAAGAAGATAGAGATAAAAGTACAGACCAGAGAGATGACAAAAATTTCTATCAGAGAGGAAACCCTAATGCATACCGGAGTGTAGCATATATAAGAGAAGAAAGAGGAACAAATAGGGGAGTATTCAGAGGAACCCGTTTTAAGTGTGGAGGTGAAAGACATAGAGCATTTGAATGTAATCAAGGAAGTCAAGAAAAAGGATGGAGAATAGTGGAAGAGCAGCCTATGTTGAAGAACTTGTTAGATCGTTGAGTTCAATTGGTAAACCTAAGAAATGAGAATCACTTGTGATGAGGAGAGCTCTATTTCAAGCAAAGACAAATGAAGAACCACCTCAGAGGAAAATTTTGTTTAGAACCAGATGCAAATCAGGAGGTAAGTGTTATAAAGTTGTATTTTATAGTGGTAGGTCAAATAACCTAGTTTCAGAGGAGATGGTGACTAAGTTGAAGTTGGAAAGATTGAAACACCCTAGTCCCTATCAGATAGCATGGATTCAGGATGATCATAAGGTACTAGTGAGTGGACAATGTTTGGCGAAATTTCATATTGGATCTTATAATGGGGTAAGTGCACCAAGATGGTTCCCAAAAAGGGGGCTTAAGTGGCCACTTTTTTTTTGAAATCAGGAAATACTGACCTTAGACATGAAATTGAGGATAGTTACACTCAAAATTTTGAGATGGAACAAAAACAAGGATCAAAGTGCTCCGAGTCTACTTTCTAAACTACTAATTTATTTTGAAAATGGTTGAGATTAAGGGGTTCAAAAGAGGGACGTACACAAATTGGTGCTATTTTTGTTAGAAAAACATAACATAGCAACTCTTGTACGACCTGAGCATGGTGAACTTTTTTGTAGTATTTTTAAAATCGCTATGGTCAAAAGTTAGCTAATAGTATCTAGTTGATGCACAATTTTTTTGATAATTTTTTAATAAATATTTGAATTTTTACTAATTTTCTAAGTGGGCACTTCCTGAAAAGTAGAATTTTGGCCGTGCTCCCCCTAAAATTTTTGAAGGTAATTGATTTTTTAAAAATTTAGAATAGAGTCTAGTTTCTAAAAATGTAATTTATTTGAAATTTTGATGAACGGTTAATTTATAATGAAAAAAAAACCAAATAATGCTTTTTGGCAAAAAAGAGACATATAAACAAAAGAAATTATGGATGAAAGGCTTAACATTGTTAAAAAGTGAAAAAAATTATATCGTTGGATAGCTAAGAGAGAACCTAACATTACCCATGTTTTTGATTTTGTCGATATTGAACCAAATGCAATCCTGATGGTGAGCACGAACCTGATTATGTGAAAAAATTGTAGAATTTGCAAAAACACATCTCTGGTCATTGGGAATGCCCTCCAAGCCTTTGGGTTAGTATTCCAAGGCAACTACCAATGCTAAGGCTCGGGGATTTCCAAAGCAAAATATAACGCACTCGCGTTATAACGCGAGCGCGTTATTTCCTAGTTTTGATCTCGTTATGTTTCATCGATATGCATCCTTTTGCCTCTTGCATGTTGCTGTAGCATTCTATTTGTTATGCCAAAACCAAAGAAAATCCTCTTGTCCCAATGTGTTTTGTTGTGACCTCATGGAGTCGAGGAAACATCATGTAGATAATGCTTCATTATATCGAGAGTCACCTCGAACGCCATCTCCCAGTCCTTGAGACATAAGAAATTTTCTTACTGAAACGTGCTTCCTTGCTTCATCCATTTCACTATAACCTTGAGATATCAGAGAGACATCTCACAGATTAGACTTTGCTTTACCGAAAATCTTCATTCATCATGAGTCACTGTGACAAACTGGTTCTCTCGCCGATGTATTCTTTTATCTTATGTGGGTCGTTGTAACATACCGACATCGGGGAGACCTCATACAGAGTGCACTTTGTTTTACCGAAAGATTTTATCCATCTTGTGTGTCGCTGAGACAATCCAATTTTCATCTCGACAAAGTCCTCATTGTGTTATCGGCGAGACCAAAGGTCACTCGCTGAGACATTACTTCGAAAGCCTCAACTCTTACCGATATGCATCCTCCCGCCATCGGGTGTGACAATGTATATTCACTATGACCTCACACCGGAAGCAATATGTTTGGCCGAAGAAACCATCCATGTGTTGTTCGGTAAGACTCTCCTCAAGAACATGCTAATGGAAACCTTGTGTCGACAAGACATAACAACCTCACCAAGATCACATTATGATATCGCCAAGCTCTCGCCGATGAACCTCCACATGAATTAGTCAGGGAGACAATTCAAAATCGATAAGACACTATCTCGACGACCAAACTCCTGCCGATAGGTTCCTCCTCGGTCGCCAAAACCATGTGAAAGTCATACCAATAGAAACCTATAGGTGAATGTCGATCATTGTAACAATGAACAAGTTTTGCTGATTCTTGCAACACACATATGTTAACACATAGGAAACATGGGTCGGGGAGACCTAGATAGACCTATGCCGATATGGACCACAACATGAAAAATGCATGACTCGGTGGATTCTATGGGGTCACACGACCAAAATATGGGTAAAAATATCATAAAATGACAAAAATGTGCCTAAGGTAGGACTCAAATGGAGACTCAGGGGGATGAAAGATATGTAAAAATCATCAGATTTTTACAGTTCCAACAGGACGGAGGAAGAGAGTGGGAGAGAGTGTGGGAGAGTGGGTGAGAGGGTGGGAGAGAGGGTGTGAGAGTGGGAGAGGGTGGGAGAGGGTGCGAGAGAGTGGGAG
>VDFB02270651.1:80351562-80444060 GCA_007258455.2 Sequoia sempervirens
GAACAGATGTTCAAACCTGCACCCCCATCCACGAGGACCCTTTTGATTTTTCTCTTGTTTACAATGACCTCCAAGTGAAGTGCGCGATTGTGAGATGGTTGGGCGGGAAAATATTGGTTAGAAAACGTAAGGAGATTAGGTGTTATGATGTTTCTGACCATAGCTTGGAATTGTTCCGCATCGAGGTCTGTGGGGACGGTAGATGAGGCTAATGCTTCCTCAAGGATCTTTTTATGCGCTGATGAGTTTTTTAACAACTCCATGATGGAGATGTGTGCTGGCGTTCTTTTGAGTTGGTCTACGACATTGTAGCTATACGGAATGGCTCTTGATGAAGGAACTCTATTGGGTTGGGATGATCCTGTGATGGTGACTTTTCCGCCTCTTGTGGTGACTCCACAGTCTTCGGCATGGGCACCCTTGATGGTGATTACCATGCAGTTTTCATTGAGGTTGGCAACAACGGTTTTGTATACATGATTTACACTGCCTTTTCCTTTATCCTTGTTATTCCCTTTGTTGCCATGATTCGGCATCGGATTCGTGTAGATTTTAAGATCTTGATTCCCTGTAGATGTTTCCACATTTATGATTCTTTTGTCGATGAGATCTTGAATGATGTTCTTGAGTCTCATACAGTTATTTGTGGTGTGGCCTTTGATCTTGTGGAACTCACATAGTTGATTTTCATTGTACCAAGGAGGTTTGACATCAGGTTCTTGATAATTCTCAAACGTGGGAGCTTGGATGAGTTTTTCGTCGATTAGCTTTTCATGATGTCCTCAAGTGGTTCCCCAAAGAAGCCGTGTATTTTCGTTTGGGGTATGTTTTGCGTTGATGTGGTCCTCTTTGGTCATTGACGTTATTGATGGTGGGATTATTGTTGGGTTGATATGTTGTGTGATGAGTGTTTTGGCGTTGTGGTTGGATTTGGGGTGTGGGTGTATTTTGGCGTGGACCACTAATGACCACCTTGGCATCGACGACGCCATCATTAGTGATGTTCTTGTTTCTCGCCCATGTACAAGGTTTATCATTGTAATTTGATGGTGGGCGATTGTTTTGTGGTTCGTGATATGATGTTGATTCGATGGGTTGGGTTGCAAGGGCTCTTTCGATGCTAAGCGCCTTGGAGATTAGTTGATCATAGGTGGTGATTCCCTGAACCTTGAGGTGGAATGACAAGCGGCTTTCAAGGTTGGTAATGATTGTGGAGACTTGTTGCTCTTCTGGCATGGTCCATTTGCTCCGATTGGCCTTGGATCGCCATCGTTGAAGAAATGAAGCGAAAGATTCATTCTTTCCTTGTTTCAGAGCGTAGAGTTCTTCGAGACTAACATCCATTGTAATGTTACAGGCATAGTTTCTAATGAATGCATCTCTAATTCCTTCGAATGTCCTAATGCACGAGTAGCGAGAGAGGCCGTTCTAGCATTTCTGCTAAGCTCCTGAGGAATAACGCTCGGATAAGTATGCGTCATATGCAACCTCCATCTGATAGACACAAATTCCCTGATGTGATCTTCAGGGTTTCTCATCCCTCGATTCTTGTCAAATTTGGGGATTTAAAATCCCTTAGGGAATGGTTTCATGTCTAGGCTCCTATCAAATGGATAGGGACACAAGTTACTTTGCATTTTGGTTGTCCGCCCCGATTGAAGGTCCAACAATTGTTGCGAGAGCAACCTGAGTTGTGTCGTCACATCATTCTGGGGATCAAGGGGTGGGATGAATGTGTTTTGGGGTGTTGCAATGCGTGGTTTTGGATGGATGGGTTGGTTTGTGCATTTGTTCACTAGTATTGGTACATGTTGTGGCCAGTAGTAGGCTTCTACTTGCTTTTGGATGAACAATGCTTGTTGTTGCTCTTGTTGTTGTTGTGCTAGGATTTTTGCTTGTTGTTGCACTTGTTGCTGTTCTAACAACGCTTGTTGTTTTTTGTTCTGCTTGTTGTTGCGCTTGTTGTTGTTCTAACAACGCTTGTTGTTCTGCTTGTTCTTGTTCCCACAATGCTTGTTGTTGGGCTGCCAATTCTGTTGCTTCTTGTTGTTCTTGATATTGTTTTAATGCTTGTTGGTACGCTTTCCATTGCGCTGCTTGTGCAAGAAGTTGTGCTTGTGCTTGTGCTTGTTGTGCTTGCGCTTGAGCTTGTGCTTGGGCTTGCGCTTGTGCGGTTTGTTGTTGCAATAAAAGTTGTGCTTGAGCGACTCTTTGTGCTTGTAATGCTTGTGCGGCTTGTCGCGGCAGGTGGCTTGTTGTTGTTGTTGTTTAAAGCTTTGGCTTGTTGTGCTTGTTGTGCTTGTAATGCAACTTGTGCGGTTTTGGCAGCTTGCGCAGCTTGAGCGGCCTGTTGCACGGCTTTTTGTTTTTGCACTTGTTGATAGCCTCTTTGGAAAGCAGATTGCAATGTTGCGTCGAATTGGTTTGATGTGGTGAATGTTGGTGGTGATGGGGGTGGGGGTGGATTTGGAATGGCGTTTGTGGTGGTGGTGAATGATGATGTTGTGTTGATCATTTAGTTGGTAGATGGTGTTGTCATGTTGATTGCGTGATTGGTGGATGGTGTTGTTGATGTGGTAAGTGGCATCGTTGATGTGATTGGCCCTTGAGAGACCATGTTTTGCAATGTTGTGGGGGTGTTTGATGATGTTGCCATTGCTTGCGTGTTTGTCGTTTGTTGTTGTGATGTCAACAATAAGTTTTGAGCGTTTGGAAAATGTTTTGATTCATGGTTGGGATAGCGGTTTGATTGATGCTTGGTAGGGGAGGCAATCCCAAGCCAAGGAGTGATGTGGATGATAATGGTAGTGGTGGGATAGGTGGAAATGTGAGGGGGGTGAATCCTTGCGAGAGTGTTGTGGTGTTAAAAATGCCCCCTGCTCCAAATATGTCTCCCTCTTTTTGTGAATTCGTGAGAAGAGGTGTTTGTGGTGCTCCATGAAATGATGTTGATGATAGGTCATAATGTAAAGTGAGAGGAACATTTTGGTGTAATGGATTATGGAGGATGTTTTGTTCCACTGTGGTGTTTGCGTCCAAGTTTTGGTTATTCACAAGGGGATGTGATTGAAGTTCATTGAGAAATGTGTTTCCCTTGTTGACATTTGGTTGAGTTGGAGCAATCGATGTCGTGATTTTTGGAATGTTTTGCGTGACGTTTTGGGATGGAGGTGTAGATGAAATGGGGATGGTGGATGAGATTGGCGGAAAAGATGTCTCTACTATGGTGCTCACATCAAAATCCGAAGGCAACTTGGCCCCTTGCTTTGCTAGTTCAAGCATGTACAACGAAGGGTTAAGTTTCATCATGATGTTGATGATTCTATGGTTGTCTGGATTTTGGAGCATTTCGGCTATTTCTTCACGAGACATTCCAAAGGTGAGGTCCTCCCCTTGATTTTCTTCTTGTGGGTTTTGTGATGATGAGGGGACCAATGGATTGCTTGATTCTGCAAGATTCATTTCTGCGTTTGTTTGGCTAAGGTCACTTGAAGCGGGAGTTTCTTTGTGGGCTTCCATACTCTTCTTGTATTGAGATCTCATTTGAACCATAAAACAAGGATCAATCTTCGGAAATATGGGAGATGAATCTCTTGATTCCTTGGATTTAATCTCTATTTTATGTCCCAAAGTGAAAGTTTTTAGGATGCCTTTTAGGATCAAACGTGATGATGATATGATGGTGATGTTTAAAGATGGATGCTATGGATGTTTTGACTTTTGATAAATCTTGAATGAAATGCTAGGACTTTGGATTTTTGATTGGTTTGATTTTTGGATTTTGAGACTTTGTCCTTGATCTTTGATTTGGATTTTGGTTTTGATTTTAAACAAAACGTAACCCTAAGATGTTTGATAATGATCTAAGGGATGGTTGTGTTCAAAGGATGATGTTTTGGATATGTGTGAGGAGAAGGATACATCTACCCACACCTACCCAAATAGGATGATTGTTTCACTAAGTATATGGAGAAGGATTCATCTACATACACTAAGCTAGACAAGATGATTTGGATGACTTTGACTAAAGATATGCAAAAGGATGCATTCACACACTCCTAGCCAAAGGTGTTTTGATAAATGTTTTTAAGGACTTGATCTCAATGAGTTTGAATGATTGCTTGATTTTGTCATAAAGCCTAGCATTTCAAGGATGATTTCAAGGTTTTTCAAAAGATGACTTGTGAGATGGATGTTTGGATGTTTTGAAAGATGGATGAAAGAGGTTTGATTTGTTTTGATCCCTAGATGAACCTAAAAAGACCACTTTGTATTTTCCAAGACCTAGGTATTGAAGAGCATGCATATGCTTCCTAAAGACCTTTGTTAACCAAGGAATGATTTGAACATTTTGGATTTCCAATCAATGATTTTTGCTTTTGGGATTTGGAGTCTTCAACACACATGAAAGTTCATTTTGCTTAGTCTTTGCTTAATGGATTTATTTTACCAAAAACACTCTCTTTGATTAAAGTTTCAAACTAAGATGTACCAATGTCTTAATTTCTTTAAACCCCACAAGATATTTTATGTGGAAATTCAATGAACTTAAGGCAAGGGTTTTCCTATTGTTTACTCAAGAAGACAAATTGAGATATAATCCAATGCTTAGGAACCTCTACGAACATGAATCCGCAGGGAAAGCAGTAACATATGGATTGAGTCAATGGTATTTGTCTTAAAGAGGGTTTGAAATTTTGAGAACCATGTTGAATGTTTGTTTGCAAAATGTTTTCGAATACACACTGTGTTTTCAAACAAAGAATAATTACAAGCCCTATGGATGTGTAAGACTATATTTGTTGGATTCCCACTTGGACAAGTCCAGCTACGCTTATCCCTAGCGGATGGTTAGATGCTTGACCCCACTGGCTCCCCTCCACGGCTCATTAACGTCAATCGGGGCAGCCAAGCATCAACACCCATGAAACTCCCATGGCATGCTTTCCATCTCTACTAGAAGACCGTAAGAGTGTGGGGTGGCTTCAGAACGACCGCTCTTGCACCAACAAATAGATTAAGGATTTTGGCAAATTCTGGCACATGGGTTCTAGTAAGGACTTTCCGTTCGTGAAGATTGACCATACGGCAAGAGTCCCTTTCGGATCCATCTTGCAGACCAACCGTGATTATGGCGTTTAACCAAAACCCTCATTTATATCCCGGCAAAAAATCTCTTGGCTTTAGAGTGTTACCGGGTTGAGTCCGCCGGGGTGAGTACTTTTTCCCCAAGGCAGGCCCTCTAAGATAAACAAAAGCCAGCAAAGACACAATCCATCCTCGATCGATCTTTGATGGCACAAAAGAAAGAGAATGTAAATGCCCCTACTCACACTCGCACAAGATGTTCAATTTTTAAGCCCAAATTGAAGTGTTTCAAAGCAATAAAATGTATTTTGAGTGTTTCTCTTGCACCCTAGATCGCACGAAGCGCAAGGGGAGAGGATACGTACTCAAAAGACAATCACACAAATCAAACACTTGTTCGTTTTATACCCTTCAAAGCAATTGTGAATTCGTTTTAAGCACCAAATGAAATATGAAGGTTGCTTGTTCAATTTTTAACCCAAAACGAAATCTAGTAAGTGTGTCCTAAGGTTCGTTTTAAGCCCCTTGCAATGAAAATCAAATTGTTCGTTTTAGACCCAAATGAAAATTAGTGTTCTAAAACAAAAAGGAAAACAATTTCGTGAAGTAGTGTTGATCAAACACTAAAGTGTTTAAAAACACATTGTGTTTTCAAAAAAAGAATTTCCCCTCCTTGGTTTTCATTTGATAGCCTTCTCTTTTCCGCTTTGCACCTTTTCGCCTTCACTTGTACCTTCGTTATTCGTTTGTACCTATAAACAAAAAGATGATTATGTGAGAATCCAATTTATTTCAACTTCAATCAATAATATGATCTTAAGTGATGATAATAAAATGAAGATCATCTATTTGAAAAGGCATCACACTTGTTACACTTTAGCTTCTCTCTTATCATATTTTTCACCCCTAAAAGATATTGAATGAATCAATCACAAAGAATAGACCATAAATTTCCAATTTTTAACTATGGTCATAAGGATGAAAATGATTTATGATAGAAAACTTAATAACTCATATCAACGGATTAACTTAAAAAGAACAAATCTTTCAAAGTATTATCTTAATCAAACATTGACCATTTTAAAATAATCAAACTTTTGTAAGTTCATAAATTTTGCAGTTTCAAAAATGAACCTAATGGTGAAACGTGATGGATAAAGCATCTTCACAACTAGCACATCTTATAAAGCAAATTTCCTGCAACTTCTCAAATAAGTTTTCTAAGCCTATTACAAAGACTTGATGGCTAATTAGTGCACAGCTAGATCATGTAGATTGGCTTTCACATTTAATGCATGAGTGTGGTTGGTTGATATAAAGGGAATAAACAGATAATATAGATCAGTTCAAAGTCAGCGGCCAAATGGAATACAAAAATGCCTCGCCAGTCTGACATAGACGCCTGCAATCATCATTCCTGCACAAATATTAGTTAGTGATAGCAATCACATTAAAGGCGCCAGACAAACAGGAATTTATCATGAATCTATTTATTGCGCCCTTCATGACTTCATGTATTTATTTGCTGTGCTCCTTACAACTTTCCCTTACAATCATACAATGAACCAAAGCGCAGCTGGCAAGTAAGACAATAGGCGCGCCCAAAGTTTTTTAAAGAGAATTTCAATTTTTTGTCAATTGGTGGGTATTTGCTGGTGAAAGCGCCTCAGTTGGTCAATAAGAATTGACAGATCAATAAATTCCCAGTGCCTTACTAATGGAAAGAAGCGTACAGGAGGATTCTCAGAGATCTGATAGAGGACAAGTTGCTGCTCCCAAAATCTAGAATGTTTAACAGCGCCACTCCTATGCAAGGCGTGGAAATATAGACAAGGCGCAATAACTGTTTAACTAAATGGTGAAGAAGCACAGACAAGGTGCAGGATACAGCAAATGTATTTGGCAGGGGTACATTTGAAAAGACATTTTTTTTTAATGCCATGGGTAGGTGCAGATCCACGCCCGATAATGATGGTGAGATTTTAGACAGTGATTTCAACTGCACAAATTCTTCAACACTGGTGGTAAAAGGAATGTAAGACAAACATTCATTGCTTCAAAATATGAAAATATTTGTATTTGCAGTAACCATCACGTGGTAAAGTAGCTCGAAACTGGTATTGTTCAAGATTTAACTCTTTTCAAATAAGAAAGACAACCCTACACCATCAGTAAAAATGCCACCAGGAAAAGCTCTAAAGTGTTAGCAGCAATTGAGTAATAATGAAAGAGTCTGCATTACCATTAACAATGCCTGCCTGTATATAGAATGGGCAAACACAGGGAAAGCATGTGATCTATTAGACATAAGGTATCAGAGGAATATCATGATTGCAGCAATACACAGCAAAGGAGTAAGAATCTCTCAACTGAATGTAACTTCTAACTGGTGACACAAGTTGATCGGAATGCATGAGATCACAAAAAAAAATAGAAATATAGTCTCTTGAAAGAACACGAACAACCAACAAAAAGACAAGGCACATTATCTATCTGGCAAGAGGCTTCAACAAGAATCTCTCAACTGAATGTACCAGTGTTTAAAAAAAGATTTTAGGGCTGCAATGTTACGTTATCCTTCGTATTTAAAGCAAGACTATGGCCCCAGTAAAACGTGTTCTCATCACGTGAAATGATTGCACAACAGAAGGATTGGTTGGGGGAGTATTTGGAGAAAATGCAACTATCATGCATAAAGTAAAATCATAGAACTTTTTGCCAGCATCTTTGCTGCCACCTGCAAAAATGAGAGCCTTGGAACAGGGCGTGGACATCCATCAAAGCAACAGCGAGGACATGCAGGCGTACAAAGAAGGCATATAAATGCATTTAAACAATGGTGCAGCCTAAAAAGAACAATATAGTATTTTTTTTTTTTTTATAGAAGATAGTTGATATTTAAATTTTGTCACCATTCTTCTAAGATTTGACACAGCTGTATTAGAACAACCTCTTCATAAAAAATCTGCATGGTAAAAAATCCTGGAAAAGACCTTAGAAACTTTCAAGCAATGTATTAATCAACAATGGACAGAAATAAAGAGTGTGCTTTCCTATCCATGGCATGGATTGATAAAAGAGTATTTATGCATAATGATTAAATAAAGCCCTCCTTCTAGCGCCAAATGTGAGTGCCTTTAAAAATCTGCAAACACTAAACTCAAACAAGGGTTAGCACCTACAAATCCTTCAAGAACACTCCTATGGAATACCTTGCAAAGTGCTTAAAACATGTAACAAAAGGATGAAAGAAAGCTACAAGCATCATGAAAGCAATCACAAATTACCTATTCCATAGTTGGATTGGTGTCACATGTGCTAGTGACCCTTTCCCAATCCTTGATCAAAGCTCAAATTGAAAATGCTATGAAGATGGTGGAGTGATGATGAACAAGATCAAATCTCAAATGAAGAGAGTAACCTTGCATGAAATTGTGAAGGATTTGCTCAATTTAAAGATTTTCAAAATGCCAAGTGTTGAAGAGGGACCAATGTGGGATCAAAAACAAGCCAATGAGTTGAGGACACTTGTCATCATGTGATTGTTGATGGTTGTGCAAGATTTGGGAAGAGTGCCCAAGAGGGGGAAATTTTGAATTCAAATTTGCAATAAATTTTGAGAGGGGGACAAGAAAGAAGAGCAATAAATGCCCTGTTTGACTTGTCATGTTGAGGGAAAATGAGGTTTTAATAAATCAATAAAATTGATTTATTGTGCAAGTGGCTAGATCTAGATAATGCAAGTGGGATGTGATTAACCTTTAATCAGGATTAGATGATGGTTATGATGATTAATGCTGATTAGATGAGTTGACCTTTAGGATTTTGATAATTGATTTATTTAAATCAGAAAATGATGGAAAATGATTTAGGATTTGATTTAAATGAAGTCCTGATTTATTTAATTAAATGGATGATGCAAAATGAAGGTTGAATGATAAGGTTTATTTGATAAATGAAATTATCTAATGAATGGATGAAAGTGATGAATTTGCCTAATGTAAGAGCTAATTTGACTGAATCCGATCGAATGCATAATGTAAAATTTGCATGTCTACAGGTAGTATCACAAAAATATCCAACAAATAGAGCAAACAAAGATGACGCTCAATTATCCCATTCCTTCCTCTTGAAGTCCTTATGGACATCCTTTAGAGATTCTAGGAATGAGTTAATGAGATAAAATAACAAAAAGATAAACAATGTTGTTGTATCACTTTCCATATATGTTTTGAGGTTTCAGGTTATTATCCATTATTGACGATGTCTATTATAGGAACGATCTATTTTTGAAGACATATCTCAGGATGTTGATGGTGAATTGTCAATAGATAGGTAGTTAACACTTTGTCATTGTTTTAGTTTGTTTGCAATTCAAATCTTTGTGATTGTTTTCTTGAAAGTTCTAGCTTTTGATGTTGCTTTATCTGTTGTATGTTTTGTCAAAGGGTGAAAATGATGATTTTTTTTATTATGGATAAATGTTCTATTGTGGATAGGCAATGATAGAAACAAGAGTTTTGAGATTTTTCAAATGCTTTTATGCTTTGATGTTATTTGAGGCTATTTTTGGTGTGTTTTTGGATTTTGATAAGATATTTGAATGTTTTTGGATTTTCGATTAAGTTAAAGACCAAGAGGGACACTTAAAGGGACTGACCTAGTGCCTCGTGGGCTGATCAAAGATAATCCTTACCTATGTTATAGACATAGAGACCATGTAGTTCGATTGGTGTTGACTCAAAGCATAATTTTTTTTTGGGGGATTTTGATGTTTTGACTTTGTTTTTATTTTGATGGTTTTTCAACTATTTTTGGATTTTGATGTTGATCATATGGATGTATATCAGTATATAAGGATATCAATAGTCTTTTGAGATCTTGTTGATAGGCCAACTAAAATTGATTGATCTGATTGAGTAATTTATGATAATGATAACACTGTTGAGGATACACAACAATGCAATGATAATGTTGTCAAGATAGGAACAACATAAGGATTGGGAAGGACACATCCCAATATGATGAGTGATTGATCAAATAACAATTGATCAAGATTTGTAGCTAGGCTAGGAACAAGATTGTCGAATGTTTTGATACCATGTTGAAGTGTTAGCAAGATGAAACTAATATGGATTATTTGAATTGTTTGGATGATGCCTAGATCACAATGTGAGCTAGAAGACAGATCAAGATTTATTTTGGAGCAAGATGTAAGTACCTACCCCTAATGTCTAGCAATATAAAAAAATGAAAGTATTATCTTGTGATTGTATAACATGTTCGGATAGAGTATGCCCCTTTGGACAATATCTTCATGGCTCAGATAATGTTGGATAGGATACGATCAATGATAATGACCCATGTCAAGATGTTTACCATAAGCAAGTGTGAAGTGTACACCGAAACTTTGCCAAGATCAAGATAAGTTGGATTAGGATAAAAATGGGTTGGATGAATGGTTTAGGGATTTATTATGGATAATATGGATGGATGATGGGTGAAATGTTGGATTTATTATGGGTAGGATGAGATGCTTCTACTTGAAATGGTGCATACAAATGCTCGATTCTACTCATGATGCTTTTTTTCCAGGTTTTCATCATGGTACTTGTCCAAAGTGCCACCATAGTGGTTTTCACTGGAGAACGATTTTTATTTTTTCTCTTTTCTTGAATTTTATTTATTTATTTATTTTTTATATTTTCATTTTTATTTTTACTTTTTTTAGTGTTTATGCTTATGTTGAACCACCTGGTGGTACTAATGTAGACATTGTTGATGTTGATATAGGTGTTTTTGTTGTCATAATGTGCCAATGATATCCTACTTGTAGGAGTTTGATTTTGCTAAGATATGGGTGCTTGAATGTAACCCCTGAATATTTTTGTCTTCTTTGTCGATATCGGAGTGAACCTTACCTTGATGCGCACATCATGATAGGGTGCCCTTGGAGTCCTTATGATAAATATTCATTGCCAATACATGGTCAATGTGAGATTTGGATAACATGGATGGTGAAATGCATTGAGGGATATGAGGTTCAGATGGATTGGTTGACAATTTGGAATATTTGACTCTCCAAACTTGGGATGATGAGAAATGATGGGTGGATATGGAGATTGGATTGGGACCAATTTCTTAATATACCTTGTAAGCTGCTCTTGAAGCTTTCTTTTGCATTGCTGGACATTTTTGATGGACGAACTTCCCTTTTTATTTTTTCCCATAGTTTCTTTGACTAATGGAGTTTGATAGGGATGATTTTCTTTCTTTTTCTTTAGTATCCATTTGAATTTTTCTTGTCCATTTTGTTTTACCAATTCTTTTTCTTTAATGACTTGCTCCTTTCTTTGGTATGAATTTTTCTCTTGTTGTTGGTCCCATTTGGAGGGTTTAAATATGCATGGATGATGATTCATGATATGAATGGTTGTAGCATTGGTAGAAATTTCATCATAAAGACCCTTCATACTCCCCATGTTGGTGTTTACATTAGATAAAGTTTCCCCTGGTATTATAGAGGTATCACTGATATGTTTAGATTATTTAATTGTTGAATAACCAAGACATTGTTTCTTAGGATTGTAAATAATTTACACTAGTTCTAGGATACCCTATTCATGTAGACCTAATCCTCTTCCTTGATAGTACATCCGTTGAAAAATTATATTTGTAATAGGATATAATTTACCTTGGAAACAAGGTGCTAATCCTTCTCTTCTTTGTTGTGGATCTTCAAAGGTGATAGCTTCTTCATTGGTAGGATAGCTTTCTCTAACAAAGATAAGTGATTCAACTTTATATGTGATAGGATCCTCCATATGTGGGATAACTTCCTGATTGATATTCAGCTTGATCCTGTGAAATATCAGATTTTATTGTTTCTTCAAGAGGTGTTGATGATTCACAACCCATATAAAGGTCTTCATTGTTATTCATTTTTGGCATGCCTTCACGTGATGTTTCTGACTCATAAAGTATATAGAAGTCTTCTTCATGATCCATTTCTGATATGTCTCTAGATTTTACTGTCTTGATCATGTGTACAGATGTTAAGAGTAGGAGACTCTTGTTCCTTGGTAATGATATCAAGAGTATGAGACTCTTGTTTTAAATGAAGATCATCTACATATCCATTAGGAGTAAGCATCTCATGGGTAGATGTATGTGCATTCAGTATATAGATTTTTTCTTCTTTTGGAACATATTAGATGTCTTGGAAGATATCTGCCAAGTCATTATTGTATTTTGATGATAGGGATTCTTGATCTTGACTTTGTGTGGTATTATCTTCGATATGCTTTTGTTCATGCTCTTGACATGAATCAATTTAAAAGAAGGGATTTCTTGTAAAGGGTCCTTGGATTTCCTCAAAATGTGGACATATGGGTGATAGCTCTTGGCTTATATTTTCTACATTGGGGATAATTGTTGGATTAAGAGTCTCTTGATCATCAATATGTATTGTTATGAGGTTGGATGATGTCAATATATCCTGGGTTAGATCATTGTTAGAATTTGGTGATTGATTTTAATCATGCTTGGGATTAAATTCTTGATGTATTTCCTCTTGCTCATTGTATGATGCAGATACATTGTCAATATGCTCAATGGTAGATAGATCTTGATCATTGTTTTCAACTTTTGAGGTTGAGATATTATCAATGTTGTCATTGGTAGATGGCCCTTGATCATTGTCTTCAAAATTTGAGGTAGAGATATTGTTAATGTTATCATTAGTGTTCAGACCTTCAATGTTGTCTTCAATAGCTATTTCTCCTTGATCAATAAGGTCTTGGATGAGTTTTTTGAGTGTAAACAATTTTGATGCATCATGACCTTTTACTCAATGGTATTTACTATAGGCCTTGTCATCATACCATGGGAATTTGATGATAGTTTCACCACTTTGCGATGGTTTTGGAAGTGTGATAAGTTTGGCATTGACTAATTTTTTTAACAAACCCTCAATTGGTCCCCTAAAGCCGGAGTGTATTTACATTTAGTAGTCTGGTTGGATTGTGAGGCTTATTGTGGTGGAGATGATTTTTGTGTTTGAGATGGACTTTCTTGTTGAGATTGATGATCTTCATGATGTTGTAGTTGATGATTTTGATGTGGATATTGTTGATTTGGGATTTGATATTTTTGTTGGATTTAATTTTGATGTTGGGTGATTTGATTTTGAATAATGTTGGCAGTGTTGCTGGTGTGGATATTGAGGTGTTTGTGGAATGATTTTTGTTTGTTGTTGATATTCAGCATTTGACATTGAACATGGTGTTAATGATACATCGTATTTTGGTTTCATTCAAGTGCATCAACCATTTTCTCAAGTGAATTTAGGGAAATTTGATGTTGTAGATTTTGTCCTTGATGGTGATTTTGAAACCCTTAATAAGAGTGGTTTTGATATGGATGAGGATTTTGATTGAAATTAGCTATGTGACAAGATGCTCCAAAACCTTGATTAGGGGAATCCATAGTTGATATATAATTAACATTTTTAATATATGATGACCCCATGGGTGTATATAGTGGAACTAGATTTGGGTGATGGATTGATATTGACATGTTTTGGGGATAGTTGGATGTTTTTGGAATTTTTGATAAAATGATGTGTGGAGATGGTGTGTGAAAAAACATTTTGGCCAAAGATTTGTTGATGGTTTGCTATGGATTGTGATGCTCAAGACCTTAAAGTATGAGTGATTTTTGGTGGATGTTTTGGAAATGATGGTATCTTTGGGACTCAAAATGTTAGAAAACTTGGATCAATATTTCATTTTATTTTTCTAGAGGATATGTTTGAAGATCTACTTGAACTAGCCTTGAGGTGCAAGCAAATGTTGATATCTTAGAAATCAAGAGTAAATGAATAATCCAAGTTGTGTTTTGATTTTCAATCTTAAAACTAGGTTGGGGTGTTTGATTTTGTAAATGGATATGGATTGATGTTGATATGATGTTTTGGAAGTTTTATTGTTTCGTTCTCAAAAGATAGAAAGATTAACTAGTTTTAGGATTAGTCTCTGATTTGCACCAAAAAACAAGGCAATAGCGGTAATCTATAGAGCAGTAGCAGTTGAAATGTAGGACAACTGTGGTCAAATTTAGAGAAATTGTGGTCTTTGTTTCAAGTTGTGACTGGTAACAGAGAAGGAGATAGCGGTAATTTTGACAAAAGCAACCCTATTTAGGTCAATAGCAGCTAAGTATCAAGAATAACTATAGTAAATTTTGTCAAAAGAGGCCTTAGTTTGCAATTTTTTTGATTGGTGAACAGTCAAGGAAAAAGCGGTAGTTTGATCAAAAGTAGCTGAAAAATAGGTCAATTGTGGCAATGTTAGGGTAAAAAGTGGATAAGTCAGGTCAAATACATTCTATTTTTCAAAAGCAAAATTTTTTGATAATGACTGTCATAAACCAGAGAGCAATAGTGGCCCATTTTAGATCAACTGTGGTAATGTTTAGGGGGTATGTGCAAGATCATGATGGGCCAAAAAGTGGCGATATGATGGGTATGTGTAGGGTATGTGGCTGACGACTTTTTTTTACCCAAAATTGATGAAACGAAAAGGGTTTTTAAAGGAGATTCTTAGTTTTCCATAAATATAAATTATTCTTTACTTTGCATTTAATAAATAATTATTATTCATTTTCTATTTGAATTACGACTAAAGTCTTGATTGATAGGTTGATTAAAAATCAACTATAGCTTTCAAACGGTATCACATTTTTTGAATCTGAAACATGTGTTACATTCTATGCTTTGCATACTATTGGATTAAAAAAAAATTGAATTTCATGAAGTTTTGACCAAGTTAAGGTGGTTAGACATACGCGTTTTTATATTTTTTAAAAGTTGTAATAAAAAATCATAATTAATTATTTACTTGGAAAAAATTATAAAAATATATGCATCACATCTGGACATGAGTCATCTACTTATATCTAAAATATTATAAAAAAATATTATCATTTTATTGTGGTTAGGGTGGTCAGACAGAAACCTACTTCTTATTTTTCCCTAAAATTAAGTACTACTGCATTGAAATTTCAAATTTTCACTAAATAGATTTATTTATTTTTAAATAAACCTAGTAGTTTGGAAACTACATTCAATTTTCTACATATTCCATTCTTATATATTTTTGAAATAATATAGATAAATATTCAATTTTTTACGTGAAGTTGCCTAACTCTGATTTTTTTGAATTTTTCGCCACTTAAGGGCCTATTTTTTCCATGATGATCCTGCACATACCCTTAGTTCAAAAGTGACAAAAAATAGTAGCAATAATGGCTTATATTCAATTTGTTTTCTAGTTTCTGTTTTAATTGTAATTTGGTCAAGTTTTTCAATTTTGATGTATTTGTTTGATCTGATTTGTTTTGAAATTTTGCAAGTGATACAACATGTAGACATGCAAATAATCTTAACTAACATAGTGCATCTAATTCCGATCAATCATCATCAAATTCTTCTATTAATCAAATAAAGTAATTTATTAGATTAATTCACTAATGTCCATCATGTTTAATTAAATCCCAAAAGTCCTCTTATTTGATAAAATAAATCAAATGATTTAAATCAAATATCATAAATTCACTAACCCACTCAAAGTTAATTAGATTTTGAATTAATTAACTTTAATCACCTTCTAATCATCATTAATAAATTCTCTAGCTTTTAACTCCCCAAGAGTTAAATCAACGCCTGATTAACTAACCCACTTGCACATGAAAATAGTTTCTTTTAACTAACTAATTACCTCATTTATCCTCTCAAAAGCATATTCTAGGGAATATTCCTTCATTGACTCCCTTTATTTGACTTTCTTACCCAAACAATTTCCCTCCAAAACATCCCAACCACATGCATTTAATGCCTCTTACATCTCAACAACATGCAAAATGTGCTCAATCCTAACCTATTAGCATTGAGACAAGTGTCCCAATCTCATTAGGCTCTCTTTTAGTCCCACATTCCTCCCATCTCTCCATTCTTCAATCCTTCAACCTATAAATAGAAGCCACTTCTATTTGAAATCCATCCACAATCTTATGCATTTGCACTATAGGCACATTTCATCTTGTATTGTATCACATTTTTTTCATTATCATTGGAAGCTTATCAAGGAGGTGGGAAAGGGAATATTTTTCACATCAAAGGAGGACCACTCCCACTATGTGATACGGTATGAACTTTCTTGTATATGCTTACATTTATCTACTTTGGTTATTTTGTTTTCTTATTTGCATATGCACAATGTTTAGGTATCTCATAGGGAAGCTTTTGTTTGCTTTGTTTAAAATGGATTAAATATGCTAATATTTGTTTATCTTTAAGAAAATGCAAAAAACAAAAGCTTCTACATAATGGTGCTAGAAGGAGGGTTGTCTATTCCTATCTGTTTACATTAAATGCATTGCACAGGAATACAAAGTCTTTATTTCTATCCTTAATCGGTTTGAATACATTAAAAAACAATAGAAAGTCTTTATTTTGGATCATAATCAATTTGTAGAATACCTTTTTTAATATCAATCCATACCATAGATAGGAAAGCACAATCTTTATTTGTGTCCATTATTGATTAATGCAACATTCATTCAGGGTATTCCATAGCTCTTCTATGTCTGCTTGTATTCACTTTGCTTGAACTTGAAGAAGGCTATCTCCATTTCATCCTTGTTCTATTCTAACAATTACATTATATAACTCCATTTTCATTCCTGGATATCTCTAAATGTAGCTTCCTTTGATGCCAAACAAGAGCTTGATTCCCCTGCTTGCTTATACTTCTCTTCATACTTATTTGACATAGATTCAACTTCTCGTTTATCTGTAGCTCCTTTCTCTATGATTTCATTAAGTCAATTTCCACACCTACTTTTGTACAGAACAAGTTCTTATAGCTTGGATCGATAATAGTCAATCTTTTCTTTTGATTCCATAATATATTTTCTTTTCTTTGTTCTTGCTTTGATGAATGTCCACACCCTGTTCCAAAGCTCTCATTTCTATAGGCGATCAGCGAGGATGCTAGCAAAGGTTTGAGAATTTGGCTTTACGCCTACTAATAGCATTTGTTTATTGCACTTTAATGCCTTAATGTGCATTTATTAGAGATTTTATGTCAAAAAATTTAAATGCCTTATCTGATGTGCATTTATTAAAGGCATTCAAGTGATTTGATACATGATTGCATCCCTTAAACATCAACCATTTTTAAATCAATCAGAGCAATAAATGAAAGTGAAGGCATCATTACAACATATCACATTCTATTACATGTTTTTTTGGTTGGCAGCATCATTACAACATATCACATTTTTTTTGTGGTTGGCAACAATAAGCGAAAGTGAATGTTTCATCTTTAATAGAACAACATTGATAGTAGATTTGTATTGTTGGGCATACACATTTAAGTTGCATTTCTGATTTCATTTGTATTGTCAGGCATACACATTTACGTTGCATTTCATTTAATTTGTCTTTCTTATTGCTATGCCATTGGCCATGTGGTAATTATGTTGGAGAATTTAATTTAATTTTTTTTTGTTTTGTTTTTGTTTTCTAGGATGGATGAATGAAGCGAAGAAATGTAATGATGGGTATTGTACAAGAGAATATCACTCTTATGAACATTGATGAACTACCTAAGCACACAAAATTGTGAAGGTGAAAGATATTTGCATTAGAAATTAATTTGAGATATTTCACATGAATTGAAATTTGATATGTACCCTTTACCTTTGCATAGTGGCATGATTGTAAGGTGTTGCTAATTCAGATTTTCTGCATTCCTTATTTGTTAGTTGTTTTGATGTAGTTAATAAAGTGCTAAATCTTGTTCTCATTTGACTTTCACAAAAATGGATGATCCAAGTATTCTCTAGGTTGAATTGACTTCATTGTTTTTGAGATTGAGCTTTTGCAGTGTGTTTCTTTGCTCTTCATATATTTATAATAACAAAGGAGAGTATGCCTGTGTCTTGATAATTATATTAGAAAGCTGATATAATTATCGGAATGACCGACATTTGAGATCATACAGCTTCTTGGGGCTCATCAAATCTGATTTTTAGCTATAACCATTGTTTTCCTTTTTAAGGACTTTGCATGATATGGGTAATTTTTTCTTCATTGATTCCTTGAAATAAATCTTATTTCTAATAGCTTTGTAATGTTTGCGGGGAGCAGGGATTTTGTTTGCACAAGGAACTTACAAAATTGAAGCATAGGAAACAACCTTTGAAGAATTTTTGAGCTGGAAGTGGGTATTGAACTTGAAAAAGCATTTTTAAATGCTTATTGTAATAGCTTGGAGCATCCATTTCCTATTTTAGGACAACTCACTTCATCTTTGGGCTTAAAATTAACCAAACAACTCAAGCTTTGTCAAAGTTGGATTAAAATTGAACATTGGAAACTCACTAGACTTTGATTTGGGCTAAAATTGAACAAGACAAACTCACATGTAACTTGGTGCTCTAAAAATAATTCATCTTTACTTTGGGTTTAAAATGAACTTGTGCCTTCAATTATTTTGTGATCTTTTACAATTTGTGTCATTCAAATGCGTATGCATTTCTCTCATGCCTCTCGGCGATCTTGAGAATCAAAATCATTCTAGTGACATTGGTTGTCTAAAATTACCCACACATTTCAAATTTGGATCTAAAATTGAATAATCATGTGAGTGTGAAGGAAAAGACATTGTGTGTGCTCCCTCCTAGTGCTTTACACAATATAGGTAGTCAAACTACAATGTACTTCTTCACTATTGTTTATCTTTAGATGGCCTACCTTGGTGGGAAAAATTACTCACCCCAAGGGAACGACCCAAGTGGTAACGAGCATAATCCAAGCTCTTCCGAACCACTATACAAATTTTTGATTGCAAGGAAATTTTGCAATCAACGGGATGTGGTATGTGATAGCTCTCCCCCAGTATCTTTATGATGCGTAAAGCCCTTTTTTTAAGGCTTGGGAGAACTCTTGAGGGATTTTATCATAGTACCCCCTTAATCAGATGTCCTTACTACAACCCTTTGTTTAGAAGGCCAAAAATCCTTAAATATTTTTTGGTGCAAGAACAGTCATTCTGAAGTTGCTTCACATCTGAACTATTCAATAGTAGAAACAAAAAAAATCCTTAAGGTCTCTGAATCTTTAGGATTTTAAGATTTGGTGGTCTTGACAAGTGTGTGTCATGGAGGGGAGCTAGTGTCGCCAAATCTCTTTAAACTATTTGCTTTATCCAATGTTTGGAAAAATCTGAGTGGAGACTCAACAAATATAGCCATTTCTATCCTAGGATTATACAATCTGGGAGTCAGTTAAATAAATTGATTGGATCTCAAAATTTGAAACAAACATTTAACAAGTCATTGAAATTTCAAATCCTTTGGAAGAGAAAATATCCTTGAAGATTCCAAATATTACTGCTTGTCCCTTGGGATTTTATCTTTAGAGGCTTCTAAATATTTGGGCCAATATCTCAATTTGTTCTCTCCAAAGTCAACCTAGGGAAACTATGGCTTTGACCCTTTGATTTTCACATAATGGACCTTGTGGAATGAAAAAGAGTTAAGACATAAAAATTCAGTTTGAAAGATAAGGAAGAAGTGTTGATGTGGTAAAAAGAATCCATTTAATCAAGATCAAAGACAATTGAACCCCACATATGTGTTTGTTCAAATGATTTCCCGCAAAGTCAAAATTTTGAAACCAAAGCCCATTAGTCGTAATAAGCGTCTTAGTCCAAAGGCTCTCAAGAAACATCTTTTGTCACTTTACAAAACCAAAGATAGATTGGTATACAAATTTTACAAACGTGCTTCAAGAAACAATCCAAATTTGTATTCCTTCTATTATTCTCAGAATCCTAGTCTTTTCCAACGTTTTGAATTTCTCACATAGGGTTGAAAGTTTTAGAGGTATAAAATATTTTTCAATACCTTGGTCTTGTAAAAAAAGTCTCTCTAGGTTCATCTAGGATCAAAATCACCCCTTTTATTTGTCACCATCATCCCTCAAATCCCATCTCACAAACAACTTTTAGAACCTTGGAAAAATCATTCATGTTAGACTTATGGTAAATCCTTCAATCAAAATCAAAATCACTTTGTTTGGCTAGGTGTGTGTGGATGAATCCTTCTTCACACATTTAGTTAAATTATCACCCCCTTTGGACAAAGATAACATCTAATATCTTAGGATCTAGAAGTCCATTATCCAAATCAAATCAAACCAAATCCAAATCAAAATCCAAAATCCTAAAGTTTAGTATTCCTCCAAGGATCTCAAAAGTTCAAACATCCATATCATTCATCCTTCATTTATCACACCACCATCATTTGATCCTGAAACATCCTAGATTTTCTTTTTTGTACATAATGTTTAGACCAACCTAAGGAGTTATAGGTTTACCTCCCATATTCCTAAAATTTGATCCCAATTTTATGGTCCAAACAAGATCACAACACAAGAAGATCATGGAGAAAAATAAAGAAACATACACTTCAAGTGATTTGAGGCAAACTGCATCAAAATTTAACCCTATGGAATCTACCATCCCTTCACTCAACCCCCCTCAACAATCACAAGATCTTCAAGAGGGAGGTTGTCAAGTGGAGGATGTCACCAACAACTTCCAAGGGATGACCTAAGATGAAATTGAACTTGTCCAAAATCTCGAAACACATAAGATTGTCAACACGGTCATGAGGCTCAATCCCACACAATACATGTTGGTATTAGCAAATGAAGGGGATAAACTCCCTTTCAATTTTGATGTGAACACTATTGTTGAACAACCTCTTGGGAATATGCCACCCACATCATTCGCACCAACATCATTCCCAAGCATCATCCAACCCATCATACAACCAACATTTTCTCATGCTCCAAGTAAAACCATGATCACCAAGGGGAGTTCATTACTCCAAGCTCTTCAAACACATCCAATTGTAAACACTCAAAATCTAGAGGCTAACACAATCTTGGGTATGCCTAATACCGTCCCACAAGATCCAAAACATCCATATGTACCACTCATCTTCCATGATACCAACAATCCCTCCAAATTTTCCACAATACTGACATACTCTCTTGACACACAAGTCTCTCTCCCCATGATATCACAAGGACAAGTAGATTCATTTGGACAAGTGGTAACTTTTAATGCATCATCCTCACTTTTTCAAGAGAACACACCACCAATATTTTCATCATTCCCTCTTTTAACATCAACATCCCCACCAACTCAAGGTTTAGGGAAACCCCTTTACCTAACATACCAATCCAAAACCAATCAAATCAAATCAATCCTCCAGTCACAAGTAAAATCAACATGTCAATCATCTCAAATCCTCCAATCATGCCACTGATATCATAACACCAAGTGACACCAATCCAAACATATCAACCAATCATCACTCCATCTACAACACCTCAAACTCTCCAAAACATGGTCTCCCAAGGACCTAGCACATCAATCATACCGCCTCCCACACAACCTCTTGTTATCACTCAAAAAGAACCTCCAAAACCACCCCAACAATCTCTCATCACACCATCTCACACCATTCCACCAAATTCTCCACCTCCACCCCCAAATCCAAACATATCAAATCAATACAACATCGCATTGCAAGTAGCCCAACAAGCGTATCAAAAGGCTCTTCAACAATTCCAAGTTCAAAAAACCACACAAACTGCACAACAAGTCGCACAACAAGCACAAGAAAAAAAAGCCACACAACAAGCACATCAGGCTGCCCAAGCACAAGTGCAAGCTTTACTACAATAGCAACAAGCTGCACAAGCCACACAGGTTGCACAAGCCACACAGGCTGCAAAAGTTGTGCAAGCCACTCAAGCTACATAAGCCACTCAACAAACTCAAGCTCAAGCACAAGCCTTGTTACAACAACAAGCCTATCAACAGCATGCACAACAACAAGCATTGATAGCTCAACAACAACAAGACCAACAACAAGCATTGTTGGAAAAGAACAACTACAGGCATACCAACAAGCGTTGCTTGCACAACAAAGCCAAATACGCAAGTCATCCCACCCATCACCGAATCAACCATACCACCCCAAAACACATACATCCCACCACCTGATCCACAAAATGATTTGTCCACAAAAATTAAATTTCTCTCGCAACAAGTGTTAGACATATAATCAGGAAAGACAACGAAATCACAAGGGAATTTGTGCCCCTATCCATTTGATAGAAGCATTATGATGGTCCCATTCCCATAAGGATTCGAGATACCAAAATTCAACAAATACCATGGGACTGGCAATCCTAAAGATCACATTAGGGAATTCTGTGTACACTATATGGAAGTTGCATATGATGATTCCTATATGATGCGACTCTTCCCTCGAAGTTTGGCAGATACAACAATGGAATGGTTCTCTCGCCTTCCTCCCAAAATTAAAAAGTTTCAAGAAATTTTGGATTTATTCATACAAAATTAATCATTTAACATAGGCATGGAAGTGAGATTGGAAGAATTATCCAACCTAAAATTAAAAAAAGGGAGAAACATTTGTAGCCTTCTTGCAACGATGGCGAGTGAAGGACAATAAGAGCAAATGGGCTATGTCTGAAGAACAACAAATTGGGACTATCATCTCCAACCTTGAAGGGACCTTGTCCTTTCACTTGAAAATGAAATGCATAACCTATGACCAATTGATTCCCAAAGCACTCAACATCGAAAGAGTCCTTATAGCACAAGGGGGTACACCCACATATCAAGACAATTGACCATCAAAAAGTTATAATGACAAACCTTGCACATGGGAAAAGAACAAAAATGTCACCAAAAATGGTTTCGTTGACACCAAGGTTGTTATCAACACCCCAAGGAAAAATACACAACAACAAATGTACCAACAACCACAAATCAATACCCAAAGCAACCCACAAATCAGCCCATCATCACAACAACAACCCAACGATCACATTGTCAACACCCTAACTGCTCAAGGGGGACCACCCCAAAGGAACAAATATCCCCCTAAACAAAAATACACACCACTTGGGGAACCAATTGAATCTATCATACAACAGCTGGTACAAGTGAATCTAATCAAAATTCCAGTCTACAAAAATTATCAAGAGCCTCAAGTTAAACGACCATGGTATAATGAGAAGCACCTTTGTGACTTTCAAAAAATAAAGGGACACACGACAACCAGTTGTATGAGACTCAGGAATCTAATCCAAGATCTCATTGATGATAAAACCATAACCATTGAACAACTAGTTGGGAATCAAGATCACAAGATATACATGAATCCAATGCTAGATCATAATAAAGGAAACAACAATGGTAAAGGAAAGAATTACAACAATGTGAACCATATTTATGACCATGTTGTTGCATCCTTGGATGAATAGGTCACAATTGTCAATATCAAAGGATCTAGAGCTAAGTGTGGAGTCACCACACATAGCAGAAAATTTTCCATTCCAGGACCTTCACCACCACCCAAGGCCCCCATTGCCAACCTGAAATCAATCCCTAATGGTTATAATGTCCTAGATCAACTGAAAAAGACTCTCACCCAGATCTCCATCATGGAGTTGCTAAAAATCTCACCCGTACATAGGGACATCCTAGAAAATGCATTGGTCTCATCCTCTATCCCCATAGATCTTGATGAAAACTAGTTTCAAGTTATGGTCAGACATATCACTAAACCACATCTCCTCACATTCTCTAAGCAGGATCTCCCAACCCAACCATCTCACAATCATGCACTCCATCTTGAAGTCCCACTCCACAAGAACAAAGTCAAATGAGTCTTGGTGGATGGAGGTGTGGGTTTGAATATTTCTACTCTACAATTAATAAAGAATCTGGGATTCTTTGAAGATGTCATCAAGAAAGGAAAAGGTGTCACTATCAAGGCTTATGATGATCAAGAATGGGTATCTCAAGGCACCATTCAACTCCCTATCCAAGTAGGGCTAGAAATCATGGAGACTACTTTCCAAGTCCTTGACCTTGAACTCCCATATAATATCTTCCTAGGGTGCCCATGGATCCATGGGATCAAGCTGTCACATCCACGTTCCATCAATGTGTAAAATTCCCTTATCAAAACCAAGAAGTCACGATCCATGGCGACCCCGAACCATTCTATTATTGCAAAAATATGGAGGCTAAGTATTATAAGATCCCCCAAGTCCTAAAGAATGGTGAGGGACCCACATATCCTTATATAGACCCATCCACTCTAGCCTCCACTTTTGAGACAAAGACAGACTCCACTCAGGACATCTTGGATATTAAGGTTATGATCCAAGATAATGGGTGTGGAGACTACAAAATGAAAAAGAGTGCCTTTGTGATAGGAGAGTTACCTCAATCTCCTAGATCTCATGGGAAACCATAGCCAATCGACACAACATCTCAAACCTTCAAAGCAGAACCTACCACCGTTAGAAAATGGGGAGACACAAGCAAAGAGGTAGTAGATGAAGACCTTTACCTGATCTTCCCATGGAAGATAATAACAAAGGACTACATTAATGTGTGGATGGGGCTACAAAAAAAATGAAAAGCTTAGGAAAAATGACAATGGCTTGTTAGAACCCATTGTTCCTAAGAAGCACAAAGAATCTTGGCCTTGGATATACACCTATAAAGCTAACCATTGTTGGAAAAGGTACCCTTGTTAAAAAAGTCAAAGCTCTTCTTGAATTACAGGTATCCATAGGTCTACCTCTAGATAAGTATACCTTTGATATAACTAACATGTATGACGATGACTCCATCTCTGATTTACCCATGTTATTTGAGGATTCCTCCCTTTTTATGATCACTGCCATGTCTTTCGAGCTGAGTAACCGAACCTCTAAACTAAAGCTTGTGTACCCCCAACTAATAGACTATGATCAACAAGGACCATCGATCTTAGAAACATTTGAAAATGATGAGGATCTCTCAAAATTCATGGGACTAAGGGATACTCTACCGTATGGAGACCAAAAATGAGGGTTTGATATTGAGTTGGACACACATTCCTACTATGGGGAAATGATTGAATCTCTTAGTCGCAAAATCAAAAATCTAAGAGTAATATCTAGGTCTCTAAGTGAAAATCACATTGTGGCACTTTCTTACCCAAAAATAGTAAAAAGAAAGGACGTATTTGATGGTGAAAACCTCTCTGAGGTGCCAAAGGATGAGAGATTCAATCTTCCCCTTAGTGCCATCTATTAGGAAAAATTAGCAGTACTGGCAGAAAATGCAACCTAGTCAATTTGGGAACTAAAGAGATGCCACACATCACTTTCTATGTAGAGTCACTTTTGACCGAGGAACAAGAAATTCTAGCTCCATTTCTGAAAGCAAGGAAAGTAGATTTTACATGGACCTATGCTGACATGCCCGGTCTTGATCTAGAGGTAGTAGTCCATCATCTAGCAGTCTATCTAGAGGAAATACTCGTAAGGAAAAAATTAAGAAAGATGCATCTGTAGATCGCATTGTTGGTCAAACTTGAGTTGCAGAAACTCCTTGACGTGTGTTTCATACGACCTATTGACTATCTCGAATGGGTTTCCAATATTGTACCTATTTCTAAGCCCACTGGGGGCATCCATATCTGCACATACTTTAGGGACTTAAACAAAGCACTCCCTAAGGATGATTTCCCTCTTCCCAACATAGACATGATTGTGGATTTAACATCAGGACATGAAATGCTATCATTAATGGATAGGTTTTCATGGTATAATCAAATTATGATAGCAAAGGATGATCAACACACGATAGCCTTCACCTGTCCATGGGGTACCTACTGTTGGAACATGATACCATTTGGGTTAAAGAATGCTAGAGCTACATACCAAAGGTCTATGACTCTGATTTTTCATGACATGATCCACAAATCTATAGATGATTATGTGGATCACATATTAGCCAAATCAAGGAAGCATCAAGACCATATAGCAGCACTAGGCTATTTTTGACAGACTAGAAGAATATAAAGTACAATTCAATCCTAAGAAATGTGTCTTTGGTGTACAATTAGGAAAATTTCTAGGGTATATTGTATCAATGTGGGGAATTGAGACAAACCGTACAAAAGTCAAAAAAATCCTTAAAATGGAAGCACCACAGACATTGAAGTAGTTAAGGGGTTTACAGGGAAGGCTCCAATCCATTCGCAGATTCATAGCATAGTTAGCAAATAAAACCGTCCTATATTCTCATCTACTCCACAAGGGGGTATCATACAAATGGGATGTGAAATGTGATCAGACATTCAATAAAATCAAGGAATACTTGCTAACACCGCCAATCCTCATGCCACCAATCCAAAACAAACAATTGTTCCTATACATATTAGTGATTGTGGCAACCCTTGGCACTCTTCTAACACAACATGATGAAACAGGGAAAGAAAGAGCCATTTACTATATGAACAGAACCTTGGTGGGACACGAGCTAAACTACACATTCATTGAGAAAGCTTGTCTTGCAGTAGTGTTTTTCTCACAAAAATTCAGAAACTACATTCTTTCTCATCAAATAAATCTCATCGCCAAGATAGACCCTCTAAAATATCCACTCTCTAAGGCAACACTCATAGGCCGAATGGCTAAGTGGGTCATGATATTGATAGAATATGACATTGAGTATGTAGAACGAAAAGCTATCAAGGAATAGGTAATCACAAATCAATTGGTGGAAGCACCTATATATTTAGAGAACCCCCTAGTATTAGAGTTTCCAAATGAGTCCATTTTCAATCTCAATGTAGCAGATCATTGGAAGGTATACTTCGATAGGTCATATACTCAGCATGGGTCAAGAGCAAGAGTCTTCTTCATCACACCACAAGGAGATTGCATCTTGAAGTCATATAAGCTATATTTTCCATGCACCAATAATATTGCGGAATACAAGGCTCTAGTCATAAGACTTTGAATTGCATTATAGTGGAAAATTATGGTACTTAAGGTTTATGGAGACTCATAGTTAATTATCAACTAGGTCAATGATGAATACCAAACAAAGAATGATAAGCTTACCCCATACAAGAAACTGGTGGAGAATCTCAAGGAATTCTTCATTTACATCACATTTGAGAAAATACCGAGGGTAAATAACATAGCAATAGACGCCATGACAACAATTAGATCATTGTTGGATATCCCATGCAATGTCCCTAAATATGAATTCTTGGTAGAGAAGCTTCTTGTACCATACTTCAAGGTACTAAAATCTGAGCTTGTATGTGAAATTGTTGGTCTCAGTGATCCTTGGTACCATGACATATTCACCTACCTAAAAATAGGAGTCCTCCCTACCGATATCGCCCCAAACCTTAAGAGAACCTTTTATCAAAAAGTCATCTCGTTTTGTCATTGCAGGTGATACCCTCTACCGTAGAAGTAGTGAAGGAACCCTCTTGTGATGCCTTAACCTCAAGGAAGTTTTGACTACTTTAACAAAGGTACACGATGGTATTTATGGTTCAAATTCTAGTGGTATGACCTTGGCCAAGAAACTATTGAGGATAGGGTACTATTGGCCTACAATGGAGAAAGAAGCTCATGACTATGTCTGAAAATGTTTGCAATGTCAACAACACGGGGACCTCATCCATGCACCAGGTCAAGAGCTCCAACTGATTATAACACCTTAACCCTTTTCACAATGGGGGCTCTATCTCATCGAAAAAATCTCACCCACCTCATCTAATGGATACAAGTTCATTATCACTACCACGAAATACTTCACAAAGTGGGTAGAAGCCATCCCCATGACCTATATCATAGGGAAGTAGATCTAAACCTTCATCCTAAACTACCTCATTTGTCATTATGTTGTTCCACAAGCCCTTATCTCGGATAATGGGACACCTTTCAAAAACTAGGATGTTTGTGAGCTATGCCAAAAATTCAATATCCAACATTGCTTCTCTACTCCATACTACCCCCAAGGTTATAGCCAAGTTGAGGCTACCAATAAAACCATCTTGAAAATCCTAAAGAAAATAGTCAATGAAGTTGGTCGTGATTAACACCTATAGCTAAATCCCATATTATGGGCCTACAAAATGACTATCTGCACATCTACAGGTGTAACCCATTTCTCCTTGGTTCACGGATCAGAATCCATCCTTCCCATTGAGATCAAGCTCCCATCCTTAAGAATATTATTGTAGAATCTCATTACTGATGAAGAATATCGGGTGTCATGGTTGAACAAGCTAGAACTACTAGATGAGTGGTGCATGGATGCTTTGAACCACCTGCAGGTCTATCAAAACTGTCTCAAGTGGAGCTATAATAAAAAGATCAAGAGTCGGTCATTTCAAGTTGGAGAGCTCGTGTTGAAAGAAAATCAAAAGAATGTACCAAATCCATACAACAAGGGAAAATTTGAACCCAACTGGTTGGAACCCTTTGTTGTCATGACAAGTTACAAATCAGGAGCATATCATCTCTCTACACCCAAAGGTGAGCCTCTGTAGGAGCCCATCAATAGCTCCCATTTCAAAAAGTTTTATGCCTAAGATTGCAAGGTATAAATAAAAAATTAAAAAAAATTAAAAAATTAAAAAATTAAAAAAATCAAAAAAGGGATTGAAAATAGTAAAGAAAAAAATCATCCTCTAGTGAAAACCACTTCGGTGGTGCACTTTTGGAAAGTACCTTGGTGAAAACCTGGCAATTAGGCACCCTGCATAAATAAAGCACTTTCCATCCACCATGGATTCTTTGGCTTTTTCTGCATCACCTTCTATTGCTTTCCACCACATTCACCCATCACATTCCATTGATCCTTCCCTTACCCATCCATGTTTGCATCATAGCTTGATCCTATGTTAGTATCATGTTCAATCCTAGAACTACTTGGAACATTCCTAAGGTCAATGTGTCCTTCCTATATTGGAGTAGTATATCACATCACACTAGGGGCATGTTCTCATGCCTGCATCAGATAGGTTTCGTGTATATTCTTGAAATCTTTCTTAAAATCCAAAAAATCCAAAAACATTCACAAAATAAAAAAATCCAAAAACATTCATAAAATCAAAAAAATCCAAAAACATTCATAAAATCAGAAAAATCCAAAAACATCCATAAAACCAAAAAACCCAAAAACATCCAAAACATGTCAAAAATCCAAAAAAAAAAGGTCAAAAATAGAAAATTTCAAAAAATAGAGTTGTCATGTCGAACTATGAGGCTTCTGCATGTATAACATAGGCAAGGTTGATCCTTGATCAGCCCCCGAGGCCCCTAGCTTAGGTCCTTTAGGTGTCCATCATAATAAACTGGCAATCCACACATGTTCATATCTTCATCAATAAATGAGTCTATGTTAGTCGAACTACATGGTCTCTGCATGCATAATGTAGGCAAGGCTAATCTTTGATCGGTGCTTGAGGCCCCTAGGATAGTTCCTTAGGTTAGGTTCTTGGTCAAAATCTCAAAAAACATAAAAATATTGGAAATTTTGAAAATCAAAACATTTGTAAAACATTTTAAAAATCCCAAAATAGACTCAAAACATTTTAAAATACCAAAAACATTCAAAAAACCCAAAATCATCCATCCCATTTCACCTTCACCCACAATAAACATCCACTCACAATAAATGGTCATCATCTTCAACCTTTGGAAAAATAATCAGAAACAAGTATAGCAAATTGAAAGTGTCAATTCAAATGTTAGGGTCTTAATTCTAGGTCAGTAGGTAAACAAGTTAGTCAACTCTTGGTGTCAACAACCCATCATCTCGTTAGTCTCAAAATCATCTGATAACATCATGTCCTAGGATGCATCCTTCCTACAATGGACATCAACATCAAGAGCTTGATTTGTCTTTGCTAACTTGACTAATTCTCTTGTGTGTTGATCATGTTGGCATGAGGTTATTAGACAAATTGAGGCCCTAGAGGTTTTGAAGTCTTGCAAACTCAAGTAAAATGGGTCCACTAAGAAGATTGAAAGACATCCAACAAAGTAAGATTTCCAAGAAGAAAAATTTGTTGAGGAACATGACTGGTAAGCAGGTTTCCCTATAAAGATAACTTAACCATTTCAATGCAACCTCCAATTTGCTCAGGAATACTACCAACCAAAAGAATTCCATGAAAGATCTAACACCCCATAATGTTGTAAATACATAGAGTCAGGAAAAGCTATTATCTTGAATCCACCACAAATTTCACCTGGAATGGTGCCACCAAGCTTATTGTTTGAAAGGAAAAGGCTATTCAGCATTCCCAAAAAAGAGCACTAAGTCATTATGTCGAACTATGTCATCTCTGAGCTTAAACATAGGTAAGGCCATCATTGATGAGCCCTTGAGACACAAAAACACAAAAAACATTTAAATAACCCAAAAATCCAAAAAATAGCCTTAGAACATTTCAAAAACATTAAAAACATCCAAATATTTGAAAAAATCCATTTGTCCCATTCACTTTCACCCGCAATAATCTCATCCATACTAAAAAAATTTCCACACTCACCCTTTGGTAATACAAAACGAAAACAACCACAACAATCAACAAAAGCAAACTTCAAATGTAAAATCAAAATTGAAACAAAAAAACTTTAAATTCAAAATCAAACTCTTCATCTTTTTAGCAAACATGTCAATCGACCTTATATCAATGGCCTTTTCGAACAACCTATCAACTTGCCACCATCCACTAACATGTCCTAGGATGCATCCTTCCTATAATGGGCATTATCTTTTGCAAAACACTTTGGATACTTATCCTAAACAAAACACATCCCTTTGGCTATAGGTATGAAGAACATTAGCTTGTTTGTTTGCTTGATCTTTTCTTCTAATTTATCTTATTGCACTCATTCCAATGACCTCTCGATGATGTTTAATCAAAATGATTTAGAGAGAAAGGAATGGGGTGTTGATCATTATCTTTTATTTATTGTGCTTGTTGGACGTTCTTGTAATATAACTTGGCAATACTTGCTTTGGTAGGTGTGTATGGAGGGAGTTTTGGACAACTTGTTGACTATTTCATTGATAGGTTATGCCTTTCCATTTTTTAGTGTGAGATGTTTGAAACTTTTGAAATACATCCTAGTGATATTTTTGTATGTCAGGTGTAAACAAGAATACTCCTATCTATTTATCGAGTCAAAGTACATCTCACAAGATACAACACCATCTTAGTTGTCTGTACCTTGATGCATCGTATCTATGTTTGTTATCAAACATAAGGAAAGTTATTCTCTTTACATCCCCAATCCTTGGATAAGCAATACATCATCATCATTCATCATCATTTCTAATCAAGTCTCAATGACTCATAAACTTGTTGGACTTCTACATCTTCTTGGAATCAAGGGTTGATCCTTCTCATTCTACTATCCTCTTTCATGCTAACATAGTATCATGAAATTCATCATCTTGCATCCACAAACCATCTGCATCTTGCATAATCATGGCATATCATCATCATTGGAAAACATCATCCATCTCATCCATCTCACATGGATTACATCATCATTTAAGTTGTTTATATTTGTTATTCTAAGCATCTTAATTCATCTCATTTGCATTGTCATTTATCATATAGATATGTTAGTCTAACCATCCATACATCCATCTCGAACCTCTTTGTCACAAGATTGACCCTAAAATCAATTTTTTTTTCCCAATCTCTCAAGGGGGAAGTGTACTAGTGTACTTTCCGCTAAGGCAATAGTGGGGCATCTGAAAAAAAATCAGGAAATTCTTGAACTTTGATCTTAGCTTGAGGTTATTCTTTGAACCAATGCAATAGGTACATTGCTTCAAAGAGGGGAAAAATGTAGACATGCAAATAATCCTAACTAACATAGTGCATCTAATTCCAATTAATTATCATCAAATTCTTCTATTAATCAAATAAAGTAATTTATTAGATTAATTCACTAATGTCCATCATGTTTAATTAAATAAATTAATTTGTTTAATTAAATCCCCAAAGTCCTCTTATTTGATTAAATAAATCGAATGATTTAAATCAAATATCATAAATTCACTAACCCACTCAAAGTTAATTAAATTATGAATTAATTAACTTTAATCACCTTCTAATCATCATTAATAATTTATCTAGCTTTTAACTCCCCAAGAGTTAAATAAACCCCTGATTAACTAACCCACTTGCACATGAAAATAGTCTCTTTTAATTAAATATTCACCTCATTTATCCTCTCAAAAGCATATTCTAGGGAATATTCCTTCATTGACTCCCTTTATTTGGCTTTCTTACCCAAATAATTTCCCTCCAAAACATCCCAACCACATGCATTTAATGCTTCTTACATCTCAACAACATGCAAAATATGCTCAATCCTCACCTATTAGCATTGAGACAAGTGTCCCAATCTCATTAGGCTCTCTTTTAGTCCCACATTCCTCCCATCTCTCCATTCTTCAATCCTTCAACCTATAAATAGAAACCACTTCTACTTGAAATCCATCCACAATCTTATGCATTTTCACTATAGGCACATTTCATCTTGCATTGTATCACATTTTTTTCATTATCATTGGAAGCTTATCAAGGGGGTGGGAGAGGGCATCCTTTTCACATCAAAGGAGCACCACTCCCACTATGGGATAGGGTATGAACTTGCTTGTATATGCTTACATTTGTCTACTTTTGTTTTTTTTTTTCTTGTTTGCATATGCACCATGTTTAGGTATCTCATAGGGAAGCTTTTGTTTGCTTTTTTTAAAATGGATTAAATATGCTAATATTTGTTTGTCTTTAAGCAAATGCAGAAAAAAAGCTTCTACACAACACAACACAACAATAAAAAAAAATTGACTCTAAATGTCTACAATTTAAGCAAGTTTCCTTCCACAAAAGCTCAAAGTTTGTGAAAGTCGAGATACTAAAACTATAGTTCCCAATGTTGACTTTGGTCTAAATGTGACTTGAAATGTAAGCACAAATATTTGAAAAACTTTAGAGATATTTGTTTAAGATATCTTTTAAGGAGTGCAAATATAGGGCTCTTTTCAAAGGTATTCACACTAAGTCCAAATGGTTTGAGATTTTGATAACCAAGTTCAATGTTTGTTTTGATGTGTTCGTTTTTAAATCAAACAAAGTGTTTGATTTTAATAAAATAACTTTGGCATGCATCAGTCAAGTCACCCTAAGTAGGTACACTCTTTTAGGTAGGCTTACCTCATGCCTCGAAGGGATGATTTTATATGCAATTTATGGAGGAGTGTAGAGGTATGTTAAGAATGAACTCTTAAGCTCTATGCCTCAACCAAAAATTAGACTTGGTAAGTAACTTCTTAGAAGCAGAGTTCCAATGCACCACTTTCAAATAATATTTCAAAAAACATAGATGGCTTCTAAAATAAGGTTCTTAGTGACAACTGTGAGCACCATATGTATACTACCATCCACTAGTCACTTAAGACTCTTTAACTGTTCCCATTCCAGTTAAGGCGTGGGATTAGGTGCAATATGTTGTTGCCCGGGATTGAAGCTACTTTCTTACAATTTCATAACCTTTAATGTAGCCCACCAGTAAACATGCTTCGAGACCTTGCTTATGAGTTCTCCATTGTAGGATGTCTCATAGCAAGCCCCCTCTCTAAGGATAACTCAAAAAATATGCAAAATCCCAAAGTATTTCTCTTCACCCAAGATAATCAAAAGATGCAAAGGGAGAGGATATGCACTCAACTCACCAATCATGGAAAACACAACATACAAGCCATAGCAATTCGATTTTTAATCCCAAAAATTAAAGTGTTAAGATATCAAATCATGTTTTATGTGCACCAATTAGAAAGTATTTGAGACTTCAGTCAAACATAGAAAAGGTGCAAAACAAAAAGGATTTGTTCAATCTCAAGCACCAAACTTGAGTGTTTCTAATAGCCTTGTCTTAATGTGGTCAACAAAAGAAAGATCGTTCATTCATCAACAAAATGAAAGTGTTTGGTCAAAACAAAACATTCCATTTTATGAGCACCAAAGTAAAGTATTGTGCTAAACTATGAAAGCTTTTGAAAGTTTATTTTTTGAGCACCAAATTTAATTGTGCAAGTTGAGGGTTCAATTTTATAGCACCAAATTGAAATATTTCCCTAAATTACAAAAGCTTTTGAAAGTTCATTTTTTAAGATCACCAATTCAAAGTGTGCAATTTGTGGGTTCAATTTTATAACACAAAATCAAAATATTTTCTAAACTAAGAAAGCTTTTGAAATTTTATTTTTAAACCTCCAAATTCAAGTGTGTAAAATGTGGGTTCAATTTCTTATAACACCAAATTTGAAGTGTTTTCCTAAACTAAGAAATATTTTTTTAAAAACTTGTACTTGCACTATCCGCCTTCTCTGCAATCAAAGTGTTAGTTTTGTTTTCATAAAAGATGGTGCCATATTCTTGCAAATGTTGCATCAATAATGTTAGAACTTCCCAAACACAACACAATCAAACATTAGGGTTAGAAAATTGATTAAGCATCAAAACCTTGCAACCTAGACCAAATGGAGATGTAAGTTAACTTTAGGTGCACCAATGGAAAATTTAGCTATACAAAAATTGAAAACCACCTACACCATTGCAAAGAGCATGAGATTCTACCCCATTTTAAAAAAATTACTAAAAAATACTTAAATGTATGACCAAGAGATGGTCATTTGAAGATATGGTATAAAAGTCATAATTACCAACCAATAGCGACCCTGTTTAGGTTAATAGCAACCCAAAAAAGTGTAATAGCGGTTGGAAAAAGTAAAATAGTAGTTGAAAAACTGCAATAGCAGTTGGAAAAAGTGCAATAGTGGCTCTGTCAAAATCCTATAACACATGAAAAAAATTTCAACAACGTTTTAAGAAAATGCAATTGCACTCTGGAATCTTCAATTGCTTAGGAAAACTCAAGGAAACATTAATGTTAAGGATCGGGATCCCACCGGGCATGCAAAAATGTGTAAGGGGGAAATCGAGATGCATAGGAAATCAAACACAAATGAATTAAACTAAATCTTAATTCAAAACGAGATTATGAATTTTAAACCCATTCAAGTTCATGTGTCTTTGCATCATCAACCTCTCGTGCCTCCAGATGGTCATGCCTCGGTGTTTCAAGCTACTCCTAAGGTAAATGTACCAGATAATATCAGTTCCTCAATTCCTCTGCACCAGCCTCATGTCCCTAATCTCAATATTTCCCTGGTTATGCAAGTTATAGAGGGTGAATATCAAGAGCATCAGGGAGAGAAAAGAGTTCACAATGATGTAATGGAAGAATATAAAGCTTGTGATAAGATGTGTATATTTTGTTAAGGGATAGTATAGTAAATTCTGCATATATGGTAGATGGGTGTATAGGGTCTTTAGTTAGGGAAAGTTTGTCTATATTAGGAAAACAATTATACTATACAAACGAGCACTATGAAATTTTTTCATATGCAAGCATCCATGATAACAGATCTGGATAGCAAGAGCCAATGTTACTCTTTTTTGTAAAATCTTATTTTAAATATTAATATATATACAAGCTTATAGCCTTTCACCAAAAAAAAAAAGATTAAATAAATGATGAAACAGTGAACTAATTAAATAATTTAAAGATTATTCAATTAATAGAGGAAAATAGGGTTTTTGATGTAAATGATGATTTGAGGATGAATTAATTAAATACTGTTAAATCATTTAATTAAAAAATGAATATAAAATTTGATAATAATTAAATAATAATGTATTATTTAATCATTTAGGGAAGAAGGGTGAAAGTTAGTTAAATAGTGTCATTCACCAGTCAGTACAATTTAAGACATCTACACTAGATTTGTTATGTTTCCAATTTTTCTAGATATATTTTCATATAACTCTAAATTTTCATGACACATTGCAATAATTTCCTAATTTCAAGATAACTTTACAAACATTCCTAACTGAACAACATTATAATGTATGAAAAAAAATGACAAATTATTATATATTATCTTTTACAACTCAATAGTCCTTAGAACGCATATAAAGGATTTATATTTCTATAATCTAAATTTAAATCATCTAACCCATATTAAAACTATCTTTTTGTATCCATGTTTCATTGTCATAAATTTAAATTAAACACACATGAGAAATAGAATGTCCTAGACAAGGCTTGACCCCTAACTATATTTTGACTCGTAATGTTCGTATAGAAGAAGTTTCCATTTTCAAACAAGTGACGCGAGCGTCGAGTTCCTGCCGAGAGGTAAAAGGCATGTAGCTAGGAGTTAGGAAAAGTTTAGAGATAGCAAGTAGGAATATAAATGTATTTAAATTTTGTAGGATGCATGGGGAACGTGTTCCATAGGGACATGTGAAATGGCTCATATTAGAATATGTAAGTGCTAATAGGAACAATAGTGTTAGGTGGAAGATTGATAGGGGAAGCTCATTTGAGTATAAACTTTTGTAAGATTAATGATTTTTTTTTTTAAATGTACTGTGAAGATTAGTATTATATAAAGCTATTGATTTTATTATAAATAAGATTTAAATGTTGTGTATGTAATATGATAAGATATTTTCGTGTAAAGAACAATGTAAATATATTATAGTAAGTTGTTAGATGAGTGACTAGGAAGCTATTGATTTTATTATAAATAAGATTTTAATATTGTTTATGTAATATGAATAAAAATTTGTGTTTATATAATAAACAATAAGTAATTTGCAAAATTATAATAAAGAATTTGACTACCTAAGATTAAATTTGTGTATATATAACATAAAATGTAATAGTATAACTTATGAAAATGTGATAAGTGTAAAAATTTTTACAATAAATTCTTAGATGAAACTATACAAATGTGTTGATTTTATTATAAATTAGATTTGAATGTTGTTAATGAATTACGAATGAATATTTTTTTGTGTATATATTGTTAAAAAAAATTAATTAGAAAAGACATCAAGAATTTTATTAGGTAAGATAAAATGCACGTAGAATAAAATAATCAACATTTTTGTAGCACTTTGCGTATAAACATTAAATTATTATAATAATCTATAGTAAAATATTCCTATAATGTTTGTAACAATGCTTGATGCATAAAGTGTACATGGAGGCATGTAGACATTTAGCGATGTGCACAGAATGCACAGAAAAGTGAAAAGCATCGTCGACACCAGAGGAAGCTTGAAAGCGTGATGAAGTTGAAATTGCATTTGCAGTATTAAATGAAAAAAAACAAGATAAATAAACTAGTTAGTATGAATGGATATATGAAAGGAAAGCATTAAAATATGGATCCATGTAAAGACATATGCATGCACGAATGTGTACATTTGGTCCATTTAACTTGGTATGTTAAGAAGAATCTATATATGCCTGCGTCCATAAAGCTAGAAATGTTAGAAACAAGTTACAGCTTAAACAAGAAGTAGAAAACATTATTGATTGAAAGAAACTAGCAATACATTAGTGTTTGTGGAACAAGTGTATAAAGTATATCTAATGATGCATTTGGATGCATGGATACATGTTAATATTTGTGAAATCTGAATATACATTGCTTTTAGGAATCTGTAATACAATGAGACTCAATTTGCATTTATAGTAGGAAATAAAAGAAGACAGGGAAAATTTACTATTTATTAGCTATGCATTTATCGAGGGAATACATAAATGTATGGATGAAAGTAAACATAAATGCATTGATCTATGTGTACATGTGTCCATGCAAGGTGGTAAGTAAACAAGAATGTATATATGCCTATGTGCAGAAAGCTAGAAAAATGTCTGAAACAATTAGCATTTGAGAGATATTAAAAGAACATTTATGATCGGAACAAAAGAACCATACATTATTGTTTTTAGACCAAGTGTATTAAGGATATCGAACAATGCACTTGAATGCATGGATATATGTAAATATTTACAAAAATTGACTATACATTTTAGCCTCCAAGAAAACTGTGATATGTGCTCTTAGTTATCTGCAATAAACATGATATAGTATAAAACGTTTTCAAAGGAAGTCCTGAATACAACTGTATGTTGTCATAGTTATTTTGAAAGCCCTCAGTGTTTAATTGCATAACCTTGATATTTTTTTCAATTTTTGCTTTGGTATGGTGTGAATTTTGTTCTAATGGATGAAGGTATATTTGAGCTATAGATAGATAAAGATGTGTAAGGGTGGTAAAGAAGTATGAGTTATGTAAGTGTAACAAAGAGAAGGAATTGAGAGAATGATGTTATGCAAGTAAGGTATATAAATGCCTTATGGAAAGTATTAGATATGGGAAGGAACGATATGTGAAATTGGATGTGAGAATGAATGGCATGTAAATTATATGAATTTATCATCTTCAAGTTATACGCTTAAAATTAAATGCAAGATATAAAAAATTGAATGAGTGAGTTGGATTGGGAAAAAAAAAGGAATGTAAGACATTGGTGTGATGCAAGAGAAGCGTATAAATGTATTTTGAAATGTATTTGATTTGAGAAGAAATGATGTGCACGAGTGGAAATGGAAATGAGTGGATTTGATAGGGTATGAAGTGAACTTTTGTTCCAAGTGAGGGTGGAAGAATTTGTATTTTGTTATTGGTTATGCTTTTTAAAATCATCATAGGGCTGAATGTCTCAATACAAATATAAAAGAAAGACTAGTGTCTCATTTCTCACTCTCCTTTGGACTAAACAAAGTTCCAAGATCCTTGAGCTTCCTCGAAATGTCACAAGAGATGAATAGATAAAAAAATATATTGATATTTAAGGATGCAAGAGTGAAAAGAGAAACAGCAATGAACATTAGCACCTTTACATGGGTGCATGTTCACATAATGCAAAGAGTGTAAAGCATACATGACATGTGAACAAGAAATTTGAATGGAGAACAGTGAAATCAAGTAAAAATACAAATCTGTGAAAGCATAGCGATGCTCAAGTAGCATTTGAAGTAGGAAGCGAAAGGAAAACAGGGAAAACAAATTATATACCAGCAAAGCATACATCAAAGGAATGCATAAATATATGGATCCATGTGAACATTTGTACAAAAAGAACAATCTATAAATGCATGTGCAACCTGTTGAAATTGTTGTAGAAACTTTAAAGCAAATGCATTTTCCCTTCTACTTACTTTCATTGTACATCTTAAATGGAACTTGGGTTTTGGCATTGTTGCAATGCATTTGGATACTTTGATTGTAAAGTAATGGTTTAGATCATTTTAAGTGTTATTGATTCAAATCTTTCCTTGAAAATACGAAGGATTCATCTGAGTCTTGTAGGCAATGTAAAGCTGTTCTATAGAGAGAGCTTTGGAACCAATGAGCTGTTATCAAGGATAGAGGAATACTGTTAAATATTGTGGTTATTGTCCTCATAGGCATACATGGAAAATATGGAAACATATAGAAAGCAAGTTAACTCTTCAATAATCCCATGAAACATAGTCTTTGTATGCATCCATGCATACAGGTTTGCATGTATATATGTGTGCATGCAATTATGTATATATGAATGCATGTATCTATGTTGACATGTATGTATGTGTATATATAACATATTACTGTTGCATCTACTTTAAATGCTTTTTTGTGGATGGCGCCAGCTAGCCATCCAGTCATAGTGTGATTAAACAGTTAAGAATAAGTGCTAAATAATTGAAGAAAAATGAGTGCATTCAGTTAGCAAATCAATTTTTTTCAGCTCTTTACATGTTAACTGAGAGTTTTGAAGCTTTTGCTGTTCAGTGGCAGTCTTTGAAGCCTAAATGTCACAGTATATGTAGCATTTTACCAAATAGCTGTATAACCACAAAGAAAGAAAGAAGTACCTAGCAATTCAAAGAAAGAAGTACCTAGCAATTCAAAGAAAGAAGTGATTGCAATTAGCTTTGTGTGCAATTGAACTATCAATCAAAGGCAAGTAAGAAACAAGCCCTAGAAAACCATGTTGGTGTTAATGTGTTGAATACCATGTATTTGTGCATGGGTGTATATGAATACTATGAGTTGTGATTTCTAGCATTGTGGAGCGCTTACTATTACTTGTACAAGCAAGCGATATGCAAGTAGAATTCATAGTTCATAGCATCCAGATACATTGAAGGACATATACAAATCAAGGTTGTTAGCATCCTGATAAGAAAGATGATGAGATACATCCAATTAATGTATGTTACAACATCTTATAAACAATAATTCCTATGAAACGCAGATGAAACCTTTGCATTTCAACACAAAAATTCGAATAAACAATACTAAAAGTAGTTTAAAATATGAATTTATAATCAAAGTATACAATTGCCTTAAAGCACTATGAAACTCTACTTGGATTTGTTGCATCGGACAGAGTAAAAAGCGAAAAGCAATATTTGTTAAATCTGATTACACATTATAGGCTTGAAGAAACTGTTATACGCGCTTTTAGGGATCTGCAACAAACAAGGTTTACAAAAGGCATTATGAAAATAACTCTTGAATAGAACTATATGTTATGAGTGTTATTTTTGAAGCCCTCAGTGTTTATTTGCATAACCTTGATATTTTCTTCATCTTTTTCTTTGTTTGGTATGGTGTGAATTTTGTTGTGATGGATGAAGGTATATTTGAGGTGTAGATAGATAAAGATATGTGAATGTTAAAAAGAACAATGAGTTATGCGAGTGGAACAAAGGGAGTGAATTGAGAAAAGGGTGAGATGCAAATAAGCTGTATGAATAAGTTATGAAAAGTATTTGACATGGGAGGCAAGGATATGGGATGGTGGATATGAGAATGAATGCGAATGTAAATGGTATGAATTTATTGTTTGGAAGTTATATGCTTACAATTAAATGGAAGAAATTAAAATTTCAATGAGAGTGCTGGATTTAGTGAAATGAGGAACGCAACACATTGGTATGAGGCAACAGAAGCAAATAATTGGATTTTGGAATGTATTTGATTTGAGAAGAAAGGACGTGCAAGGGTGGAAATGGAAATAAATGGAATCAATAGGGTATGAAGTTATTATTTCTTGTAACAAGGGGTGGAAGAATGTCTAGTTTGGTATTGGTTATGCTTTTAAAAATCATCATAGGGCTGAGTTCGTCAATATAAACACAGGAAAGAGACCCATGTTGCATTTCTCACTCTCCTTCATACTGAATAAAGTAGTGAGATCCTTGAGCTTCCTCGAAATGCAACAATAGAAGAGTGGATATAAAAATATAATGTTCTTATGCATACACTATGGAAAAAATAAATATGGAAGAACATAAAAACAGAGAACCTGTGAATGCTGATGGAGTGGAGAACATTAAATACATGGAGAGATAAATACGTAAAGCTAACCACAGGTATATGCATGGATGCATCAACAGACATGTATACACTGAAAACAGAATAACATGGAGAGATGGACATATGAACACATGTATACATGGATGTATGCATATTTGGATATAGGTACAAATGCATATGTTACATGGAAGGATGTATTCATATACATATGCAAATATGGATGAAGTCATATATCCATATATGCTTGTATGGACAACATGCATAAATGTATGTCAACATATAACTTTTAATTTTGTTATATTGGAAAACTAGCACTATTCTGATAAATCAAGAATGGAAAATTAGCATTTAGCTGTTTCTATCTATCTGAATAGCTTTATAAATTATTGTTGTTATTGAAAATCAGTGATATGCGATTGCATAGATTGATTAAATAAACTTAAGCAAAGGCATAGTTTATATAACTAGTGAGTAGAAATACGTGCTACTTGAATGCAAATTAAATGCATTGAAATATCAGGAAAATGCGAAGCACACATGCATATATACATGTATCCATGCAAAATATCGAAAGATACATATATAGGTGGATGTGTGTATGCAATTCATAGGTGCATATATGCATAAATCAATGTATACATGCACCCATAGACACATTCATACATATATAGAGAGATGCATATAGAGATGGCAAGATATGCATAAATCGTTATATGCATGGCTGCATCTATGGATACATAGATACATATGCATTTACTTAGGGAGTTTGATTCTGAATCCATATGCATAATTTTGATTTAAACTAGTGGCTGAAGGTACATAGTTTGCTGAAACAAAATAAATGCATTGAATGGCATCTGACCAAAGGGGAAACTGCTTGGATTGCTAAACAGTCTTTGAATATATAAAAATCAAAACAGAGAAGTATAAGTATCCATGGGAACATTCCACATTTTGACGTTTCAATCAATGTCAATTAACAAAGTAGCAGTGAGACCTACAGAAACTTCAAGGACTATGCCGATAGAAAACTATATTTTGAACAATGACTAGACAAACTGTTGACATTGCTCTAGAAACTTTGAAGCAAATGCATTTTTGCTTCTGTTTACTTTCACTGTACATCTCAAATGGAAGTCGGGTTTTGCATTGTTACAATGTATTTGTATACTTTGATTATAAAATCATAGTTTAGATCATTTTAAGTGTTATCCATTCGAATCTCTTCTTGAAATACAAAGGATTCATCTGAGTCTTGCAGGCAATGCACAGTTGTCCTATAAAGAGAGCTTTAGAACCAATGAGCTGTCATATATACATGGGTGCATGAATCCATAGATGCATATATACATGTATCCATGCAAGTTATTGATAGATGAATATATACATGGATGTGTGTATGCAATTCATAGGCGCATATATACATAAATGAAGGTATACATGTACCCATAGATACAGCGATACATATATAGACAAATGCATAAAGAGATAACAAGAAATATGCACAAATCGATATATGCATAATTGCACCTATGGATACATAGATACATTATGAAATGAGGAAAAAGACACATTTATATATGCATTTATTTTGAGAGTTTGATTCTGAATCCATATGCATACTTTGATTAAAAGTAGTGGCTGAAAGTACACAGTTCATTGATACAAAATTAATGCATTGAATTGCATCTGACTAGAGGGGAGGCTGTTTGGATTGCTATTTAGTATTTATTGCCTCAAGTAACTGGTTTCTGGTTCTGGATACTGTAATTATTGTCCTCATAGGCATACATGCAAAGTATGGAACCATATAGAAAGCAGCTGAACTCCTTAATAATCCCATGAAACATAGTCTTTGTATGCATCCATGTATACAGGTTTGCATGTGTATATGTGTACATGTAATTATGTATATATGTTAGACAGTATGCATTTGTGCATAGGTGCATAAGGATGGTATGTATCTCTAGAATTTAGATTGCATAGGTAACATGTAGTTCACAGTCATCTAGTTAGAGTAATACGATGACTCTGTGCATATTGGTATTTAATTCTGGAAGTTGATGTTTCCAAAGTTGTTTTTTTTTAATCTGGAAAGCAGTAAAGACATAGATATATGCGTGGATGCATCTAAAGGTAGAAGAATACATAGAAACATAGTTACATGGATAGATAGATAGATGCATAGCAGGATACATAAATGCTTAAATATACATGTATGGAAATATCCATGGATTGCATATGAAGTTGCATAGATACTTATATCCATGGCTACATGTGCACATAGATACATGTATTGCAGTACACATGGATGCATGTAGAAGTGTTACTGCAAGCAAGATGCATGGTTGCATGCGAGGCTTGTAAAGTTTATATTTTTTTTATTACTGCAAAGCGGTCTCATAAAGAGAGGTTTGGAACGAAAATTATGTCAACATGTGTGGTAATGAGAGTTTCCTCCTTGAACCTTGTTATATATTGAAAGAGTAACTAGCAATGCAAATAGCGGTCCCTATAGCCAGATGCCATTGAATGCATTGAGCTTGCACCAGTGCACTATGTACCTTCATCCACTAGTTTGAATGAAAGTATGCATATGGATTCAGAATCAAAAGCTCTCATGTTAACGTGTGCGATAATGAGAGCTTCTCAACAAAGAGTCGACAGTGTGTTGGATGTCGTCGTTGCTGTTTTTGTATGTTGGGGTTATAAAAAACTATGTCAAAAATGTTGTCGAGTCCAACTAAAAAACGTATTCTAAATTTGCATATGCATTTGCCCGGAATGCTTTTAACCGGCAGCATGAACCAATCACATTTCGCCATTTAACATATTGCTTTTTTTTGGTATAGTTTGAATTTTGAGAGCTATTTTATATATTGGAAAATTAGCATTTATCTATTTTTCTATTCGTCTGAGTAGCTTTATAAATCATTTTCGTTTTAAAAATTCGGGAAAATGCGAACGCATAAATTGATTAGATAAATTTAAGCAAAGGCATAGTTTAAAAGGTGGCGGCTAGAGGTACGTAATCCATGAATGCAGATTAAATGCATTAAAATATCAGGAAAATGTAAGCACAATGCATGAATGCAAAGTAAATGCATTAAATGACATCTGGCTAGAGGTGAATGCGCTGGTGTTGCTTGGTGAACATGGATGGACAGGGTACTTTGGCCATTTAATATAGAGTTAAGCTACTTGGTATGCATTTTTATTACTTTGTGTGTGTTGTTTTTGTGTTCTGCAAGCTTGTGCTCTGAAAACCTAGAATTTGCAATTGCTTTGAGCTTTTATGCTATGATGAAAGCATACAGGATAAAGGAATTTTGTGACCTGTTATGGTTAATGTGCTCATAGGCACATATGCAAAATATGGAAACCAATAGAGCGGAAGCGAATTGTTCAAAAAAACTTGTCAAAGCAATGTAGTCAAAGAAATTGATTAAATAAATTTAAGCAAAGGCATAGTTTAAAAGGTAACGGCTAGAGGTACGTAGTCCATGAATGCAGATTAAATGCATTAAAATATCAGGAAACTGTGAGCGCATAAATTGATCAATTAAAATTAAGCAAAGGCATAGTTTATCAAACTGGTGGGTAGACGTACGTGATACATGTATTTAAATTAAATGCATTGAATGGCATCTGGCTCAAGGTGAAGGCAGTGAAATCGATTGGAGGCCATGTGTGTCCAGGGTACTTTGGCCAGGGTACAATGTTGTAGGCATTACATGAACAATAGAACTATTCAACAGTAAACACTAGCCTTGTAATAATAATTGGAAAAGCTGTAAATGCCATAGATGGAAATAATATGAATAAAATTCTAGTTTCTGGTATTCTTGAAATGCAATGAAAAAACTGCTATAAAGGCATAAGACAAGGTTGTGTAACATATTTCCATTCCTGTATCTAGTTTCTTTGAACATGAATGCTTTATACACTTGATTGCAATAGTAACATGTCTACGAAAATTGGACAATAGAGATCATAAATCAGTAGTGTTTAGTGTCAGTATATATGTATCCTAATACACATAAGCTTATCTGGCATTCACGAAAAAGAGTTACTATGTACAATGAAACAGTTAATTAGTGTTAATTAGTGTTACTATATGCATTATCCTTATAACATAATAAATTGGTACAAGGCTAGAGTGGGAGATCCATAAACACATGGACGCATGTATACGCAGTTGCATACAGGGATACGTAGAAGCTTAAATGAATACATGGACACATGAGCATGTGCGTATGTGCATATGGACATATAAGCATATATACATGTGAATACGCATATATGCAGTGAAAGCAACAAATGGATTTGTGTATACAGGAGTGTACACATTAGAATACATGATGGAAAAGCGACTATAAAGTACAATGCATAGAAGCAGGGGCGAGACTTGGTTGCAGTAACAGCAAAAAATGGAAAAAAGCCAAAGGAAAATAACCATTTACTGTCTCAAGTAACTTGTTAATGGGTCTAGAGTGTGCAAAAATAACTACTTCTAACTGGTCACCATGAATTCTTGAAAGCGTAAGAACCATAAAGCAAATTTTGGAAAAGCTAGGAAGTACAGAATGCAAAAGGGAACATTTAAACTATATAGTTTGAATGGAATTATACATGGAGAGATAATAATTATTGAACATATATGTCAGATGTACATAGAGAACCATTGTCTTCATAGGTGCAAAAACAAAATCAAAGTTTCAGACGTCCATATTCTAGAATACTTTAACATAGTAACCTGTAGAAGTGTCTAAATGTATAATAGCAATAAAGTATTTTTAAACCAAAGATGTCTGTAACATGTGAGAACCAGTGAAATGTCTTAGAGCATGGAAAGGTGAAAAAGTAAAAGTCTGAACAATATAAATCTCTGCTCCTCTATTCCTAGTTTCCTATAAAGCCAACAAAATCCTATGTATTAGAAACATAGTTTGTATGAATAATGATTTGAGGTATTGGTTCAAAAGAAAAAAAAGTTCACATATGTACGACTTTATTACCTTCTGGTGATGTTTCTTGTCTATTTTTCAATGCAAATGGCTTCAACAATGGCATTGTTTTGGTCAAGGCTAAAATGTCCTTCAGCAGTGAAGTCCCGTAGGATGAATATCACTGCTGACTTGTCCTTAATGTAGTCTTCATAGTTGAGCTTTTGCAGTGTGGGCAACAGACGGTGCATGGTGGCCTGGTCAATTGTCGACTGAATTGTTTGATTGTCATAAGTTGTTATGGTGGTTTTAAGCTGTAAACAGAATGTATAATTAACTTGTTGGTTGCACTGTTTGCAGTGAGCAGTTTTTTCTTGGAGTGTGCCATAAGTAGTAAATTTGAATTTGCACTTTGGGCAACATGCATGAAATGGATTGGAAAATGCATTTGTTGCTTTTAGAGTGCCTGAAACCTATAGAATATGGCTCAAAATTGTTAGAGAAGACAAAAATACAAGTTTGGATGAACTAGATTTTTTAAAAAAGAATGTTGTTACCTTGAAAGTTGAATGTACTAGGCTGTTGAGTTTTTCCAAGCTTCTTTTGTCATTCAAGGTACAGATGAATGTTGATTTACATGTGTGAAATGTGTTCCTTTGATCTGTTTTTCTTACAACATTCTTGAAAAGCATTGCAGGTGTTTTATTTGTATGCAACTGGTCTTCGAGTGCAAAGTACTGTTGTTCATATGTTGACCGTAATAGCAACTGCAATTAAATGAGACGATTAGATTTTGTTCCGGAAATTGTTATAGAGACGATTGTAGAACATTTAAAGCTTGAAACTGAAAGAAGAGGTAAAAATTTCTCTAGACTGAAATACCTGTGCCCTATCTATGTCAGTGTGGCCATCTTTGATGTCAATTGCAAATTGGGTACCCATTTTTCTGGCACCAACTACCAGTGCAGCTATTGTGCCAACTGGGTACTCATTTACAGTTGTTAGCAATTGGCTGATAGTTGCACTTGGGATGAATTTGTACTCTTGACAGAGGCGCGGGATGTTTTCAGTGCTGCTTATGGCTTTTAAAATCAAAATGCAATCATAGTCACCTCTATCATAATCTATCCTAGGTGCAACTTGGAAATCTGATATTGAAATAGCTGACCCTGGGACTATTTTAGGCTCATGTTGATAGACGAGGTCTCCACTAACATTCAACGTGATTTTCATTTCTACTTTGTGATCTGTCAGATCAGCACGTAGCATTTCCCGTGTTTTTTTGGCCTTATCCAATGTTGCTTTGTAGACAACAAGGACATCACCCTGGAAGGTGTCTCCAGCTCTTCTTGCATTTAGCTGTTCAATTGAAACAATTCTAGGTTTCTTGACTCTTGTCCTACAAGGAACAAGGATAGGGTCAGTAAAATGCTAATTTTATATTAGCAGCTTGGGCAGCTGGCAGTACACTGCAGAACGAAGTACTATACCATTGTGCTGATTCTTCTTGTGTAATTTGCACCTGTTTGGCTTGTCTTTTTGATACATCTTTTGGTGTTCTGCAAAGAATTGGAACAATGTTATTTGAATATTTGTGATTTGGGCGAATGAGTATGAAGGAATAATACTATGGGCACTTTACCGTTGTACTGAGTCTTCTTGTGTGGTTTGTATTTGCTTTGCCTGCCTTTTAGTTTCATCCATAGATCTCCTGCAAATAATGGATATAGTATTGGAAAAGACATTGCAGTGCATAAAGGTGATATAAGGCTATAAGTTCTATAAAGTTGAATTTGTCTATTGTGCAACATGCAATTTTAGGAAAATTGGATTGTGATCAGTCCAATATGCTTCTGATATATAGGTAGAGCATATATTTGTAGCTGTGTTGGACCAAACGTGATCAATGACTGAATTGCCTATGCTGTGTTGTTGGTTCAACATAAATTGTATGTTGTTGTGTTGCATATAACTGTGAAGCATTTTTTTGTCTCTGTTTTCTATAGACATGTCAACATTAAAATTGCCTAAAATGTACAACATGTTTTCTGAATTTGTGGACCCAATAATTGTTTGCAACATTGCAATTACTTCATCTATGGCAGTTGCAGGTCTTGCATAAATATTACAAACATTGAGTTCATTGTTAGATAGCATTATTGTTAATGTGATAGCTTCAATATTTGAAGTTCCATGTTGTGCTGTTTTTGACAAGAGCAAATGTTTCCTGGTTAAAGTTGCTATGCCATGTATGTTATGTACAGAAGAAGCTATCAAAATTCTGCAGCAAGGTATTTAGCTCAAAGGGATGCATATGTGTTTCTTGAAGACACAAGATATCAGATTGCATTATGCCATAGTCATTGACAATGTCTTCTGCATGTGCTCTTAAGCTGCGAGTGTTCAATGTACACAGGAGCAAATGCGATTTGTTTTTTGAACATGTGTCTAGATTATCAAGTTGCCATTGTGCACATGTCTGAAGACGAGACATTTCTAGTTGTATTTTGTCTTTAATTTTGAAGTTTTTTGCAGTTAAAGGTTGTAACAAGAACAATGATTCTACTGATTTTGTTCGTGACAGAGCTGTATAGGTTAGTCCATGCTGTCTAATGCCTGTGGGATCAAAAGCCAAGGCTTCCATTGTTAATCCTTGGGATCGATGTATGGTTCGTGCACATGCTACTTGTACTGGGAATTGTTTCCTAGTTGTAATTTTCTTGTTTATTGTTATTTTCTGGATTGGCCTAGCAATGCATTCTATAGGCACCCAGTCTTTGTCAATGATAGTAGAATAGCAATGTGCTAGTTTTGTGCGCTGGTGATGTCCAATTGATGGGTCATTAAATTTAATCCAAACAATATCAATATTGTTTTGTGATGTATATGCTTTAAAAATTCCATCTGAACCATTGACAAGGCCATCTTGAACATTGTAATTGCCTGCATAAAGCTCAACAAGAATGTTTGGTTTCAAGCATATTTGTGATGGAAGTGTTGTTGTGTGACTATACACTCGTATTGCATTAAGGTCCTCGTTAACTTCATCGATCGCATCTAGCACAATCATTTGGGTTGGAATGATTGATAGCATTTTGTTGTTATGTGCTTGAACGTCTACTCTCCTATAGAAAAGGTGCGGAAGCAATGGATCTAATGGTATAGGACGAAAGCAAATTTTGTTGATATAGTCTATGTCATGAGTTGTCTGAATGCCTACTCGTAGTCTATTAAGAATTGAAATAAATATTTCATCTTTTTGTCTCATGGTAGTCACCAATGAATAGCATTTTATGTGGTCTTTCCAGAAACTATAAGGCATTAATTCAATTGGAGTAGGCCTATTATCAAAAACCATAGGACAAGGACCTTGTGCCTGGTATCAAGGTTCAAGGTTCTATGTTGTAGGCATTTGCATTATGTCCCGTAGTCTTCTATCAATATACCGTAGAAATGTTGAGCCAACTAATGATATCTCGTCTATAAGAAGTATGCACAATTGATCATAGTGCTTTGACATAGTGTCAAGTACTTCAGTGTTCAGGGCAGGAATTCTGATGTATTAAAAGGTATGTGAAATGTTGAATGCAATGTGAATCCCCCTATGTTATATGCTGCTTTACCTGTATATGTAGTTAATAAGCCCTTGGGTTTGTCTGGATTATTGTCAACAGAATTGCTATACATGCGAATGAGAGCTTGGTAGATGGCTTTTGTTGTAAAAGTCTTCCCTATTCCAGCTCCTCCAGTCAAAAACAAGTGCAATGGCTTTTGTGGATTTTTCATCTTTTTTATGAGAACATCGTTAACAATTGCTTGTTGTTCTTTATTTAACATTCGTCTTAACTTGTAGTATTCATTGTTATCTATAATCTGTGGGTGCTTTGCAATTTGAAATTCATTGGAGTATGTGGTATTTGGGTTAGAATGGCCTATGTTTGGAAGGTCTGTTTGAATGTCATATAGTTCTTTCTAGGAAAGCTTTGCTTGCATTGGCAGGTCAATAAGCTTTTCATCTTCAAGAGACTGAAGATCATTTATAGCTTTGTCAATGTCACCCCATGCGGAGTTTGGGCTGTGGACAAACTTTGCACTGTTTGTTTGAATGGTTTGTCCATGATACATGTATGCATGTTCCCAACAATCAAAGTTTTGTTTTAGTGTATGCTCATTAATGGTAAATGGAACATAGAGAACCAATTGCTCTCTACAATGATTCTCTAAATCAAAGTGTTTGTTGAAATTGATAAACCGTATAACATTGGGTTTGGCCTTTGGTTCAATTTTAGCACCGTATTTGTTGTATCTTGAAACAAATTCTGCAAGACATATGTCCACCATTGTTTCAGGGCGTTTTAAATAGTAGTCTATAATAGATTTTGCAAGAACGTTTTTTGATTCATCTGGCTCATTGCTCAATTGTTTAACAGATTTGAGTATAAATGTACGATCATTGTCAGATCGCGTATCAATGAATATACATTTTCTTGAACTGTAATTTAATGGCAATGAAAGAACAATATGTGCAGCTTGTTGTGATGACATTTGCTGCAAGTTAAGCATGGCATTTCCAAGTTTACTCACCATTCGTATTGCATCAATATTGTCTTGCTTGTGGTCTGTACGTATTCTTTTGAATGCATATGTCATTGACTTGTCTACTTTTGCAATATATGAGCTACAGTACATAGCAGCAGCATATGCATTTAGGACAAATTGTGCATCTGTATTAGCCTTCCAAAGTTATGGAATCTTCCTTGAAAAACTATTGTTCCATATTTGTGATAGTTTTCTTTGTAAGAAAAGCGTGGGCTTGTTTAATGTTGAGCTCAAAGCTTCAATGTATTCATTGTCACTTAAGTTTAATTCTTTTAAGAACATTTGAAAAGTGAAAGTTTCGTCATAGTTTGCTTTTTGGAGTTTTGAGAAGATATAAGTGGCATTTGTAGTTATCGCTTCAGTCTTTTGGACTATTGGTAAAAGTATAGTTGACTTTTGCATTGGTGGGAAAGGAAAATTGTACCTACAAAGTTTATTTCTTGATCTCTTGCATTTCTTTGTATGATGGTGTTTGTGTAACATTGCCAAAGCAGGTTCCAAATTTTGAGTGTCGCAGGTAATATACTTATCAACAAAAGCTATGACGTCTGTGCTGTTATTTTCTGTGTAGATTGGTGCATTTTTAACCCATATGAGAAAATGATCATGTTCATTTCCTTGATTTTGGAACTCAGTGACTGAGAAGTAATCAATGACATTTCCAAAGAAAGAGTCATCTGTAAGTATCAATTTTTTAATTGCATTGATTCTATGTTTATAGTAACGTGCACAAGTGATAGGATCTTTCTTGATTAGTTCAAATTTGTCAATGTGTGTTGGGTGATTAGATTCTTGATGGTTTTGTGCTAATTGGTGTAGATTGTGCAGCTCTTGTAATGTTTGAATTAGTGGATCCCAATTTTGCTCAGCACTAGAGAAAGTGATGAAAAATGTCGGTGGTCCTAGTTGTCGAATCATAGCAAATACATTTTTCTTAAGTTGTTGTGAATAGTCTGGAGAGATTCTTATTCTTTTGAAATCAACATATCCAATATCTGATTTAAGAATTTTTTCTAGGTTTGGTTTGTTTTTAACGTCTTTCGCAAATAGCTTCTGCCCTTTTAACTGGCCCTTGCGGATTCTTATTGTCATTGTGGACAATACTTGTTGTATTAGAACCTTTATAGCTTTGAAAAAAATGTTTGTTGTATGATATGCAAATTGTCTTTGTGACTATAAGAGCTCCCAGCGTATTATTTTCTGATATGTAAAGTTTTTTACAATGTCATTATCACGTGGCTTGCCAAAGAATAAAGTTGGGAAATTCATTTCTTTAGCATAAATGTCCTTAAATATTCCAATTGGATACTTGTGCTCTGTAGGTGCAATTTCAATAATCTTGTCCTCCATGTTATGGATACTTCTAGACTCAGTGAATCCATGGATCAATGTTTCTGATGGGTTTTCATTTTCCATTTCACTGTCTGATTCTGTTTCACTTGTATTTTGTGGACTATTGGCTTCATTTTCCCTAGTGCATTGGAGAACTTCTTGCCAATCTTGGTTTATGTGGACTTTGTGCATTTTGTATAATGGTGTCCTTGTTAATTGAGTCAAAGCTTGCATGATGACATTTGGGTGCACCATGCCTTTTTGAAATGCATTTTTGTATTTTAAGCGTCTTTTCAATGAAACAACAATTGTTTGTGTGTTGTTAATTGATTGTGGTAATGCTCTTTGTACAATGTTCATGTCAACAGGGACATTTATAATAGAACCTGTCAGGCCTATTTGAGACCTTTTGAACCCTAGTTCCCAAATCTGTGCAAATGCAATTCTAAGTGAGACAAGCCGTTCTTCTAGAGGAGTTAAGATTTGCACATAGCACAATGGTCTGTTAGTTCTTATTTTCTGTGGCGTAGCATACTTTGGAATAGTGGACTGTTTCAATGCAAAGTAGCATACATTGCATATGAGATCTGTGAATGGTAAGGAATCTGATTGTACTAGTTCACAGTATAGTTGTTTTTGTTTTTCTTTGAAAACCCTGATGTCCTTGTTGAAACAGAGCACTTGGCAAATTGCACATGAGTGTTTTGGTGTATCTTGTATTGCTGTTTTATAAATTTCTATTGGTGTCAATGTTTTTTTTTTCTTTGGGCTGCTAGGTACACTTTTTTTTTGTTTTTCTTTTCTAATCAAGTTCTTCAGGTGATTAAGTCTTATTGTTGATTTATGTTTAAAATTGTTTGCTATGACAAATGGCATCAAATTTTCCTTGTTTTTAGGCAAAGCATGTGGCTTGGTCAAGTAAGTATTTTTGTATTGTGGACGATTTCTGATCAACTTTTTAAGTTGGAGTAAGCTTGTTGAGCATAGGCGAGTTAGATTTTGGGCTTTGATACTTAGAAGCGGCTCAAAATGTCCAGCCAAAGGGTTTGTATCATGGAACAGTATAGAGACTGATTTTGTATATCCAGAATCATTGAAATCTAAGTACTTTCTTGATGTTGTCAATGACCAGAGGCTTATTTGTATTTTTAACCATTTGGATATCCAGTGAATGCAAAACAAGTCACCCCACAATCCACGTTCGCCATGGTCTATGCATAAGCTTGCAGACAATCGCATCCTGCAGAAGTATGTTTCTTGATCATGTACTTTGTGCAATGTATATAGAGTACTAGGATTTAGTTCATTGTTATATGATTTAATTGCTTCTTTGTCCTTTTTTTGAAAGCAAGCCAAGAAATAATCTATAGATCCATTGCGTAATTGAGTTGAGGTGTACTGGTTGTTAAGTAGCACTTGAAGCGAATCAAACAAACAATCACCAACATTGTATGCAAATGTGCTTAATCTACAAAGGCCTTCAACTCTAAGGACATTGTCAATGTTTGATATTTGAGGATACTTTGGGCACAACTTTTTTATTTCATGTGAACTTATGGGCTGTTTTGAACTTATGTTTTGTGTTTCAATTTCTAACAATGGTTCAAAGTGTCCACTTAAAGAATTCATGTCATGAAATAGTATAGAGACTGATTCTGTGTAGTCAGAACTATTGAACTGTAAGTACCTTCTTGCTGTTGTTCTTGACCAAAGGGAGATTTGTATATTCAACCATTTGGATATCCAGTGAATGCAAAATAGGTCACCCCACAATCCACTTTCTGTGCAATCAGCTTGTGGCTGTGCAGATAACCGCATTCTGCGGAAGTATGTTTGTGGATCATGTACTTTGTGCAATGTATATAGAGTATCAGGGTCTAGTTCATAGTTGTATGATTTTATTGCTTCTTTGTCCTTGTTTTTAAGGCAATTCAAGAAGTAATATATAGCTCCATTTCATAATTGAATTGATGTGTAATGATTGTTAAGCAATAGTTGTAACGAGTCAAACAAACAATCACCAACATTGTATGCAAAAGTACTCAATCTACAAAGTCCCTCGCTTTTAAGCATGTAGTCAATGTTTGATATTTGGGGGCGCTTAGTTAATTCATAAGTGTCAACGTCTATCATTTTCTTTGTTTTTCGTGTAACCTAATGTGTTTGGGTATAGCAAATGCTGAGTATGAATAGCATTTAACACTAGTATCTAGAGTACAAAATCTTAAATTGTTAACATTGTCGCTTATGTGCTTTCACTCAATAGCACTTGATAGTATGAATCATGTTGTTGAGGATCTTGGAAGTTAATAATCTCTATATATGTTGGAAAATGGATCTTGAGTAGTAGCAGAAGCTTACGTAACATACCACACAGCAAACAATTTAATAGAAGCACAAGGGGAAAATAGTATTAATTCTTCAACCTGACCTTGTTATCCATTGTCCCCCAGCAGGATTGTATGTACTTATTCCTGTTACATTGCCAAAGTGGATAAATGAGTACAATGCATGATGTATACTTTTAGTGCCACAAACACAAAACAATATTTTCAGGTAGCTTTGTCTACATGCAACAATTGGTTGACAAGAATCTTTTTTGCTCATATTGTCAATCTCAGTCTATGGTATTTAAATGTTTTGTGTTATTGGATTCCTTTGTTGCTATGTACTTCTAAGCGACTGATTTTTTTTTCAAAGAACAAATGATTTTAAGAGCTATTCAGATATGCATGAATTAAGTGGCATGTAGAGAATAGTTTGACATATCTTTTCTGTTTATAGAAAGTCAGGGAAATGCAAAAGCATTGTTTGATCAAAGAAGATCTATGGCTTTTCTTATTTGTGGGAATAGCTTTTAAGATCAGTTGTGTATAGACAATTTGAGGGAAATGCAAAGACATAGGTTCATTGAGCAAAAGTGAAGGCATGGATTGATTAAATAAATTTAAAAAGAGATTGAAACTCAGAAGTGCAGCCACACAGTGCATACATGCAAAGCAAATGCATTAAATAGCATGTGGGTCGATGAGAAACTGCTGCAATGGCCTGGTGCACATGTATAGCCAGGCTGCTTTGTCCATTAGCTATAGACTTAAGTCAGCTGTTAAGCATGACTATTACTTTGTGCATATTGTTTTTCTATTCTAGAAGTCTCTGTTCTGGGAGAGTTTATAGCGAGTAAGCAGACTTTGTTATAGTTACAGTATCCAGAACCAGAAACGAGTTACTTGAGGGAATAAATAGCTTCTTTCCTCAGTTTCCTTTTACTATAGAGGTTTAAAGCACATAGTGAGATTGGCAATGTGAGCAAAAAAAAAACTATTCTTAATGCCAGTTTGCATGTAAGCAAGACCATGGAAAAATATTGCATCATGTCTATGAGTGACGAAGTACATCATTCATTGTACTCATGTGCCATGTCAGCTTTTGAAATTAACTTTGCAGGCTTTTATTTCTAAAATAGGAAGATTAAACATACGTTAACTTGTAAACTGCATAGCAACTTGCCACAGCTATAAATAGTCCTATGAAAAAATTGCCTTAAATGCATATAGGTAAAAACCAGTTGGCATAAAACAAAGACTTATGACTCTAAACGCTATTTGAAACTGCAAACAGGGTTTAAAAATTATATGCTAGCAGTTCATTCTATTCTATGGATATTGTATAGAGGAAGTATAACATACTAACACATAAGCAAAACCTTTTCTATTGCTCGAAGACAAATTACTATTGCAATTGTGGAAAATGCATTTTTCTGTTTGCATATATGGAAACAACCCTCTAAATCATTTATGTTCAAAGAAATGAGGAATACAAGATGACAAAATGAATACATGGAAAAGAACTTTATGCAGTTATTATATTGAAGAATTTCAATTGCATTTCAAGAAAAGCAAAAAGACAAATTGGAAAACTGACCTTGTAATCTGCTATCGAATGATCAAGTATACTTGTACAAATGTACAAATTGTGATAGGGACAAGCAATCTTTCCTAGTGTAGTTTGTGTGTATTTGTTTATATACAGTTGAAAGCATTGAACCCTGTCACAAGGACAAATTAGACAAATGAGTACAGTGAGTGGCATATGCTATGTTATTCATAAAAAGAAAACATTTTTTTTTATTAATTTTTAAATACTTGTTGCTATTTGTGTACCCTATAATATAGAACATTTTTTTTTGCATATGCATGCACCAGGGTAATTCTGTTATTGCAATGGTGGCATAAGCTCTTTAGGAGCAATCAATGGAATAGATCCCATATTTGCTTAAGCACCTAAAAAAAGTGTAAATAGGCCACAGCAACTAATCAATCCTAAGGCAAAAAACAACAGAGACTTGTGCTAGCACTGTTAAGTTATGGTAGAAACAATTTCTAGCTATTGTTTAATTCCAAACTAGCTATCACTTAATAGTGAAAGCGATGTAAATATTGATTTTCTAACTAAATGGGGTCATTTCATTTCCATATGCATAAGTTTATTTTGCACCATTTTGTAGCACTTACTATTACTTGTGCAATGAAGCCACATGCAAGTAGAATTCATAACTCATGGCATTTAGATACACCCAAGGAGAAATACAAATCAAGGTTGTTAGCATCCTGATAAGAAAGATGATGAGATACATCCAATTAATGTATGCCACAACATGTTATTCAATGAAGATGATTTGGATAGAAATGTTACAAATCAGAATCCTTATTGGTGTCTGAGTAATCCTCTTTTTCAAGACTTTTCAAGGAAATTGCATGCCAATACTATCAGTGAATAAGTGGAATTAGATCTTGTAATTGACTTTGTTTGATTGGTCAAATGTGTACAAGGATAGTTATAATTATTTCTTTGTTTTAACTGTTATGTATATAAATACTATTCAACAGTTATGTAATTAATTAGATATGAAATGACAAAAGGAAAAAGAAAATAAATTAATTAAGATAATTTGATTCATTAATTAATAAAGTGAATTATCGTGTAAAAGTAAAAAAATTAGAAGTTGCAAAAAAATCCTCTTTGCTTTATGCTTTAATGACAATGAGGGAGATGAAAGCAATTGTGGAGTTTAAGCTTATATCTGTAAATTGCATTTGCCTGACAGTTTGTAAAGTGCTTTTAACATATTGTCCTCATATTGTTTATAAGGTCCTATTATGGGACATGCTAACAGAACAGTGGCTCTAAAACGTGAACTATGGAACAGTTTTGCAGTAATTGAATATATGCAGTCTTTAGAGAGCTCATAAGCGCCAAGTTATTGTTAAGATGTCACATTCTACGTTGGACAAAAGACAATTGCTTGCCCAAGGGACTTGACTCTGAAGAATAGCACAGGCTGAGCACTATGAAACCCAATGTGCTTATGGACATTAAAATAAAAGAAAACTGATGAGAGAAACTATTTATTGCCTGGAGTAGCTTGTCTGCAAGTGTCCTTTTTTGGAATCATGACAACCTTTGCCCTGTCACTGTAAACTGTTGTGTAGAAAAGACATATCGACACACACATATATGTATACATATGTATATATATGTACAGATACATCCATGTAAAGACAGATTAATGCATCTATGGACATAAACATATATGCATCCATATGATTACATGCATATAGACATAAATGCACCTATACACACATACATATATGCATAAATACATATATGCATAGATATATCTAGAGTCAGATGCATGCATGCATACATGCATCTACAGAGGTCTACATAGATATGCACATAGGTGAATGCATATGCACATAGAAACATGTGCACATATATACATGCACTGACACATTAAGCGGGAAGCGATTGTGATCGTGAACTAAAGCACTATGAAACACAGCCCCACGATGCACATGAATAGCAAGGAACTGTGGAGAGTAACAAACTATCATTTCAGCCATAACATTTCTTGCTTAGTGGCTACAAGCTCTTCCTCAGAAGTACAGCTTACAAAACACAAAAAAACAACACACGCAAAGTAATGGGAATGCATACCAAGTAACTCAACTCTATATTAAATGACCAAAGTACCCTTGGCCACACGTGGCCTCCAAGCGACTCCACCGCCTTCACTTCGAGCCAAATGCCATTCAATGCATTTAATTTTTTTTCATGCATCACGTACGTCTACCCGCCAGTTTGATAAACTATGCCTCTGCTTAATTTTAATTAATCAATTTATGCACTCGCTGTTTCCTGATATTTTAATGCATTTAATCTGCATTCATGGATTACGTACCTCTAGCCGCCACCTTTTAAACTATGCCTTTGCTTAAATTTATTTAATCAATTTATGCATTCGCATTTTCCTGAATTTTTAAAACGAAAATGATTTATAAAGCTACTTGGACGAATAGAAAAATAGATAAATGCTAATTTTCCAATATATAAAATAGCTCTCAAAATTCAAGCTATACCAAAAAAAAAGCAATATGTTAAATGGCGAAATGTGATTGGTTCATGCTGCTGGTTAAATGCATTCCGGGCGAATGCATAAGTATTCCTGCCTACCAGCAGGAAACTTATCCTAGTGAGTGCTATTAGGTTTGTTATCTTCAATTTCAAACTCCTTTGACGTTAATGCATTTTCTTTGGTAGTAGAATATGGAGTTTGCTTTTTTTAATGGGAGGGTGGAAGAAAATGACATATACAAATAAATTTAGGCAAAGACATAGGCTAGAAAAACTGATAGCTTTTATCAATAGAAAGGAGACGTTTACAGTGACAGAGCAGAAGCTCTTGTGCTCATTGAAGGAACACCAAGAGACAAGCTACTCAAGGCAACAAATGGCTATTTTTATCTATTTTGCTTCATTATATCCCAAAAATGCAAGTTGGGTTTCACAATGCATGAAAACACATTTGTGCAAACAACTGCCAAAATTATAATTGCAATGGATGACAATGATAGTGTAATGGATACTAATAGTTCAAACATCAAAATACACCAGCTAGTTTTTTTTTAGATTCAGTGCAAACAAGTATCAATTGGAAATAGATTAACCTTATAGTCTATTTATCATAGGTTCATGAATTCCAAATGCACAAGTGCAAACATGGTTCTCCACAGGCTTTTGCAATGCATTTTAACTATATTGCTGTTTTGCATCGAGCTTAAAGAACCACTGCAATTATGGTTTCAAAACAGATTTAAATCAATGGATATAAGTCAAGAAAGGTTCCTAGTTACACTTAATACTTGAATCATGAAGCATCATTGCTTCAAGCTAGAGAAAAAGTGCAGAGAGGGACACAGAAGCAAATTCAACAATGACACCATCAAACAAGGATTTTTTTGCTATCACTATGACTAACTATTGAACTCGATTGACTCATCAGTCAAACAGCTTTATTCATTACTGACCTAACTTGTTTCAAAGCTATCTTGTTAAACTGATTAGTTAATTTCATTAATGAGTAAAAGATAGAATTGACTTAAGTTGCAGAAGCTAATTGTAAGATTGACTTGTTCGTTAATTGACTTTGATTAATGGTTCAGGGACAGATGAGACAAATTAAATTCGCATCAGCAAAATGTGAGATGGACTTATTGGCTCATACACCACATATACTATGACATTTCAGCTTTCATGAAATAATACCGAAAGCAATAGAATAAGTAGATGGCTTTAACATACACGAAGAGATACAATTAATATGGACAGCTATACGCTATTGAATATTTGTAGCATAAGGAACTGAAAAGAAGATGCTGCCAAAGATTTTGCAATTTCGGTTTATAATTGCATTTGCTTCCTTGTCTATAAAGCCTTTTCAAGAAGTTCTTTTTTTTTTTTGCATACGAATGGCCATGATTGGTTTAATTGATTTGGTGTATAGAGATGTTTTATAATTAACTATAATTAACTTTTCATCTAAGCTTTTACGTATCCCTGTATGCAACTGCGTATACATGCGTCCATGTATTTTTTGGATATGCCACTATAGCCTTGTACCAATTTACTTTGTTATATGGCTATCGCATATAGTAACACTAATAAGCTCTTTCACTGTACATAGCAACTGTTTTCGTAAATGCTAGGTTGAGCTTATATGTATCAGGATACATATATACTCACGCTAAAAACTACTGAATTATGGTCTCTATTTTCCCATTTTCGTAGACACGTTACTATTGCAATTAAATGTGTAAAGCATTTGTGTCCAAAGAAATTAGATAAACGAATGGCAATATGTTACACAACCTTGTCTTATGTTTTCATAGTAGTTTTTTCATTGCATTTCAAGTAAACCAGAAACCAGAATTTTATTCATATTATTTCATCCATGGCATTTACAGCCTTTCCAATAATTGGCTATGACCAATCATGGAACACAATTAATTCACCAGCAAACTAGATTGATTGCTCACTGAATTAACTTGTTTGAAAGCTATCATGTTAAGCCAACTAGCTAATTTGCCACATTCAGTATGACATTTGAGTTTCAAATAAGTCCTATGCACACAAATCTGTTATCATGCTAAAGCCATGTAAACGTAGATGTTCCAATTCCATGGGACCATTTTATTTCCATTTGTCCAAGTTCATTTCATTCCATTATCAAGAACCAATAATTAAATGTTTACACCAGGTACATGCAACTAGAAAATGCAAGCAGGGTTTCAACAATGAGATCATCTAACAAGCATTTGTTTGCTATCACTATGATTAATGATAGAATTGACTTAATTTGCATGAGTCAAGTGCAAGATTGACTTGTTTGTTAATTGACTTTGATTAATGGTACGGAGACAAATGAGACAAATTAAATTGTCACCAGCACAATGTAAAACAGACTTATTAGCTGCCACGCCACATATACTATGACACTTGAGCTTTCATGAAATCACCTCACACCAGCTCCATCAAACCATGGAAGGGTTATTCAGTGGCTTCACGTATGGTTCCCCTGCCATTCAAATGAGGGCAGAAAAGTAAACAAATAAAATGTAAAGAGTGAATCTGATTAGGATGTTGAAAGACTTGTTAAATGAGAAATGGAAACTAAAACATTGAATTTGAGTTTCCATTATCTATTTTTTGTTTAATTCTTGACTACTGTTTTGTTAAACTGTAGATTGTAAAACACATGGTGTTGTAAAAACAACAACTCACTGACAGTTGTAACACACAACGTGTTGTAAAGTATTTTGTATTACTCTTGATTAGTTTTTATTGGAATTATTTTGTATTGCTATAATTAGTTTATTACTTTCTATTACTGTATTTCAGTATGTACATTTCAAGGTGAAGAACATGAGACATATGCAATGCAATATCACAGGTTTAATTACCAAGGCATGGATGAGCAAGAACTTTTTAGTAGATAAAGGTCATGAACGTTGAGCTAATAGTATCACAGTCACCACAACATTTAAGGAAACCTATGCTCAACACTCTCTTTTCCATTATCAATTGTATTCCCAATGTCATCCATGAAGAATATCCTCAAAGATATAGAATACATGGATGCACAGGCTAAAGAAGTTCTTCATGGATCAAAGATATGGAATTCATTGATGAAAGAAATGGAAATCATGGATCAAAGCAATGGTTAATAGCAGGCTCTAGAAGTTGACAAAGTTCTTCATGGATGAAATTGGGAATAAAATTGATAATGGAAAAGGGAGTCTACACCATAGGTTTACTTAAATGTTGTGGTGACTGTCCTACTATTGGTTCAATGTTCATGACCTTCATCTACTAAAAGGTTCTCGCTTGTTTATCATGCAATATAGATTTTAGTGACTAGAGATGAATTGTGATTACTTTGAGCATTTTATTTTTTGTGATTTTGGAGATCTGTGTAGTCACAGGAGATGTTGTTGCTGTAGAGTCAATACCTGGGACCAAGCTACTTGACACATGCACCCATACACTATGACATTTGAGATTCACATAAGTCTCATGCACACAAATCTGCTATCATGGTAAAGGCATGCAAACACTGATGTTCCAACTCCATGGGGTCATTCTATTTCCATTTGTCCAAGTTCATTTCATTCCATTATCAAGAACCAATAATTAAGTGTTTAAATCAGGTACATGCAAAGAGCAATGGAAGAAAGGTTCCATAGTGCTTTAAGACATTGTTATACTATGATTATAAATTCATATTTTAAGCTACTTTTAGTATTATTTATTCGAGCTTCTTGTTGAAGTGGAAAGGTTTCATCTGTGTTTGATAGGTATTTTGTAGAAATCCTCTTGTCCATTTTACTTCATGCATGTGAGCCCTCCAAAGTCTATTTATTATTGACTATTGCAAAGTGGTCTCATAAAAAGGGCTTTGGAACCAAAACCATCTAAACACGTGCAATGATGATAGCTTTTGAAATACAAGTGAACAGTGTGTTGCTTTGAGCTTTTCCGTTGTCATCAAAGCATAAAGAGTAGAGGGGTTCTGTTAAAAGTTGTGGTTGTTGTCCTCATAGGCATAAACCCGTATTTTAAACTACTTTTTTACTCTATGCATGTAAGCCGATAGTGTGGTGCTTTTAGCTATTCCATTGTCATCAAAGCATAAAGGATAGAGGGGTTCTGTTAAAAGTCATGGTTGCTGTCCTCATAGGCATAAATCCATATATTAAACTGTTTTTAGTATTATCTATTCGAATTTCTTGTTGAAATGCAAAGGTTTCATCTGCGTTTCATAGGTATTATGCAGAAATCCTCTTGTTCATTTTACTTCATGCATGTGAGCCCTATAGAATTTGTATTTTTCTAATTGTTGCAAACTGGTCCCATAAAGAGGACTTTGGAACCAAAATTATGTCAACATGTGCAATAATGAGAGCTTTTCAACAATCAGTCAACAATGTGTTGCTTTGACCTTTTTCTGCTGTCATGAAAGCATAAAGGATAAAGGGATTCTGTTAAAATTCATGGATGTTGTCCTCATAGGCATAAATGCAAACAATGAGAGCATAAAGAATACAGTAGAAACATTTTTGCTGCTGGAAAGCATAAAAATTCTGTTAGATGTAGTTGTTACTGTTTTTGTATCTTGGGGTTGTAAAAAACTATGTCAAGAAATGTTGTAGAATCCAAATTACAATGTTGCCATAGAGCAGTTAAGTAATATTGCTTTTTCGCTTTTTAGTCTGTCTGATACAAGAAATCCAAGTAGGGTTTCATAGTGCTTTAAGGCAATTGTATGCTTTGATTATAAATTCGTATTTTAAACTACTTTCAATATTGTTTATTTGAATTTTTTTGTTGAAATGCGAAGGTTTCATCTATGTTTGATAGGAATTATTGTTTATAAGATGTTGTGACATACATTAATTGGATGTATCTCATCATCTTTCTTATCAGGATGCTAACAACCTTGATTTGTATCTCTCCTTGAATGTATCTAGATGCTATGAACTATGAATTCTACTTGCATATTGCTTGGTTGTACAAGTAATACTAAGCGTTACGCAATGGTAGAAACAACAACTCATAGTATTCATATACACCCATGCACAAATACATGGTATTAAACACATTAACACGGGCATGGTTTTCTAGGGCTAGTTTGTTAGTTGCCTTTGATTAATAGTTCAAATGCACACAAAGCTAATTGCAATCATTTCTTTCTTTGAATTGCTAAGTACTTAAAGGCTAACTAGCAATTGCCAAATTATTTAGATATGGGACAATAAAAGGATGAATAAGGAAATATGAACTTGCCTAAATGACCATGAATGATAGAGCTATATGGTAAAATGCTACATACACTATGACATTTAAGCTTCAAAAACTGCCAATGAACAACAAAAGCTTCAAAACTCTCAGTTAACATGTAAAGGGCTGAGGAAAATCGATCTGCTAACTGATTTAGCACTTATTCTTAATTTTTTAATCACAATATGACGGGATGGCTAGCTGGCGCCATCCACAAAAAAACATTTAAAGCAAATGCAACAGCAATCTGTTATATACACACATACATACATGGAAACATAGATACATGCATTCATATATACATAATTACATGCACACATATATACATGCAAACCTGTATGCATGGATGCATACAAAGACTATGTTTCATGGGATTATTGAACAGTTAACTTTCTTTCTATATGCTTTCATATTTTACATGTGTGCCTATGAGGACAATAACCACAATATTTGACAGTAATCCTCTATCCTTGATAACTGTTCATTGGTTCCAAAGCTCACTCTATAGGATAGTTGTACATTGCCTACAAGACTCAGATGAATCCTTCATATTTCAAGGAAACATTTGAATCAATAACACTTAAGATGGTCTAAACTATGACTTTACAGTCAAAGTATCCAAATGCATTGCAACAATGCGAAACCCAAGTTCCATTTAAGATGTACAATGAAAGTAAATAGAAGGGAAAATGCATTTGCTTTAAAGTTTCTACAGCAATTTCAACAGGTTGTCTAGCCATTGTCAAAAATATGGTTTTCTATCAGCATAGTCCATCAACCTTTTTTAGGTCTAATTGCTACTTTGTTAATTGACTTTGATTGAAAGATCAAAATGTGAAATGTAGCCAAGGATAATTATAGACAACTGTACGTTGCCTCCAAGATTCAGATGAATTCTTGGTATTTCAAGGAAATGTTTGAATCGATAACACTTAGAATGATCTAAACTATGATTTTAGAATCAAAGTATCCAAACACATTGCAACAATGCAAAATCCAACTTCTATTTAAGATGCACAATGAAAGGCCAAAATGTGAAATGTGGCCAAGGATAATCATACTTATTTATCTCTTTTAATTGTTATATATTCAAAGACTAATTAGCAATCTAAACAGCTTCACCTCTAGTCAGTTGCCATTAAATGCATTGATTTTGAATTAATGAATTATGCACCTTTAGCCAGTAGTTTTAATCAAAGCATGCATATGGATTCAGAATCAAACTCTCAAAACTTGGAAAGGTTAATTTTTTGAAACAAAGATCTACTCTTGAACCTCAAATGCTTTATTTCTATGAACCATATAGCATATGCCACTCACAATACCCATTTGCAACGACTGTCATTGTAACAAAAAGCCACGATTAACTACACAAACTAATTGTGACAGGTTACTGGACCACAAATCTTCTACCAATGAGCTTGACTGCTCTTTTGCATGAAGCCTCAAACTGTTCTATCAAGCAATATTACTTAACTGCTCTATGGGAACATTGTAATTTGGACTCTACAACATTTTTGGCATAGTTTTTTATAACCCCAAGATACACAAATAGTAACAACGACATCTGACAAAAAATTTTATGCTTGCCGACAGGGAAAAGGTTTCTACTGCATTCTCTATGCTCCCATTGTTTGCATTTATGACTACAAGGACAACAACCATGACTTTTAATAGAATACCTCTATCCTTTATGATTTCATGACAACGGAAAAGCTCAAAGCAACACACTCTCGACTCATTGTTGAAAAGCTCTCATTGTTTTTTTGCAGCAATAAAAAAAACACAAACTCTACAGGACTACATGCATGAAGCAAAATGAACAAGAGGATTTCTACATAATACCTATCAAACAAAGATGAAACCTTCGCATTTCAACAAGAAATTCGAATAAACAATACTAAAAGTAGTTTAAAATATGAATTTATAATCAAAGTATACAATTGCCTTAAAGCACTATGAAACCCTACTTGCATTTCTTGTATCAAACAGAATAAAAAGCGAAAAGAAATATTACTTAACTGCTCTATGAGAACATTGTAATTTGGACTCAACAACATTTTTGACATAGTTTTTTATAACCCCAACATACAAAAACAGTAACGACGACATCCACCAGAATTTTTATGCTTGTCGATAGGTAAAAGGTTTGTACTGTATTCTTTATGCTCCCATTGTTTGCATTTATGCCTATGAGGACAACAACAACGACTTTTAACAGAATCCCTCTATCCTTTATGCTTTCATGACAAAGGCAAAGCTCAAAGCAACACACTGTCGACTCTTTGTTGAAAAGCTCTCATTATCGCACACGTTAACATAATTTTGGTTCCAAAGCACTCTTTATGGGACCACCTTGCAGCAATAAAAGAAATACAAACTCTACAGGGCTCACATGCATGAAGCAAAATGAGCAAGAGGATTTCTACATAATGCCTATCAAACGCAGATGAAACCTTCGCATTTCAACAAAAAAATTCAAATAAATAATACTAAAAGTAGTTTACTATACGGATTCATGCCTACGAGGACAACAACCACGACTTTTAACAGAACCCCTCCATCCTTTATGCTTTGATGACAACGGAAAAGCTCAAAGCAACACACTGTCGACTCACATGCATGAAGTAAAATGAACAAGAGGATTTTTACATAATTCCTATCAAACGCAGATGAAACCTTCGCATTTCAACAAGAAATTCGAATGAACAATACTAACAGTAGTTTAAAATATGAATTTATAATCAAAGTATACGAATGCCTTCAAGCACTATGAAACCCTACTTGCACTTCTTGTATCAAATAGACTAAAAAATGAAAACTTACCTCTTCTGACCTCAAGCAATTTATCTCTCACTGTTCACCATTTTAATGTATCGAAACTCTAAAAATCACCAAATTATCACCTCAAATAACTCGTTTCTGGGTCTGGACTCTGCAACTATAACATATCCTGCTCAGTCACTAAAACTCTCCCTCAGAACACCGCTTACAGAAGACAAAAACAACACACGCAAAGTAATGGAAATGCATACCAAGTAACTCAACTCTATATTAAATGACCAAAGTACCCTGGCCACGCGTGGCCTCCAAGCAACTCCACCGCCTTCACCTCAAGCCAAATGCCATTCAATGCATTTAATTTTTTTTCATGCATCACGTACGTCTACCCACCAGTTTGATAAACTATGCCTCTGCTTAATTTTAATTAATCAATTTATGCGCTCGCTATTTCCTGATATTTTAATGCATTTAATCTACATTCATGGATTACGTACCTCTAGCCGCCACCTTTTAAACTATGCCTTTGCTTAAATTTATCTAATCAATTTATGCATTCGCATTTTCCCGAATTTTTAAAACGAAAATGATTTATAAAGCTACTCGGACGAATAGAAAAATAGATAAATGCTAATTTTCCAATATATAAAATAGCTCTCAAAATTCAAACTATACCAAAAAAAAGCAATATGTTAAATGGCGAAATGTGATTGGTTCATGCTGCTGGTTAAATGCATTCCGGGTGAATGCATAAGTATTCCTGCCTACCTGCAGGAACTAAAATAGTAGCAAGGGAAATATTTAAATACAACATTAATTAGATTACAAAAAACACGTTTTATTCATTTCCTCTTGCATTCTCCTACACACATTTAATATTGAATGGCAAACACTACATTCCATAGTTTTTATTACTCAACTCTAAAGTAACATGATATAAAAGGTAGTTAATTACAAGGAATTTTTAGTCTACAATGCTACTTTTACTTATTCACAAATAGGTTTAGGCAACCTTATATCTTTTTTTTGGCTAAGTGGTATGGAATTTCTCACTTAATTGAATTGAGATTTCTTAAGGATTAAGAAAGAGTGTTTAAATCATTTAAATTCATTTTTCAAGATTATCTAGTTTTTCTTGCATTTAAGGGGAACTTAATAGAATATATGGTTAATCATAATTTTGAGTTGAAGGGAAGATATAGAAATGTAAAATATTTAATGTGTCCAAGATACAAGCAAGTTAATGCTTCTATCCATGCTAAGTTATAAATTATCCTAAAAATGGATTAATTAACTTATACTTTCAAGGGTGACGTCCTCATTCTTAAAAAAAAACTATATAGGTCAAGGGATGATAATTACATTGAATATAAGGATTTTTTCCATATCATAGCATTGTGTATACATCTACACTAGAAATATAATGAGGCCTACATGTTACTCATGTTTTATGATCAAACATTTACCTCTTCTCAAGGTTCAAGTCTATAGGAAGGAAAAAGGGATAACATTCATTAATTATATTAATGTTTCCTTAAAAATTATCAATGTCATACTTTTCTATTAATGGTTTAAAATCACAAGGAAAGATTACAATTGACAAGCTAATCATCTCAAAATAAAAAAACTAGATTGAAGTATTTAATAAGGTTAACTTTCATCCTCCCTAATTTACAATTCCTATGTAAAGGTAGGTAGGTGTAATGAAACCCAAAAGTATCCATTTTAATATTTTTCAACAATCTAGTGTAACTAACACATAGTGACTTGCATGCCACTAACCCACTCAACAACCAAGACCCAAATGATTCTTAGAGTTATATGTGTTGTAACCTAGTGCCATAATATAATATAACCTTCATCCATTCATAGATCTATAAAATATCCAATCTAGATAAAAAAAATTAGGATCCCTAAATTGTTGTAGTACTAGAGAAGAGATCAATGATCTAAAATTAGGTACAATATCATTGAGTTCATTCTTTCTTACCTCCAATATTTCTTTTCAACCTTGTTAATAATTTATGACCAAATTAAATTTAAGGTGCCTATATAGTTCCATTCCCAATGGCTATCTAACTATAGAAAATAGATAAGATTTTCTTCTAAAAGATATTCTTATGTTTTGCTAAATATTGTGTTATTGTTGATATTACTAACTATAGATTTGTTCATTGTATTAAAATTTGTGGTCTTTCTGACTAGGATATTTTGAGAATTATTTTTGTTTCTAATATGGTATTGAGCCATATTTTGATTTTGGTTCACCAATTAGGTGTAGTAAGCAAGAGAAGTTCTTCTCATTGTAATCTAGGGTAAAATTCTAGGTTAATGTAATAAAGCATAAAAAATAACCCTAAACCTATTGTCTCCTAATAGTGCACCCTTGTTGAGTGAACTCAACCTATTGGTGAAACATTGAATCTTTTCTAGGTTGTGGGTTACCTAAAGCAGAAAGGAACCTCTAGAGTAAGCTAGCTCTTATGGTATTCACCTAAATTACTTCTTGTTGGGAAAAGAGTAAGAAAGATTGCATAAAAATGAACCTACTTTCTAAGGTGATACACCAAATGATTATCTTCAAACTTACACAATTTCTTTTACACATAATGTGATCAATAAAACTCACTACAACATACACAAATCAGTTTTGACATGTTTTGCATAAGTATTTCATAGAGAGGCTTTGAAGTTTATGGAAAAAATCAAGAGGAACAACAAATGACCTTCTTAGAGGCTCAAATGTTTGACTTCACAGTTGAATCCTACATAGAACTAGTAGAACACAAACTATGACTTGCACAAACATGCACTTCTGCATAAAAGGAAATTAGAAACTAGACTAGAACCAAAAATAAACATTATCATCAAAAGGAAATATCAATAATCTCATGTTATCACACAATATCCAGTATTGAGAAGGAAAAATAGCTTGATTTTATTGATTGAAAGGTAAAATACAGCTGATTACAAGTCTGTAAAAGAGTTACAATGTTGTCTCCTACCATAAAGGCATCAAAAACTGCTCCAAGATGCTCTCAAAGTGTTTCAAATTGGTCAAAACAACCTCCTATATTCTCTCCACTTGTTTTCCAGCTTCCTCCAACCTCCCTATATGCTTGGCACTTAGTCATAAATACTTAATTACACCTCCTTTGACTATATTTTGAAGAACAAACACAACCTTATCTTTGTATTGCCTACAACATTTAAATAAAGTGATTTATAATTAAATATCAATTTAATCAATGTTTTACATTTTCAACCCAGTTTCAAATTTACAAAGATAAAGGGGCATTCAGTCATGTTTGAAAACATACAAGTGTTTTGACTTTGGAAAAATATGAAAAGGAGACTAAAGAGACTAAGTCATATATAATGTAAGGAATAACATGGGCATTAGTTGTGGAAAAAATACAAAGAAAAAAAAGGAAAAAAATGCCTCAAGCTGTCGGTCAACATTTAGGGTAAATGAAAAACCCTAAAAGAAAACCGTGCCACACACTTCATTTTCACTTTGCATTTTTCAGCATCGCCATGGTTTTGAACTGGAGTTGAGGGTTTTGCTGGAACTTTCATATGCAGATCTCTACAAAAAAATTTCGAGGCCAAGTAGGGTAAGCCTGTGTTAGCATAAACTTTGCCTTTTTTCCATCATTTTATGTGAATAAAATGTTGTTTCAAACTCATTTATACATAAAATAATGAATATTTTTTGGTTTCTCCTGTGTATTTTCATGCTTGATGTTTTGATTCTTTTGCAAGCAATAATGAGAGGAATATCTATTATGGGTTTATATTTCAATTCATTTGCTTCCATTCTTTTACATTTTAATAAAATGACACATGCCATGGAATTCAATTTGTACATTCTTTGATCTACTTTGTGTTGTTGTGATAAGAGTTGTGAATAGCCACCTCTCATAAGTGCAACAACATCTCTTAGGTCAATCTCTGTTCAGCCTCATCGAAATTCCCAGTATGTATATCAAGTTGTCTTAAACCATAGACAGCTTCCAACTAGACAACTTCTGAAACCATTGCAACAACAACTGGAACAGGCATATTGAGACTTTCTTTAGTCTCCAAGTATTCTAGTGTCAACTCATAAAGCTCTTTTTCCAATCAAAGATCTCCGGTCACATAAAAAAATTCTGCATATGATAATATAAATACACCCAATCCATTTGATTCTTTCTTATAATATCTGCTTGGAATTCTATAAAGTATGATCCAGCTGAATGAACATGTCCACAGGCAAGTTCAACTAAACCCTTGATAGCTTGTGTCCTCATCTTGAGTGCTTGCAATGTTGTTGCAACTCCTCCAATATTACGTTAGATGTAGTAAATATATACACTCCATTTCTTTGATATGATGAAGCATTTTATTTATCCACTTGTTCTTCACATTTAAATCCATCCATTGCAGCCTATAAACACCGTATTCAAACTAAAAGTGGCAACATGGTTTAGTATATTTCTCAGATATTTCATCATGTTGCGTTGCTTGTCCAAAGATCTGCCTCTTTAATGCCTTCATAGGATAAGCATTGATATGTCATATTTTTTACTGTAATGAGTCACTATAATAAGTCGCATGGCACCTTGCTCATAATCATCTTCCCATGACTTCCCATTCTTGCTCAAAAGGACTTTCAATTCATAGATGATTATCCTTCTATCTTATGGCTGCACTCTATCTGCCCTTTATCACTAAAGCATATGGTTTATTATCTCTATAGAATATCCTCTGTAGCATGAATTTTCATGGAAAACTGTCACTTATTAGTTTTCTTTGATTGATTTCCCCTTTCAATGAGTACTCCAAAGGCCATAAAAAATGTTTGATGCTAATGTTCCTACAAAAAATCTGAGGTCACAACTGACCATGATCAAAACTATTAAAAACCCCTTCATTTCATTATTGATGGCATTGGATTTCACATGAATGCCTTCTCATTGTTATCAAAATCACTGTCACCTTTTCATATCAATGCAACCTTGTGTAGAGGAACAAGCATGTCTTGGATTACATGCATTTAATATTGGTAATATCTCTTTACTGTCAGCTTCCTTCATTCATTGTTGTCCTTTAAACTCTTGACTCATTATTCAATCAGTCACTCTCATTGTTGATTATACCTTAATCTATTTTGTCATTACTCTGATGAAGAAAGAACCTTGGAAACCTCTCTTTAAGGTCATGAGACTTGGTTATCTTGATTTACATGCTATTGAAAGTATATTTGGTTATCAAACCCTCTGTATCACTAGCTTTTGAAAAGTGACTGCCCCTATTTCATATTGTGATTCCATTGAACAAGTATTTTTCATTTATGATAGTGACTTTAACCAACTCACTGTCGTGATTGATGAGCACTTGCTAAATGTTGATAAGTGTGATGAGTTTACACTCTTATCCCTCCCAAAAAACCAAAAGGGTAGCATGTTGGGCTCAACCCTTGCGGGAGCCCATTTTACTCCACATGCTATAATATCAAAATGAAATAATCCAGTAATGAAAAACTTACCTATACCTGCACAGTGAACAAACATGTTAGATAAAATGATGAAGCCAAAAGCTTCCAATGATGCTTCAATGATTGATGATACTCCTCTGATTCTTCTTGATACTTATGATGTTGCAAACTATTTCAATGCCTTATGAGAATGGACTATATGTTAATGTAGCATATGTAGAGAATATGTGTCCTAAGCTCTAACACAACTTTCTTCATCTCTTGCAGGCATTTCAAGCAACATCAGGTCAGCTTTTGGAGAAACCAAGTGAGAGGGACTGAAGTGAGGATGCAACAGTTCAACTTGGGGTTTGTCATTCAGGAAATGGCGGATCCCTAATCTTTCCATATGCTTTTTTCTTTTTATATCTTCAAATGTATAGTTTATGTCTTCTATTATATTGAAATAGTTATTCCCACAGCTTGTGTGGGACACCATACATTTATAATTATCAATAAAGACAACATTTATACAAAATTTTGTTTAATCTCTCTCTCTCTTATACAATTGCATAATATCTTTTGTCTACCTTTTATCTTTTTATCATGTTGTAATATCTCAACTCTACCTTATTGAGTTGGAAGTAAATTAGGTAACAAAACCAACAATAGAGCACAAATAAGCATAAAAACATGAAATATAAAGCAATATCACCATAAAGTCTTCATGCCATCATTGATTCACCTCCATTTCTCTTCTCCATCTTGCTTGATATGAATAATTGCCCTATGCAATAGTAGCCTATGACAATGACTAGCAAATATTGAAGATCGTTGTCTCACACTAGCAAAATGTACTTGCATATGAACTAGATTAGCATAAGATGTAGATGTCTAAGATTGTCCAGATGTAGAAATGACAATGATAGATGTATTTTATAGAAAATAAATATTTGAATGAAGGGCTGAGATGCAATGCCAATAAGATATGTCAATCAATGGCTAGGAATGAAAGTTGTAGTATGGAATAGGGTTAGGGAAAAATTAGGGAAAAGATAAAGATGAATGGCTATGATTGAATTATAAGATAATTCAATCAAGGGCTAGAATTAAATGAGATGCCAAGAGATAAGATTGGCACAGATAATGAGGTTGTAGGAGAAATTCAAATGATAAATAATAAAAGTATTATTTAATAGACGACATGTGACAGGTTAACTTTTTCATTAATAACAATTTAATTCAAAAGTGGGATATGGGTAATTAAATAATAAATATATTATTTAATTAAAGAAGACGTACATTGACAAGCTGATTTTTGAATTAAATAATACTTTAATCCAAAAATAGGAAGAAGATGATAAATTAGTAGGCAATTAAATAAATAAAATTGATTTAATTTAATGATAGAAAAGGCTAATGAATAATTAAATAATTAAAATTATTATTTAATTATAGTTGAAAGATGGATAAATGATTAAATAAATAAAATTTATTTAATTGTAGTAGAAAGGGACATTAGTGACGTAATTAAATAAATAGAATTTAATTAATTAATCAAAATAGGAAGTATAAAGCTAGGAATGAATTAATTAAATAATTAAAATTATTTAATTAATAGAAGACTTATGACATTAGACAAGGGAATTGACAAGGACAAATGGTATTAGTAGGTCTAGGACATTTTTTAGTGCCTACATTTTTCCCCTCTTTGATACAATGTAGTTTATCACGTTGTGTCAAAGAAATTTAATTCAAAAAATGCCCCAGTATAAAGAAGATGAGGAAGGATGACTAGGAGGGTTGTAGTATGCCCCCTCAAGAGGACATGTGGGTTCAAAGAACACAAGTGTGCTCTTGAAATGGATGAGAAGACAAGAGGTTGAAGGATAGAAGAAATGTTAGCATGAAGGATATGGAATTTAGTTTGGCATTAGTAGAGACAACTTAAAGATAAATATTTTGCTATACAAGGCCTTGCATTAATCATCATTGGGTGGTAAAATGAAACAAATGGGAAACAAACATCATGGTATGACATAGGACAAGGTGTGCAAGGTCATCCACTTGCAAAATAGACAGTCATAAACAAGGAATGTCCTGACTCATACTAAAGGAAAAGTTGCCCCAGTTTTTTTGCCAGGACAATCTGCAACAGTAGTCAAAGGAAAGAGTCATGAGACATCATCACTCCTCTAAATCCTTCAAGGGACATCCTCGAGATAGCTAGTAACGTGACTCCTAAGAAGATGCCAAAAAGATAAGACAAAATATCCCACAAATTCAACAACCATTCAAAGTGTTTACCAATAATTGTTCATTGATGTTTAATTGACTAGGTGATTGATGAGTTGATTGTTTGACAAGGCCTAGTTTCAGGAGAAGACACATTTCATATAAGCTGTCAAGTCTGGTTTCGACCATGTGACCACCTGTATAAGGAAAATAACAAAGTGTGATTAATGACAATGTTTGGTTTTAAGGACACATCATGTATAAGAAATAAGTTGATTGATTTGATGTTTGGGGTTGAGTTAATGTTTGATGATTTTGACAATTGACTGAGTTGAATTGAAGACTTCTTGGCCTATTTTTCTTAATGACTTGTGACTTGTTTGATGTTTTGATGGCTATTTATGTCCAAGTTGATAATTTTTGGTTTATTATGATTGATGCAACAAACCCTAAAGGTCCGACCTAGGTGGCCTTGGGGGCTCATCAACAGATGGCGTTGCCTACGTAACAATGCATAGAGACCTCGTAGTTCAACTTGACCTAACTCTATTTTATTGACTAAGTACTGAATCATGACTTTTATTTTGACCAAACCTAAAAGGACTGACCTAATTCCTTGGGGGCTCATCGAAGATGGCCTTACCTATGTTAAGTTGTAAAGGCAACGTAGTTCGACCGGACTTGGTGTAGTGTCACTCCATGATTCACCCTATCAATGTTGTTTTTTTGCTTTCTAACTCGCTATGATCAGGTATTGTTTGGTATTTTATTCATTTGATTAATTTGGTCGATTAGTGTTCTAATTAATTATTACATTAAAATAAAGTTATTAAAGTTAAAAAACATTTTGATAATTAAAAATAAATAAAAAATTCTTTAATATAATTATGGTTTTGATAGGATAAAATATTATTAATGTCTTATTAAGTTTAAATAAATTAAAGTATGAGTTAATAAAGAAATATATAAACAATAAATATATTAATTAATGTGAGGTGCAAATAGAATTAAAAGGTAAAGTTAAAATTAATAAATTAAATATTTTAAAGTTAATTAATGTAAAATAAACAAGGATATGTTTTTATAAATAAATATATTTGAATAGTGGCAGTTAACAATGGATGGGAAATTAAATAAAATAATTAAATTAAAGAAAGTTGCATGCAGTAACAGACATTGTGGAGTGGTAAATAAATTGGTTAATTGCTAAAAGAAAGGGGGATTTTTGCATAATTTATAGAAAACTAATCTTGCTTCTCTTCCCATGAATAATTTTATTGCTCTTGAAGGCTTTCCTTCTGATTTTTTTGGAGGTTTTGGAATTGGGTCTTTTGCAGCGTTGTTGAAATTCTGGAAGAGTGTTGAAGCTGTAAATTGGAAGTAGAGAGCTCTACATCAATCTTCAACTCGGCTAAATGACTTTAATTAGGTTCCACTGCTTTTTGATTTTCACCTCTGTTTAATCTTGCATTGAAATAATTTATTAAAGAAGATTTTTGAAAGAATTTCTTGGGATATCTCTGTAAAACATTTTGTGTGTATTATGTAAATCATTATTTGATGGTTTCTTGAAGTTTTAAATAAACCCACTTCATATACGCTTGGTAACCATTGCATTCTTTTGTGAGCCTCTCATGTTTCTTTTCTATGTGTTCTCTCTAGTGACAATCTGTTCATACTCAGAGGGCCTTTTAAGCGATTCCAGTAGTTGTATGAGTGCCATGTTAGCAAACCCAAATGCATTGTAATCTTTCTTTGTGGCAGTAGATAGATGATTCTATCTTCTCATTGTTCGTAGCATTCAATTAAAGTCTTGAATTTGGAAATGCCCTACTATTTTCATTCGCCCTCCTTGCTAGAGTTAATTCTATAGAATCTTTGTGGTTTTTGAATACCATTATTTCCCTATGCCTTTTTATGCCTTCATGCAAGCTAGAGCTTATTCATTGGCTTGATTTCCTTTAATAAATTTATCCTATGGCTTCAATGGATTCTATTCTTTATTCCTTGTGTTTCTTGCATATTGGCTAGAAGTATTAATCATTATCTAATATTCAATCTTTATTCAATGGCCATTTGATGTTTTGTTGATTTTCCCATTATTTTTTGGCCAGTTGTGTCAATTGTTGAATACTGGTGTTACATGCATCAAACTCTATCTCAAAAATTCCCTTCTTGTTATCGTTGTTACCTCACCTGCATGCTATTCTTGAGTAAGACTCGGGTGAGATGTGTGGGCTAACTTTGATTCCCTCATCGAAAACTATAAATTTTGCGTAGAGACAAAAGACGCTGGAGAATATGACTTATCTAATTGGAGACCTATTTGTTGTGTATGATAGAATAGTGTGACTACTCGTAAGGATATTCATGTATCTTGTGTGTTGAAAAGTTATTGTTTTGTTCTTTCATGGAATCCAAGACTTTTAGGGCATCCTCCAAACTTTGGCATTTGACATATATGTAAATGGTATTAATAATGATAGTTCTGCAAATGAATTCACAATTCTTTCCCCCTATTGATTAGACTATTTATAGCCGAGTCAATTTAGATTTGAGTTTTTTTATAGGTGCTATATATGGGGGGTATGATGGTTCAACCCTATAATGACATTTGATCTCTTTGTTTATTCTTGATAATATCTATCATATAACAACACCCAAACTGCTTAAATTCCTAAATAGTTACCTTATTGTTTAGTGTCAAACTTCTTGGCATAATGCTCATGATTGCCATCTACTAGCATTAGTGTTAAATGAAATATCCTGTCCCAATAAAAATGCAAGATTTACTATATCTCTAACTGCCATCGAAACATAGTTTGCACAAAAATACCTCTGCTAGGTAAAGATGTTAGTTTGTATTCCATGGATTCACAATTTTAAGGAAGTTTATATAACCATGCATGTTGTTGATTTTTAGTTTGCATGCATGCAAAGATTGGGAGATTGACACATGGAAAAATAACACCCTTGTATGAGAAGGATATATACTTATGTCTTAGTGCATTTGTAATGTAATGTGATTGTAATATCTATATGTTGTTATGCTGCTAGAATCACTCTAGATTTGTATCACAGTGAAACTGCACCTGCAAGAGAATAGACTTTGCATATTGTATGTATTTTCCATATTATAGTTTAACACAATCAGATATGTGCTTTCATGTGTGGGTTTTTTATCGAAAGGGTTTTCCCACGTAAAATTCTATGTTATGTATTTTATGCTTTAAATCTAAAAATTAAATTAATGTATGTGTGTTCTTAAAGAAACTGTAATTGAAAAATATTTGAAACAAATTTTTGCAGCCCCCTCTTGATTGATTTGCATTATGGAAGTGTTTTTCGCACTTTTCTTTCCTTTCATTATCAAATATTTGAATCTTGTAAGCCCTTTCTTGATTTTGGAGAGTTTCTACCATTGATTTTTCTTGGCTACATCTTGGTCCATATCTGACCCACAATTGATTCTAGAAGGGCCAAATCTATATGGATCAATATCAAACATGATATCTTTGGGTGACAATAAAATTGAGAGTTATTTCAACCCTCTAACTCAATTGTACATATGCACCATCTATACAAGTGCTCATACAATTTCTATGTAATTAATCTTTCACTGCTACATTTTTTGGGTTAAAAAACTATTATTTTAATTTTATAAATTTTATTTTCTTAAATAAATATTTTCTTTTGGAAATCTATTGTATTATGAGTTTCCCATAGTTGGCACATGGGCCTACCTCTCACATTAAATCCATTGATGCTAATTTACCAAGTGCTAGTTCCTAGCACTAAGCCTTAAACACTCAATACTTAATCTAAGCCCCCAAAACCTCCAAAGTGCTACCTCAATAACTCTTTGATAAGTCACAATATGAAACCAACTCCATCATGTTTCGAATAGTGGATCTACCATAGAATTTTCAAGGTTCCACCACTAGAAGTGGCACTTCCACCCATGCACAACCACAACATTGCTCAATTGGTGGCACAACCCATGTACCACCAACCAATGACTAAGGTACCCTTTTCTTTTTTCCTTGAAGGAGTAATTGTTTCAATTGAGCATAACTTTGCACCAATAAATTAGATTTTTGTATTTGAGTAGCTGTAAAAAAATTTCTTCTAAGTACTTCATTTTATATAGGTGATTTTTCCATATTTTTCCAAAAATTTCTACATTTCAAAACTAGAAGGTACATCTTGTTGGTATGTGGTGACTAATCATGCAATTATTGTATACTCGTAACAAGAAATTGGGTTCGAGGCATCGCCCCAAAAAAAATCGTTAACACGTCAAGGTTTTCCGGTTAACATATCAAATGAAAAAAGACCTTGTAAAACACTAATTCTAGAAGGTTCCAAAAGGCTTGTTATAAGCAGTTGGGATGTATGTTGCGGTATGGTGTTCATGAGATTGTAATTTTTTTTGCACTGGATAATAAAATCATTGGATGAAAGAGTTTCTGTGAATGTAGCCCATATTGGTTGAACCACGTTAAATTATGTGTTGATCTCTTTTGTGTTATTCTTCATTTTTATTTCTAGGTTATTTAATCTGCATATAATTGTTAATGTTTATTGCTCCAATCTGCCTAACCCTAACAACTAGTATCAGAGTCACATGTATTTCGGTTTATTGGTAGGAAACCTCTAGATTTGAGTGGGAACAATAGAAGGAAAATTAAAGGTTGAGAAGTTCAACAGTCAAAATTAACAATTATGGAAGATGCAGATGGAAGATTATTTGTATCAAAAGGATCTATGGTGGCCATTATAAGGAAAAGCAAAGAAAGAAGTTGTGATGTCCAATTAAGAATGGGAGATTTTGGATAGAAAGGCATTGAGAACCATTCAGTTGTGCTTGACACCATCTGTGGCGTTCAATATAACAGAAGTAAAGACAATAGGGGATCTGATGATAGATTTGGCTAAATTGCATAAAAAAACCTTAGCCTCAAATAAGGTATTTCTCATGAAGCATTTGTTTAATCTGAAAATGATTGAATGTGGATTTGTGATAGATCATTTAAATGAATTTAATACGATTACTAGTCAATTAACTTCTTTAAAAGTGAATTTTGATGAAGAGGTGAGGGATCTCTTGGTTTTGTGTTCCTTTCTAGAAAGTTGGAATAGCTTGGTAATGTTTGTAAGTAACTCTTTCTTTAGTTCAAATACATTGAAATTTGATGATGTTGGTGTTATCCTTAGTGAGGAAATGTGAAGGAAAAGCATAGGTGAGAATTCAACATCAGGTAATGCTTTGACTGTAGAGAATAGGGGAAGAACAAAGGAGAGAGGAAAATTCCCAACAAATCATGGGAAGTCACAAGGGAAGTCGAAGAAAGGCAGATCTAAATCCAAAGGAAGAATGGATTGTTGGCACTATGGAAAGCCAGGGCACTTGAAGAAGGATTGTTGGTCTCGAAGGGGTAAGCAAGGAGACAAACAACATGATGAAAGTAAGGAAGATAATGTTGCAAGTGATAAGTTACAAGATGCTTTAATTCTATTTTTAGATAATGCTAATTATTCCTGGGTAATAGATTCAAGGGCATTATTTCATGCCACACCCCATAGGAAATATTGTGTAGATTATGTTCAAGGTGATTTTGGACATGTATATTTGGGTGATGATGAACACTATCAAATTGTTGGAAAAGGAAAGATAAAAATCAAGCTATAGAATGGAAATGAATAGTTGCTACTAGAAGTAAGGTACATGTTCCAAATTTGAGAAGGAATTTAATTGTTGCAAGACAACTGGGTAGTGAAGGCTGCATAGTTACCTTTTCAAACAAAGTTTGGAAGGTAACTAAAGGTGCATTAGTAGTAGCTAAAGGTGAAAAGGTAGGTACATTGCATTTGTGTACTAGTAATACTTATTCTACCTTAGTCAAGCTACATAAACAATTTCTATTGGTACATTTATAGAACTTGCTACAAGGACATAAGCAGAATTTTGGCACCATAGACTTGGGCACATGAGTGAGAAAGGGATGAAGATCCTTCACTCTAGAAAGTTGCTACCAAGTTTGAAGTAGATTGACTTGGAGTTCTAAAAAAATTGTGTTTATAGAAAACAAAAAAGAGTCTAATTTCTCAAAGTTGGGAAAGAGAAGAAGAGTGAGAACTTAGAGCTTGTGCATTTAGATGTATGGAGACCAACTCAGGTATCTTCTCTTGGTGGCTTTTGATATTATGCTACTTTTATTGATGATGCAACTAGGATAACATGGGTGTATTCCCTAAACCAAAAATTAGAAGTATTTGAAACTTTTAAAAAGTGGAAAGCTTTGGTTGAGAATGAGACAGGAAAAAAGTTGAAGTGTCTCAGATCTGATAATGGAGGTGAGTATTGTAGTAGAGAATTTGTAGACAAAAAATGGTTCCTATAACCCCACAAGAAAATGGTGTGTTTGAGAGGATGAATATGACCATTATGGAGCATGCAAGGAGCATGAGATTGCATGTTGGACTACCCTTACAATTTTGGGCAGATGTTGTACATACTGTTGTTAATTTAATAAATAGGGGACCTTCAAATCCTTTGAATGGTGGCATTCTAGAGGAGGAATGTGCGGGTAAAAAGGTAAAATATTCATTTTTGAAAACCTTTGGTTGTGAAGCTTTTGTCCATGTTGATATTAAAAATAGAACCAAGCTTGAGGCTAATTTTGAAAATGTACCTTCATTGGATATGGAGTAGATGAATTTGGTTATCGGTTATGGGATTATGAAAATCATAAAATCATTAGGAGCGGAGATGCTATATTCAATGAGAAGGTTATGTATAAGGATTAGTTGTAGGAAAAGAAGCATGAACAAGCCAAAAATAAATATGTGGTGTTGGATGAGATTCCATAAAATAAAATGCTAGTGGTACCTGATGCTTAGCAACAACAAGTTATCCCAAAAACTCCTGCAAGTGTTAGACATTCTACAAGGATAACTAGACCTCTAGAAATATTTTCTCCAACGTTATATTCTATATTATCAATTTATTATGGTGAACCTGAAGGTTATGAAGAAGCAATGCAAGTAGATACCAAAAAGTAGTGGGAGCTAGGCATGAAAGAGGAAATGGATTCCTTGTTGTGGAATTAGACTTGGGACTTAGTCCAATTTCCTACAGGTAAAAGAGCATTTCCAAATAAATGGATTTACAGGTTGAAGGAAGAAGATGGAGGCAAGAAAATATATAAGGCCTGACTCATGGTAAAAGGTTTTGCATAGAAAAAAGGTATAGATTTTGATGAAATATTTTCTCTAGTTGTAAAGATGACTTCTATTAGAACTATTCTAAGTCTTGTGGCTATGGACGACTTGCATCTTGAATAGCTAGATGTGAAAACACTATTTCTCCATGGGGATTTGGAAGAGGAAATATACATGCAACAGCCATAGGGATATGAGGTCAAGGGTAAGGAGGAATTTGTGTGCAGGTTAAAGAAGAATTTGTATGGCTTGAAGCAAGCACCTCGACAATGATATTTGAAATTTGATAGTTTTATGGTTGAACAAGGTTACAAAAGATGTCATTTTGATTATTGTGTTTATTTTAAGAAATTTGATAACGGTAGCTATATTATCCTATTGCTTTATGTTGATGGAATGCTTGTTGTCAGGTCTAACATGTAGCATATTAATGAACTTGAGAAAAAGTTAACAAATTCATTTGCTATGAAGGATTTGGGTGCAACAAAACAAATCCTTTGTATGAGGATCACATGGGATAGGAAAAATAAAAAAATATTTTTGTCTCAAAGTGAGTATGTAGGGAAGGTGTTGAAAAGGTTTAACATGCAAAATGCAAAAGCAGTTAGTACAATTTTTCCTAGTCATTTTAAGTTGACTAAGGAGATGTGTCCAAAGACACAAGAAGAGGAAGAAAAAATGTTTAAGATACCATATGAATCAATAATTGGTAGCTTGATGTATGCAATGGTATGCACAAGGCCATATATTGCACATGCAGTGGGAGTTGTGAGCAGGTATATGAGCTATCTGGGAATGGAACATTGGAATGCAATAAAATGGGTTCTCTGATATTTGAGAGGTACTACTTCAAAGAAACTATGTTTTGGATGAAAAAATTCTGCTCTAAAAGGATATGTTAACTCTGATCTAGTGGGTGATATTGATAGTAGGAGGAGTACAACAGGGTATGTTTTTACTGTAGGAGGTATTGCAGTTAGTTGGATTTCAAGGCTGCAAAAGGTCATTGCGCTTTCAACCACTGAAGCTGAGTATGTTGCTGCTACATAAGCGAGCAGGGAGATGATTTGGTTACAACATTTTCTAGAGGAATTGGGACAACAACAAGAAGATATCCCTTTGTACACTGATAGCCAGAGTTTCATTCATCTTTCTAAGAACTTAGATATGCATTTAAAAACTAAGTACATACAGTTCAGATACCACTTCATCTGGTCAATTTTGGAGGATGGAAAGTTGAAGCTGGAGAAAATTCACATGAGTGAAAATCCTGCAGATATGTTGACAAAGGTAATTACACAAGAGAAACTAATTTCCTCATCAATTTTTGTTGGCCTTCACAAATGATAATGGTGGACATAAGAAACCAGCCAAACTTGTAATCCAGTGGGAACTGCAAGTGCAACAGTGTCATCTAGGATCAGTCTCCAAGTGGGAGATTGTTGGTATGTGGTGATTGATCATGCAAGTATTGTACACTTGTAACAAGAAATGGGGTTCGGGGCATCACCCCAATTTTTTTTTCGTTAACACGTCAAGGTTTTTTCCCGTTGACACACAAGGTTTTCTCATTAACACGTCAAATAAAAAAAGACCTTGTAAAACCCTAATTCTAGAAGGTTCCAAAATGCTTGTTAGAAGCGGCTGGGATGTATGTTGTGGTATGGTGCTCATGAGATTGTAATTTTTTTTGCACTGGATAATAAAATCATTGGATGGCTGAGTTTCTGTGGATGTAGCCCATATTGGGTGAACCATGTTAAATATTGTGTTGATCTCTTTTGTGTTATTCTTCATTATTATTTCTAGGTTATTTAATAATTTAAGTGCTCATTTTTCTTTTCTCTCTTGGTGTTTTCCTGGTAGTCATGGTAGACTTAAGGACTATTGGGATCCTCACTCCACACAACTACCACTAATGGAAATTAAAAATGAGACTAAGGGACTATGGAAAGTTTTAAATAAAAAACAATTGAATTCACTGAGGATTTTGAGAAATTTATTTATAGAAAAAAAAAATGAATTCATGAGTCTAATGGGATTACATGCATATGATAACTTAAATTATTTCATATTGTGGAATGCATGACACCTAAGAAAGTTTGGAAAAAAATTATGGATTGTATGGTATAGTTAATGAGTTCTAAATCTTGCAACTAGAGGTAGATTTGGCATCACTCTCTCCAAATGATTTTTATGCCATTCAATATTAGCTTGTGAAATTCAAATTCCTTTTATCATACTTAATAGGATGTTGGTATGAGAAAAACAAGAAGGAATGTATCTTCTTGATTCTATCAAAATTGAAAGGACCATTTTAGGTGTTTTCATCTACTTTCTATTCTACTATGGATGCCTTGGGGAATTACTTTAAGATGCATAGCTCTGAGTTATTTTATGAGTGTCTTACTATGGAGCTCTTCCAAGTTAATTTAGATAGATGTACTCCCTAGTTCTAAGAGTCGATCTTTGATGACTCAATTTTCCAAGGGTTGGGGAAAGAATAGGAAGAAGCCTAAGACAAAAACTCCTTCAAGTAGTGATTCTCCCTCCAAATCAAAGTAGAACACTCTCAAATCCACTTCTTCCACTTCTTCCAAGAATTTTTAGTCTTCCTCCAATGTGAAGATAATGACAAGTAGTCATTACACTTCTTGTGGCATGCCTAGTAATTATGAGGATCATTGCTTTATGACGATTGAGGCTTTGGAAGAATCCATGTGGTAACACAATATTTATGCTCCTAATTCCTTTTCCATAGTAAAAGGACAAGCTCTTTTTTCATGAATTTTTCGTTCTTCTACAAATAGCTAGATACTTGATTTAGGTGTTTCATGTCACATGACCAATTCAAATGATATACTTGAGTCTCTTTCTAATAGTACTTTTGACTTTCCAATGGGTAACTCTTCACATATTCTAGTTTAGTGCATACACTCTATTCAGTTGTAGGATGGATACATTAAGTATGTTCTTGTTCCTAATATTTCTATGAGCCTTCTTTCATATATCATTTTTTTCATACTAAGGATGGGAAAATAGTTGAGTTCTCTACATGATGTGATTATTTGATATCTACATGATATTGAGAAAGTTGTTTCTTTAAAGATAGTTGATTATGAGGCCCATTTGTATAGGTTTGACAAATTTGAGTCTTCGTCAGGTTCATCTCTTATCGTATAAGAAGGTCTAATGATTAGGCTTTAGCATGCGAATGTTTTAACCACTTGAACTACATGTATCTTGAGTAGTTGAACACACAATACTTGGTGGTTGGTCTTCTTAGGATTTCATGCATAAAGGGAGTTTTGCGAGGTTATGTTCCTATAAAAAAAAATATGATCCATTTACTTAAGGTATATACTAACATGCTACAAAGCCCCCAGAGTTGGATCACATTGATCTTAAGTCATTTCTAACTCCATTTTTAGGGGCCAAGTATATGCTCACCTTAATTGAGTATTTATCATGATGTAAATGGGTGTACTTTCTTTATTACAAGAGTGAGGTTCTCATAAATTTCAATACCTCCATAACATTTGTGGAGAAGAAATTAGGTATTTCTCTTTGATGGATAGGCATAAATAATGGGGGGATTAAGTGAACCAAAAAATTTAATATTTTTATAGTGAGCATGATATTCATCAAAAACACATAGTTTCATACACTCCTCAATAAAATTATGTATCTAAGAGGAAGAATAGGACTTTATGAGAGATGGCCATTTATATGATTCAAACTCATTGCATGGATCCAACCTTTCGAGCTAGAACAGTCAATTGTGCCAACTATATTCAAAATAATGTGCATCACAAGGAAATGCAAAATATGACTCATGAAGAGACTTGGTATCATGTCAAGATTGGTGTTTCCTTGTTTAGATTATTTGGTAGTGAGGCTTGGTAATTCATTCCAAATGGTTAGTGCAAGGCAATGGAGAAAAAGAGTCAACCTTTGATTTTTGTTGGCTATTATTAGGATGAGAATGCCTATAGGTTGTTTGATATTTCGAATTAGGATGTCTAATTTTTATGATGTGTTTAGTCTAATGAGTGTAAAAAAATGGATAATCCATCCTCTACTACTTCATCACTACCTACTCTACCTTCATCATCACTTTTGGATATTTTACATATTTAGGGTGATATAGATGATGGTCCTAATCCATCTCCTCTATTTGCACTAACTTTTCCTCATTGGGTCCATACCACTATTGAGGAGCCTACACATCTTGTTGTTGATCCCATATATTCTCAATTCACTTGTCCAAAAACTTCAAGAATTACTCCTTTGAGCCATGCACTTTCAACTAATCCTTAGAATTTTTCAGATGCTTCAAGTATTCCTAAGTGGATATTGCTATGGCCAAGGAATATTCCTCCTTAATAAGGAATCATATGTGGGATCTTATTCCTCTTCCCAAGGGAAGAAGGTTAGTTCAATTCAAGTCGAAATATCACATCAAATATATAGTACATGGTTCTATTGACAAGTACAAGGCATATCTTATTACTAAGAATTTTTCTTAGGTTAAGAGTATTTACTATTTCAAGATCTTTTTTCCTATTACCAAGATGGATTCCATTCATTTAGTAATTTCTCTAGCTATATCATAGGATGGTAAGAAATTTAGATGGATGTGAAGACTACTCTCTTGCATGGTAATCTTCATGAGGATATCTACATGGAGTAGCCTCCTAGTTTTATGACTCTTCAATTTTTTGTAGGCTTTGACATTCACTATATGGTCTCAAACATGCCCCTCAGGAATATGCTAACATTTTGATCCTACAATTTACACTTAGATACAAGGGAAGGATATTATAATTCTTGTGTTATATATTGATGTTTTGATTCTCATAGGATGGTCCACTTCATGATCTAGAGTATCCAATGACCATTAATGGAGTAGTTTGATATGATAGATCTTGGTCTTCTACATTGATTCCTTAGACTTCAAACTTACTAGACTTTTAAGGGGATCTTCTTCTTTTAGTAGAAGTATGCTCTTAATTTACTTTGTAGCTTTTGCATGGCTGATTGTATGTCTACCCTCACACCATTTAAATTAGGTTTTGTACTATTTACTAGTTGTAATAATCCTATAGTTGATACTACTTTGTATTGGTAGTTGGTTTTAAGTATTTTATACTAGACACAATATCATCTTGATATTCCCATTGTAGTTGTCCACTTGTCTCTCATTTCTCTTAGGATTCTCATGAGAGTCACTATACGGAAACCAAATGTACCTTGAGGTATATTTAGGAAACATCACACTTTGGCATTCAATACACATCAAGAGCTTCTTAGATTGTGGTCTTCACTGACTTAGTTTGAGTTGGTGATGTTGATGACCGGAATTATACTTTTGGTTTTGGTCCAATTACATGTTCATGCAAGAAGTAGAAAACAGTTGCATTATCATCAACAAAGGCTAACTATTGAGGTACAATTTTGGATAGCAATGAGTTTCTTTGGCTTTGATAGTTTATGATTGAGTTTGGATTTCACCCTAATCACTCCACTACTTTTTCATGTGATAATTTGAGTCATTCATATTTCATGCAACCCAATGGAGCATCAATAGACTAAGCATATTGAGATCCACATATACTTCACCAAGCATCTCATATAGGATGGTATCCTCAACTCAGAGAACTTACCTACTAAGGAGTATGGTTCTTATTGAGTCCCCCTCCCTTCACTTTTTCATATTCTCTTTACATGTATTACTCTCTTTAGAGGAATTTTTCCCACAAAATTTTCTCCTTTTCTCCATTTGTGAGAGATTTTTTGTACATGGGTAACTTATCAAGCCTTGTTGTAGGGACCCATATTTGCATCTATGTATTTGTTTATTCCTCCCTAGGTTGCACTTAAGGGGGGTGTTGATGTGAACATATTTATGTAATCAATTATCTTCTATGAACTATTCACACTGAGATTTTTAAGTTTACTTAGGCCACTTTTAAAGTACATTTAGGATAATTATCTCTTTATATCTCTTGTAATATGATTGTAACACTTTCACAATATGTTGTTTTCCTATCTCTCACCTTTCCCTTATAATCAAGGCTTCTCTTTTACATTATCATATTTTTGTGCATCTTGTAGAATTATTGGTATAATAGCATTGTTTTTGCTTATGTATTTTATGTAGAAGTTTATTTGGTGTTGCAAATAAATACTAATCTTATGATTCCTTTTTGAAACTTCAACATTAATTTCTTGAGTTATCAATGTATTTAAGTAAAGGTCAAAACTTGTGCATTGTAGATAACTAGTTCATCATTGAAGTCACGTACAATAAGGATGTCATCAATTGATAATACTTTTGATATTTTAGGTTGGAAATATGTAAATGGGGAGCAAAAATTATCTTCAATGGAATAAGGTGGTGAGACAAGAGGCCAATAACATACTTTGAAGAAAAGTTTCCTAGAGTAAGCTTTTCTAGCCAAAGATATCCAAAATAACATAATATGTAAATCTAAGATCTAAGTAAAATGAAAGAGGTTAAGAAACCTTTATATAAACATGTGATCTTGTTGGGGCCTCTTTTACCAAGGTATAGTTCTACCTTATGAACTAAGAACCATCAATGGCTTGAGAAAATAAGAAGTGATTTATCATCAATCTCATGTTTAAATAAATAATATTAAGTTTTATTTGTGAATTTAAGCCTTTGAAGAACCTAGTGAAAAGAAGAGCGAGCAGCCATAAATCTATATTGTCCCTAAAAGTACAAATCGAAGAATTATAATTTAGTCTCAAGAAGAGGATAGGGGATTCCATGGTTTGGAATAACCTGAAGGTGAGGAATCATGAATCCAAAATTTCCCCAATGCAAAACATCCCATTGCTCTCATTTCTTTGCTTTAACTAATTTGACTACATTCTCTTTCAATTCATCACAATTAAGTTTAGTTAGTTCTTCATCCATGTAGATCTTAAACAAAAAATAGAATATCGTTTTCTTAGTTCTTAAGACTAGTGTTTGTCTTGAATGTTCTTAAACTTGATAATAAGAAAATCATCATAAGTAAAACATGCCCTCTCTAGTTGGATTATAACTTATTTAAGGCATTATCCACTACGTCCTCTAACAAGCTAAGTGAATTTTATTGTTACTTAAGGCCTTTCATCTTTAGATTTTAGCATTCAACTATGTGTCTCTCTTCCTCGAAATCAGCTTGGATTATCAAAGGGCCCTTGGCCTATTAGTGAAGTTGAATGGTTTTGAATGAGCCTACCAAGGATCAAGTTTTTTCTATAGTAAAAAGGTCCTCGATGCCATAAAGGATGAGGTTGGGATTGTGCCCTAGACAACTTTGGTGGAATGGAACCCCATTATCCTTGGCTCTAAGATGAAGATGAATTAACTTAGACTTGTCCTCTTGAATTAAGTTACAAAAATAATTTTGAGTTGTAGTTACCTTTAACAACCTAAGACCATGTAGTATCAACTAGTTCAATTTTGAAGGCTAGCACTTTTTGATTCCCTATGGTAGCCAATATGTTTTCTTTAAGATTTTCAATAATAGAAGCATCTTATGCATATGGAAAATCAATAGTAAATAACTCTAAATTTGCAATATTGATTGCTTATGATTCATTTTTACCTATTCTATTGACACTATTTTTGATAGATCTCTAATTTGTTTGCTTGAGTATTAGTTTTAATATTTTGTTCTTGAACTATTTGAGATAGCTCTAAGAGACATCTTTGTAAGGAGATCAATATGCTTGATTGTTCTTCCATTAATTTCTTTTGACTTGTGATAATTCCCTCAAATTTATGGAGTTGTTTATCAACTGAGTCAATCTCATTTTGTAGATCTTCTATTCTTTGTAGTATATCTCATAGAGCTATAGTATCTCCTTGTTAGGATTTTTGGCAATACTTTTCATTTAAGCCTTTTATCAAACATATCATAGTAGGGAAGCTTTTAAAATGATAAATATTCTAAATACAACCAGGAATTTTTCTCAAATAGGTTGCATGCATTGTCTTATGAAATCTATCACATTTGTTGCTGAAGATTATGTTTTTTTCTTTACCTAAACATATTAACTATGAGTTTTGCCCTACTCTTGCTTGTTGATGTTCACTAAGATCTCCTTGTAACTTTAGTATGAAATGATATAAAGTTTTGTGGTATTCCACGTGTAGAGAAAAATAAGCCCAATAAATGTATACAATAAAAGTAGTGCATATACTATTTGAATTATAATAGAATAAATATAAAAGAGACTATATGCAATATTTTTACTTTGGAAAACCCTCAAGCACAATAAAATTCTTTTCTATTGCACAAAGTTCAACCATTCTTCTATATAATAATGAATCTCATGTTTCGCTATTAAGTATGTTAAAATATTTATAGATACAAAAGATAAACATAGACAAAAATAGAAAAACCCATATCCAAAAATAATAAACTTAACTTTTTCCAAAAATACAGGTTGGAAAGCAATTTTCTGATCCCCACACTTATCCAGCACATGGCAGCTGCCAACTTACCAATGACTAATGTTAACAACTGCCTAAATGCTGACCATTAAAAGTCTTCTATTCTATTCTATTCTAAATGCTGGCCATTCCTCATCCCTCTCTGCACGACGAATCACCTTCAAACATATAGAGAGCTATTGAAAAAGGAAAACAGTTTTTTGTGGAATTTGGTTGTACTTCAAGCAAAACAGCAAGGCCATAGTAAACACACAAATTGAATGGTAAAACGCTTCACTTATTTGGTCACGTACTGCAATCATAAAAAAATTAAAAACCCAATCTTCTGGTAAGTGGTGTAGTTGTCACCACCTAACATACATGATGTGGTATAAGAAGAGATTTGGAACGTGTAATGGGGATCCATTACAAAACTTGAATTCATGTTTTCTATGAAATGTTACAGCGCAAATGTGGAAGTTATGGTAGGCACACAAATCATTTGAAAAATGTTTCAACACAATTTTGTGGCATGGTCTGTTATCATATATGGGCATGAACAAATTGGGTTTACTAAAAAGTCCATGGAGATTCTTAAGCAAGAACAATTGACAGCTGTGAAACAAACTCATCACCCATTGCAAACATCCTGCCAGTCTGTACAACAAGTAGAGCTTTAGAACATGGAATGAGCTGTTAAAACGTCAAAGGAACAAATATCTGGAATGTTGCTTTCTTGACTACCATGAAAGACTTAAACATGGGTACAACTTGGAACTTTAAAACATGGTATGGAAATCCATTAAAAAAAAAGTGTAGCCTATTTGGTTTTAAAATCTTGTATAACAAATGTGGAAGCTACAGCTGGAACATGAATCATTTGAAAAATAATCATCAACAAACATTGGATATTTTGGAAAGCAATCATCGTTGAACATGCACAGAATGATTTAGTTGAAAAAATCAAAAATATATTGCAAACCAACTGTAAACCTAAATTCATCAGTGTTTTCCAACATCCTCCAATTTATGCAGATTAATAAGCTTTTGGAACAGGGTATGGAAACCCATTAGAAAATAAAAGCAAAATTTGCTACATGTTGTAGTTGTGCCTGTCCCTATCCACATGAATGTGGAACATGCTTGGAACTACAACAGGATAATGCAATTTGCAAAATGTGGAATCAATAGTAGTCAACCATTTGTTTGAAATACCTCCTCAACAAATCTATTCACATGGACTCATTATTGCTGGATATAAGCAAAATGAACTTGCTGAAAAAGCCTTTGGAGATTTTTATCAAGAGAGATTGACAGGTTTTAAGACAATACGAGGGCTTGAAGATTTTTGTGAAATCTTGAAGTGGTTGTGATTGCCCCACATACTGCATATATGGCAGAACCCTTATGTTTTACAATAAAGATATAAATAAAAAAAAATATATTTTGTGAAATTTTGTAGTTCATTTATGTTTGAAAACGTAGACAATAAATATTTATATTTTAATGAAAGGAAAGAATATTTTTGTAGTACATATAATTGATTGAGTATAATTGACAAGGGTGATGGTATGTTTCTTGATTATGCCATCCACCAAGGTTCAAACTCCCAAAGGTATGATTTAAGAGATGAAACCTGAATCATGTCTTGGACGACTTTGATAAAATGAATACCCCTCAATATTTAGCCCTCAATTGAAGAGGTATCAATATAGGCTCATACTCCTTATCAAATAGTAAAGCAAACTCGTAGATGATATAAAATCCCAAAAAAATAAATATCAATATTGGCTTGTATTCCTCTTCTCCATTTTGTGAGAGATTTTTTGTACATGGGTAACTTATCAAAGATTTTTATAGGGACCCATCTTTACATCTATACATTTGTTTGTTCCTCCCTAATTTGCACTTAAGGGGGGTGTTGGTGTGAACATGGTTATTCATGTAATCAGTTCTCTTCTAAGAACTATTCACATTGAGGCTGTTAGGATTACTTAGGGCACTTTTAGAGTATATTTAGGGTAATTATCTATTTCAATAAATTGTGATATGATTGTAACACTTTTCATAATCCGGTGTTGTCCTATATCTCACCTTGCACTTATAAAGGCTTCTATTGTGCATTATCATATCTTTTATGCATCTTGTAGCATTATTGGTTGAATAACATTCTTTGTTTCTTCTCTCTTCTATGTAGAATGTTATTTGGTGTTGCAAATAAATCACTACTCCTATGATTCCTTTGTGAAAATTTAACATTGGTTTCTTGAGTTATCAATGGATTTAAGTAAAGGTCAAACTTGTGCATTCTATATAACTAGTTCATCATTGAAGTCACCTACAAGAAGGATGTATTCAATTGATAAGAATTTTGATATTTTAGGTT
>VDFB02270651.1:80444160-80528578 GCA_007258455.2 Sequoia sempervirens
TCTACACCTATGGAAACCAATTTTCAGAAGCTTAAGGAGGTTGTAGCTAGTTCAGATCTAGTGGATCCTACTATGTATAGATAGTTGATTGGATCATTGATGTATCTAGTCAATACTAGACCAGATATTTGCTATGCAGTGAGTACACTTAGTCAGTTCATGTGTGAACCAAGGAAAATACATCTAGTTGTAGTGAAGCATATCCTAAGATACTTGTGTGGCACAGTTGGGTATGGCTTGAGATATTCTTCTGGTGTGGACTGGGAAGGTTGTGTCACTGATCAGAAGAGCACCTCTTGATGTTGTTTTAGTTTGGGGTCTGTGATGATCTCTTGGTGTAGCAGGAAGCAGTCTTGAATGGCACTGAACACCACAGAGGCCGAGTATATTGTAGCTTGTGTGGCAGCTCGAGAAGCAGTGTGGCTTCAGAAGCTCCTTGCAGGATTGTTTGGACAATCATTGGAGCCAGCTGTCATTCATTGTGATAATCAAAGCTATGTGAAGCTTTCTATCAATCCAATGTTTCATGACATAACTAAACATGTTGAGATCAAATACCACTATATCAGATATATGGTATTGAGGAAAGCAATCTACTTGAAGTATATTAGCACTGATGAGAAGATGACAGACATTCTCACCAAGCCTCTTGCCAAAGTAAAGTTTGTGTACTTTCAAGACAAGCTTGGTATTGTGGAGAATGAAGCCCTAGCTAAGAATGAGTCTCAGTATCAGTGATCTTCTGATTTTCTTTAATGCATTTATCTCTGTGAGAGAGATTTGAGGTGTAATCCCTTGTTTAATGCATCTTTCTCTATGAGAGAAATTTGAGGTGAAAGCCCTTGTTTCCACCCTCTGGGATTAGCCATGGTGGATTTCATGTGTGTGAATCCATGACAACATCATGTGAGAGAGTTCGTGATGATTTTCTTGTACTTGTGCTTTTCACCCTTTGGGAGTAGCCATGGTGAACATCATGATGAGGTGACAACATCACGTTGAGTGATAAGCACTTGTGCATACCAAACATGGGAGTAGCCATGGTGGTTGATATCATGATGAGGTGATATGTTCCTTTTCCACATATGGGAGTAGCCATGGTGGTTGACATCACGATGAGGTGATGTGTCTTGTACAACTGGAAGTATTCCTCCCTAGCTGAGAGGGAGTGTTGATGTTATAGCAACTTCGAGCTCCTTCTTCCAGCCTTGAGTCAAGACATAAAATTACATATAGCCTATCAACTATTTATTTTATTGAGATAATTAAGGTGAAGGGGCGCTTCACTTGGCAACAATGTAATTTCTAAATGGGCTGACCTCCCTTGTAATTCACATATTTTATTTGTAATTACATTTTTATTATGGCTGACCTTGTACATGAAGAGGTGCAACCTCTCTCTCAACTTGTATTTATACAAGGTCATTTCCATCCATTAAAACATCAAGAAATTTTGATTCATTCTTGTTGATGGGTGTTTTTGCACACTTTCTCAACACAGGCAATGCGTATGTGCACTACCTCTCTTGAAAGGAAATCTCCAACAAGTTGTTGAAAATCTCCCCAAGGTCTCTCGGGTGTCAGGTCATGAGTTCCATGGAACTCCTCAGTTGATGTTTGATGTGATTTTTCTAGTAATCATAGGGAAGACTTATGTAGCTGGATGCGAGGTGGATCTTAAAATCTGAAGTTTTTGAGATGGGAGTTAAGGTGCATTTCTTTGTAGGTTCAGACAACAATCTAAAACTTCAATGTTTTCCTTAAGTTTTGGCTTTACAATGTGCAATGAACCTTTGCATAGGTTGTTTCTAAAAAAAGGGAAAAAATATTAGTGAAGAGGGAAGATTCTTGGATCTGCAACTAACTGTGAATAGTAATCATGGAGGTTCTGCTATGGACAACTTCCTTAAAACAAATTCCACTTAGCCAAGAAACCTACAGTATCATGAAATTTGTGCTATCTTCAAAGGTCTGCAGATATTTTACCATTCATCCACCATTTTCATGCATGAATAAAGATAAAATTTTAAAAGCAGCTTCAAATTTCAACCTAGAGTAACTTTACAAGACCATTTACCAACAGCAAACAACAAAAAGTATGGATTGGAAGGCATTGACACAACAAAAATTTCCATAATCACGTGACAACATTACTAAAATCTACTTAAACAGTTTAAATCTAACTAGAACAACAATGTAGATCTGAATAAAGCATCTAACAATGGAGATTGAATCATGAAACATGTGAAGAACTCAGAAAATGCACCAAGTCAATGTATTTTCATTAGAAATTTTTGTAGCATTTCTTTACAACAACTCAACTCTCTTTTTCAATGAGACGAGACCCCCTATTTATAGTGCCCAAAAAGTAGAATGAATGGCCAAGATTTAACCTCATTGTGTGGCCAAGATTCACTACAAACTAGGGTTCTACCTACCCCCCAATATATTACAATTTAAAATACAATTTTGTCCATATCCTTATTTCGTCTTCTAGTGACAACACTATAGCATTTTGTCTTTTGCTGATTGCTCTTTTTGTTGTAGCTATTCCTTTAGAAGTTCTTCACTGACAATAGGGATGCCATCCTACTTCTTCAAAGCCACATACTCCATAAATTTCAATATTACTGGTTGGAGTTTTTCAACTTCCATGATCTCAGACCGCAACACTTGATAGCTCCACTCTTTGGATTGCTCGGTGAGCTTTTCCCAATCCTCTTCATACTTGGTAGTGTGGTCCTGGAACAACTCTGACTAGGTGAACGCTCGGGCTGCAAAACTCATGAATTTGGTGGTTATTTCATTTGATATCCCATCTTCCATCCTTTTCTGGAAATGAGGCCTTACTTTATCTGGATCCATTTGCACAACGGGCATCTCATAGCCCATCATTAGCTTCAAGTATCAGATGCAATCTACCCTAATCTCCCTGACCCATTCAATATCAGGATCTACTTTGTCAATTACTTGCCCCAATCTTTCTTTCTTATTATCAAAGTCCCACTTCCATACATCCACCAGCCAATGGTCATTCCTTTTGAAAGCAAGCTCGTTTTCCCATGTCATGCTAGGCAACTTGAGGATAGCCTCGATCTTTGGATAGGTGGACTCCTATCTTGCTAGGAAGTCAGAGCAGAGCCTTCTTGTGCTCTTGAGAGAATGTTGTAAGTCCAAGAACTTGTTGGCTATCTGGACAGCTTGGACAATGCCCATATTTCCGACGTCTAGAACTTGTTGGAACTAGTTTTCTGTAACCTTGAATAGATTCTTTCTCCTTTCCATCTTATCAATTTTTTCCTTGGACAACAGTTGTGGTGGAGCTGCGGACGTGGTAGGAATTTCTTCAACTAAGGACCATTGTTGGATGTAAGCTATCAAATCAGCTACCTATGCTTTAAGCTCATCCTTTGAGACTTTATCCTATCATATTAAATGCACCACCATAGCAACAGACTCCTCGAGGTGCTACACCTCCTGCTCCCTAGTAGAAGTTCCTAAATCAATGGTGGAAATATTATAGCTTACTCCTTCCTTTCCCATCACTGGCATGGCTACTTGCATAGTTCGGGACCCAGAAGCATCCATCGTTACCTTAGATCTAATTTTGGGCTTCTTGTCCTTCCTGGTTGTGATTTGCGCTTAGGCTAAGATAGCCTCTAGTCTGGCTCTTGGATCTTTTGGGGTAGAAGTCCTCTTTTCAAGTTTCTTCTCCAGTCATTCAAGCATAGAATATTTTTCCTTAGGAAATTCATGATCACCTTCACCCTTCCTGGTTTGGATATCTATTTCTTTACCTGCAGGAGCCCTTTCCTCCATTTTAGTGTTGTCTCCTTCTTCCTCATTGGAGTCCTGGATGAACACAAGGTGTTTGATGGTAGGCTTAGTAGACAATCGTTCCCGAGGACTTTCTTCTTTCTCAATTTATTTCCCTTTTCTTTCTTTAGATTGTTCATCCTTATGCACATGCTCCTCAGGCTGTCCAATTTTCAGGTCTTTGTCAGCTTGAGCTTCACCCTCAGGCTTGTCTTCCTCTACATTTACTTCTTCTCTATGAGGAGATGACAAATCCTCCTGTTGTTCCCCTGCAAGGAGTTCCACATTTTCTGTTGTCCTGTCACCTTCTTTCCCTTTATCATCTCTTAATTGTCAGGCCATTTCCTCCTTGAAATCATCATCAAATGTAATAGCCTTGCCACCAGCATCTTCTTCTTCATCTCCACTTCTGAAAGACCCTATTTCTTCTTCTTCATGGACCACCCTATCAATTTGTTGGTGTTCATACTTTGGGTGTTCATGGTGATCATCGGCTTCCTCCTCTGCCGCCTTCGAATCTTCTTTCTCCCACTTCTCCTATTCTTCTAAGATTAGCATCATGGCCTCCATTATTGGTGGTCTTGTTGGGGGTTGCAAGGGCGTAACACTAGTGAGGACCTGTGCTACGGAAGCTTGGTTGGTGGCATCCAAAAAGATTTAAGAAATCTCAGAGGGGACATTCTGCATATGCCTTGAGAAAGCCTCTGGCAAAGTGAGTGCGAGCATTGGTATTGTTGTTGTTACCAGTGGAAGTGATGTAGTAGGTGACATAGCGACAGAGGAAAGCAGAGAAGTTGTAGCAAAGGAGGATTCAACCATTATTATGGGCCCAGCTAGGGGAGAGGAGGCGAGATGGACCAAGATGTCTACCACAGGGGGGGATGTGGCAACCATGGCCTAGGAAACAGATGGAAGGGCAATGGAAACAAGGAGAGTCGGAGGAGGCCTTGGATGATCTACCTTCCCTTCCTCACCCTCATGAAGGGGACTCTCTTGAATGGCTGGTTGCTCTATGACATCTCTCGTCCATTTGGGTTTCTTAGAGGGTGAACCTCCTGAATCCTTTGGTGAATAAACCTTGGGATCTAGTGACTGCTCTGCCTCAATCCCTTTCCTCTTCTTTGATCTTGTGAGTGGAGGATATTTAGATGTTCCTCCTATTGAATTTGTGGCAATAACATCCTCCATAACACTAGGGTCACTCTTGAGCTCTTCATATGTTAGAATAACCCCTTGTTGCTTCAATCGGGCTACCTGCCCATCAACCCATTCTTTGGTGCAATCCTGAATTGGCTTAGTGATAATGTCGAGGTCATCGACCTCCTGTTCATCCCAGTCTATCATTAGCAGTGGTAGGTTAGTGACTGCATTGTATCTGGGGTCCATTACGATGCTTTCATCTTCTTCGACTTGATCCTGTATGGGAAATAGTTGCACCCCTCTTACGAAGTATGCGGTCATCCGCATGTAATTCTTTGCACACACCTCCTTGTTGTCTTGATAATCTACCCAGAAATCTTCAACATGATGCAAATGGGAGAACCCTAGTCCTAGTTCCTTTCTTACATGCCCATATGGATCCATCTGTGGGCGATTAGTGTGTAGGCAGAAATGGTACTCTACCAATTCCTTCTTAGAATTCACATCACACTGGGAAGTTTGCAATTTGTACATCCCCCAACTGAAAGCTAAGGGATAAGGGATCCCTGTCAAGTGTTTGTCGTCAAGGGTTGAATGTATATACTATAGCTACTGGGAAAGCTCTAATAGTATAATCCAGTCGTTGGGGTAAAAGGGAAGCTTATTCAACCTTTCTGTGAAACCTTGGGCACAAATATATGTAAACTTGGGGTATTGTATGAATAGGAAGGCATATTCCTTCAAGAACGCCTGAGCACTGTGAGAAACCCTCCTCAGAAAATCCCTTCTGAGCAATCTAGTGATGTGGCCCATGAAGGTGTCGTTCACATTGCAATATTCTTTCTTAAAATTTCTGAACTAGAGTTGGGGGTATTTGTCATAGACCTTTAATGCTCGACCTGGTTCCTCATCAGGTTCCACGAATAATCCATTGTATTGCCTCTGCTCGGCTAGTGAGTATACTAGATAGGAGGTCATTTAGAATCTAGAAGTCTTTTTTACATTCATGAACTGCTTGTGAAAGCAGTCACTTATGATGCCTCCCCAGTAGAACGAGGCTTTTGTAGTGACATCTCCATCTCCATGGAGGATCTGTTCTACGAAATATACCATCCACTCCTGAAAAAAGGCAATGGTGGGGAGGCCCATCACTCTGCTCAACATAGTTACTAAGTCATGGTAGTCTTCATGGAAGTCGTTGTGGAAGAGTTCCTAAAGAACCTTTGCAGTGCTGCCCCTTTTCTCCTTGAGCCAATACTAATTTATTAGCTTCTTGCAACCCATCGGGTCCTCTTCCCATGTTGCTTTACATTCCTCAATGGTGGGCACCTCCATCTCCTCAAAGGTGGGGATGTGAAAGGTCTTCGTAATTGCCTCACCCAACATGTCAGCAAGAATATTTCCATCCCTATCAACAATGGTTTGCTTCTACAGCTGATAGGCCTGCTGGTAAGCCACGACCAATTCGGGGATAATTAGGGATGGAGGGAAGCCTGCAGCTTTGGAAATTCCGCTTTGTCTAATCAATTTGGCATTGTCAGTTTTCGGGTGGACATTGACCCTTTGCTTAAATTCATTAATATCGACATCGTTGATATTGGTATCTGTGATTTCCTTCCAGTCGGTGATGATTTTTGAATGCAGGGGCTCACCCTGAAACTGGTACTTCATTTGGTCTTTGTCCTCTCTTCCACAAGGATTCTTGCTCAATTTCTTTCCTTTGTCTTTTTCTGCAACAGCCCCCGAGGGTCCTACACCCAATTCCATATATCCTACAAATAGAGACGTAATGAGTACAATCAAATATGAAAGTATTAACATTAGTTGAAATCTCATGGATGAAATCCAATTAGATAATTTATCATTCATAAAATCAAACTTTTACTTCCAAATGTCATTAGTCATTTTCTAGAGGGATTTTGGACAACTTGGGCCCAGGGGGCTGGAATTCCCTAGCAGGAATGTTGTTTTGAAGGGTGAATAGTGTAGGGAAATCTAGGTGATTTCTCCCATCTTCATATTTTGATGGTTTGAATGGCTCATGTCGAAGAGGGTCAAATTTGAGCATGTGGGTCGAGGTTGGTTTTCAAATTTGAGGTTATTTTGATCACTTTAGGAGCATTCGGAGGTTTAGGGCCCAAAATCTATCAGGACTTTGTTGTTTGAAATGACCAGGGAGAAAGGGAGTTCCGGGGTCGGAACTCCGGGGTCTGGGACCCGTGAGCTCAAAAGATGGCCGATGTTCACTTTTGACTTCAAGGTGTTCAGGCCTGAAGGGGCAGGAAGCCATCAAGGTTTCATTGTTTGGGATGACGATCATGGCACGAAAACTTGATGGGAGCGGCCTAGCAGACTAGACCCAGCATCGAGTTTGGCCACCAGTTTTCTTTGTTAAGTTTCCTAGTGAACGAGGGGACAAAACCCGGAAGTCAGGAAGACGGGCATGTTTTTCCCTTTTCGTCGGCGATCGAGATGTGACAGACTCCTGGGGGATAGGGCTCGGCGTGGGCAAAGATGCCAATGTTTAATGTTTTCTACTCCTCATGGAGAATGGAGGGTCGAGACTCAAGAGGTGGAAGGTCGCTGTCAGATGGTTATTTTGAAGGGGCGAGGCTGCAACAGAAGTCTGCGGACCGAGACCCGAGGACATGATAGGTCAGCTCATTTTGTTTTTAACTCCAAACGACAAAAGGCGAGGTGGACCCTGGAGCACGGAAGGGCGTGTTTTCCTCGCCGTTTGGGAATGACGAAGGTGATGCGGACTCTCAGGGACAGAGTCCCATGAAGGAGGACCTTGGAAACTAAGATGGAGGCTGGATTTTGAGTGTTTGTTTGTTCAATTCTTCGGCGATCGACCAACGGAGGCCTAGGGTGGCGGGCCTAGGAGGTGGTCCTGCCATCGGGTTAGACTGAAGTTTGTGCAAGGTTTCAATGATGATGAGTTGGTGTGGGCCCGGAGGGTGCGAATTCCCTACACGATGAATGGTGGTGACGAGGTTTTGTTCTAGTTTGATCTTAGGAGATGATCTGGAGTGTTTTTCAAAATTTGGGGACATGGGTTTTGTAGGTTTTGTCATGTTTTACCAAGTTATTATGTTTTAGCCCATGTTTATTCATCATTTTAGGTGTAAAATCATAAAAAAAACTCTTAGAGGAATGGATGGCGAACCTACCTCAGAAGTCTGATGACGGAAGATGTGAAATCCACTAAGGACGACCAAATGATGATCACGGACGTGAGGGCAGCGGGCGACGGATGCACTAAACTCCTCTAGCAAGCACTCTGAACTCTTTTGGAAAACTTGACAAATGAAAATGACAGGTCAAGCCAAGTATATATACCCAAACATGCATTTAATACCCTCATTTAATGTCAGTACAGACGATAGTGGGGTTGGTGAAGTTCAAATTCACGGACGGCGTCAGGAGGTCCAGGGCCCGGGGTTTAGAATGACGCAACCCTGCAGCCATTTCTAAATACACTTTGGAAGCTGACAGAAAAGGGGATCCCAGGGCCTAGATAGCAGAGCACCGTGACAGTTTTGCCGCTTGGAAATGATGAAGTCAACATGGAATCCCACAGGCGGAAGTTTGAATAGTCGGGCCCAGACATAGAAAAGGGCGGGCGATTTTCATCATAAGTTCAAACTGGAAGGAAAATAGGGATACGGGTCCCAGTGCTCGGGAAGGTGGAAGCCTTCCACCGATTTGGAACAGAAAAAACCCAAAGGAAGCCTGCCTATGGAAACTCAGCGAGTTGGGCCCGCTAGGCCCCAAGGCCGCTAGTAGAAACAAACTGCCAGCCAAGATCCAGAAGGCTCCAGGACTTAACGAAGATGGGGGGGATGAAACACAGTTAACTTAAAATGAGAGTTCAAAAGTACGTTGACCATTAGGGACACCAAAATAGGGGCATACAAAATGAGGCGATGATAGAAAGACCCGACAAGGTGAAAGAAAAGAGGGTCCCCATTCTGAACGGGGAGTGTGTACTGAGGGCACAACAATTCCTTCATTCAAGTGCGAATTTCATCAAGAGTAGATTGTGAATTTCTTCAAGTGTATATTTTGACATTAGGGAAGGATAGATTATTATCTGTTATTGCATCTAGAGTTGATGTTGGATATTGGCCTTGTGATTGGCCTTATTGTAAAGTGAATTGTTGCCATTATTATATATATAAGAGAGATCTTTGTTGCTGGGTTTTTCTCCCTCAAGTGGAGGGTTTTCCCAAGGTATATGATTTGTTTATGTGTCTAATTTTAAGTTAAATTTCTACTTTTATATCTGATCATAAAAATATAACAGGCATTAGCAAAGGAAGGGGATAAACTCCCTTTCAATTTTGATGTAAACACTATTATTGAACAACCTCTTGGGAATATGCCACCCACATCATTTGCACCAATGTCATTTCCAAGCATCATCCAACCCATCATACAACCAACATTTTCTCATGCTCCAAGTAAACCCATGATCACCAAGGGGAGTTCATTACTCCAAGCTCTTCAAACACATCCAATTGTCAACACTCAAAATCTAGAGGCTAACACAATCTTGGGTATGCCTAATACCATCCCACAAGATCCAAAACATCCATATGTACCACTCATCTTCCATGATACCAAAAATCCCTCCAACTTTTCTGTAATACCAACATACTCTCTTGACACACAAGTCTCTATCCCCATGATATGACAAGGACAAGTAGATTCATTTGGACAAGTGGTAACTTTTAACGCACCATCCTCACTTTTTCAAGAGAACACACTGCCAATATTCTCAACATACCCTCTTTTAACATCAACATCCCCACCAACTCAAGGTTTAGGGAAACCCCTTTACCTAACATACCAATCCAAAACCAATCAAATCAAATCAATCCTCCAGTCACAAGTCAAATCACCATGCCAATCATACCAAATCCTCCAATCATGCCACTAATATCATAACACCAAGTGGCACCAATCCAAACATATCAACCAATCATCACTCCATCTACAACACCTCAAACTCTCCAAAATGTGGTCTCCCAAGGACCTAGCACATCAATCATACCGCCTCCCACACAACCTCTTGTCATCATTGAATAGGCACCTCCACAACTACCCCAACAATCTCTCATCACACCATTCCACCAAATCCAAACATATCAAATCAATACAACATCACATTGCAAGTAGCCCAACAAGCATATCAAAAGGCTCTTCAACAATTCCAAGCTCAAAAAACCACACAAGCTACACAACAAGCACAAGCAAAACAAGCCACACAACAAGCATAGCAGGCTGCCCAAGCACAAGTGCAAGCTTTACTGCAATAGCAACAAGTTGCACAAGCCACATAGGTTGCACAAGCTACATAGGCTGCACAAGCTACATAAGCCACTCAACAAACTCAAGCTCAAGAAAAATCTCAATACCAAGCACAACAAGCCCAAGCACAATCCTATCAACAACATGCACAACAACAAGCATTGATAGCTCAACAACAACAAGCGTTGTTGAAAAAACAACAACTACATGCATACCAACAAGCATTTCTTCCATAACAAAGCCAAATACGCAAGTCATCCCACCCATCACCAAAGCAACCGTACCACCCCAAAACACATACATCCCACCACCTGATCCAAAAAATGATTTGTCCACACAAATTAAATTTCTCTCGCAACAAGTGTTAGACATACAATCAAGAAAGACAATGAAATCACAAGGGAATTTGTGCCCCTATCCATTTGATAGAAGCATTACGATGGTTCCATTCCCATAAGGATTCGAGATACCAAAATTCGAAAAATACCATGGGACTGGCAATCGTGAAGATCACATTAGGGAATTCCACATACACTGTATGAAAGTTGCATATGATGATTCCTATCTGATGTGACTCTTCCCTCAAAGTTTGGCAGATATAGCAATGGAATGGTTCTCTCACCTTCCCCCCAAAATTAAAAAGTTTCAAGAAATTTTGGACTTATTCATAAAAAATTATTCATTTAACATAGGCATGGAAGTGACCTTGGAAGAATTATCCAACCTAAAATAAAAAAAAGGAGAAACATTTGCAGCCTTCTTGCAACGATGGCAAGCGAAGGCCAATAAGAGAAAATGGGCTATGCCTGAAGAACAACAAATTGGGACTATCATCTCCAACCTTGAAGGGACCTTTTCCTTTCACTTGAAAATGCAATGCATAACAACCTATGACCAATTGATTCCCAAAGCACTCAACATCGAAAGAGCCCTTATAGCACAAGGGGGTACACCCACATATCAAGATAACTGACCATCAACAAGTTACAATGGCAAACCTTGCACATGGACAAAGAACAAAAATGTCACCAACAATGGTTTCGTTGACACCAAGGTTGTTATCAACACCCCAAGACAAAATACACAACAAAAAATGTACCAAAAACCACAAATCTATACCCAAAGAAACCCACAAATTAGCCCATCATCACAACAACAACCCAACAATCACATTGTCAACAACCTAAATGCTCAAGGGGGACCACCCCCAAGGAACAAATATCCCCCTAAATGAAAATACACACCACTTGGGGAACCAATCAAATCTATCATGCAACAACTGGTACAAGTGAATCTAATTAAAATCCTAGTCTACGAAAATTATCAAGAGCCTCAAGTTAAACCACCATGGTATAATGAGAAGCACCTTTGTTACTTTCACAAAATAAAGGGACACACGATAACCAGTTGTATGAGAATCAAGAATCTGATCCAAGATCTCATTGATGATAAAACCATAACCATTAAACAACCAACTGGGAATCAAGATCACAAGATATACATGAATCCAATGCCAGATCATAATAAAGGAAACAACAATGGTAAAGGAAAGAATTACAACAATGTGAACCATATTTATGACCATGTTGCATCCTTGAATGAATGGGTCACAGTTGTCAATATCAAAGGATCTAGAGCTGAGTGTGGAGTCACCACACATAGCGGAAAAATTTCCATTCCAGGATCTTCACCACCACCCAAGGCCCCCACTACCAATCTGAAATCAATCCCTAATGGTTATAATGTCCTAGATCAACTGAAAAAGACTCTCACCTAGATCTCCATCATGGAGTTGCTAAAAATCTCGCCCGCACATAGGGACATCCTATAAAATGCATTGGTCGCATCCTCTATCCCCATAGATCTTGATGCAGACCAGTTTCAAGTTATGGTTAGACATATCGCTAAACCGCATCTCCTCACATTCTCTAAGCAGGATCTCCCAACCCAACCATCTCACAATCGTGCACTCCATCTTGAAGTCCTAGTCCACAAGAATAAAGTCAAATGAGTCTTGGTGGATGGAGGTGTGGGTTTGAATATTTGTACTCTACAACTAATAAAGAATCTAGGATTCTTTGAAGATGTCATCGAGAAAGGAAAAGGTATCACTATCAAGGCTTATGATGATCAAGAACGGGTATCTCAAGGCACCATTCATCTCCCTATCCAAGTAGGGCCAGCAATCATGGAGACTACTTTCCAAGTCCTTGACCTTACACTCCCCTATAATATCCTCCTAGGGCACCCATGGATCCATGGGATGCAAGTTGTCACATCCACATTCCATCAATGTGTAAAATTCCCTTATTAGAACCAAGAAGTCACAATCCATGGCGACCCTGAACCATTCTATTATTGCAAAAATTTGGAGGCCAAGTATTATAAGATCCCCCAAGTCCTGAAGAATGATGAGGGACCCACATCTCCTTATATAGACCCATCCACTCTAGCCTCCACTTCTAAGACAAAGACACATTCCATTCATGGCATCTTGGATATTAAGGTTATGATCCAAGATAATGGGTGTGGAGACTACAGAATGAAAAATAGTTCCTTTGTGATAGGAGAGTTACCTCAATCTCCTAGATCTCATGGGAAACCATAGCCAATCGACACATCTCAAACCTTCAAAGTAGAACCTACCACCATTAGAAAATGGGGATACCTAAGCAAAGAGGTAGTAGATGTATCAAGCCTGTTATATCAAGATGAAAGACCTGTACCTGATCTTCACATGGAAGATAATAACAAAGGACTACAGTTACTGTGTGGATGGGGCTACAAAAAAAATGAAAAGCTCAGGAAAAATGATGGCTTGTTAGAACCCATTGCTCCTAATAAGCACATAAATAATCCTAGCCTTGGATGTACACCTATAAAGCTAACCATTCTTGGAAAAGGTACCCTTGTTTAAAAAGTCAAAGCTCCTCCTCAATTACCAGTATCCATGGGTCTACCTCTAGATAAGTATACCTTCGATATAACTAACATGTATGATGAGGACTCCATCTCTGATTTACCCATGTTATTTGAGGATTCCTCCCTTTATATGATCACTACCATGTCTTTCGAGCTGAGTAACCGAACCTCTGAACTAAAGCTTGTGTACCCCCAACTAATAGACTGTGATCAACAAGGACCATCGATCTTAGACCCATTCAAAAATGATGAAGCTCTCTCAGAATTCATGGGACTAAGGGATACTCTATTGTATGGAGACCACAAAGCAAGGTTTGATATTGATCTGGACACACATGCCTGCTATGGGGAAATGATTGAATCTCTTACTCGCAAAATAAAAAATCTAAGAGTAATATCTAGGTCTCTAAGTGAAAACCACATTGTGGCACTTTCTGACCCAAAAATAGTAAAAAGAAAGGACGTATCTGATGGTGAAAACCTCTTTGAGGTGCTAAAGGATGAGGGATTCAATCTTCCCCTTAGTGCCATCCATCAGGAAAAAATAGCAGTATTGGCAGAAAATGCAACCCACTCAATTTGGGAACTGAAGAGACACCACACATCACTTTCTATGTAGAGTCACTTTTGACCGAGGAACAAGAAATTCTAGCTGCATTTCTGAAAGCAAGGAAAGTAAATTTTGCATGGACCTATGTTGACATGCCCGGTCTTGATCTAGAGGTAGTAGTCCATCATCTATCAATCTATCTAGAGGCAAAACCAATAAGACATAAATTAAGAAAGATGCATCTGCAGATCACATTGTTGGTCAAACTTGAGTTGTAGAAACTCCTTGATGCTTGTTTCATATGACCTATTGACTATCTCAAATGGGTTTCCAATATTGTACCTATTTCTAAGCCCACTAGGGGCATCCATATTTGCACAGAATTTAGGGACCTAAACAAAGCATTCCCTAAGGATGATTTCCCTCTTCCCAACATAGAAATGGTTGTGGATTTAACAGCAGGACATGAAATTCTATCATTAATGGATAGGTTTTCAGGGTATAATCAAATTATGATAGCAAAGGATGATCAACACAAGATAACCTTCACCTATCCATGGGGCACCTACTGTTGGAACATGATACCATTTGGGTTAAAGAATGTTGGAGCTACATACCAAAGGTCTATGACTGATTTTTCATGACATGACCCACAAATCTATAGAGGATTATGTGGATGACATATTAGCCAAAGCAAGGAAGCATTGGGACCACATAGCAACACTAGGCTCTATTTTTGATAGACTGGAAGAATATAAAGTATGATTCGATCCTAAGAAATGTGTCTTTGGTGTACAATTAGGAAATTTTCTAGGGTATATTGTATCAATGTGGGAAATCAAGATAGACCCTACAAAAGTCAAAAAAATCCTTGAAACGGAAGCACCATGGACATTGAAGTAGTTAAGGGGTTTGCAGGGAAGGCTCCAATCCATTCACAGATTCATATCATAGTTAGCAAATAAAACCATCCCATATTCTCATCTACTCCACAAGGGGGTAGCATACAAATGGGATGTGAAATGTGATCAGGCATTCAATCAAATCAAGGAATACTTGCTAACACCACCAGTCCTCATGCCACCAATCTAGAACAAACAATTGATCCTATACATATTAGTGACAATGGCAACCCTTGGCACTCTTCTAGCACAACATGATGAATCAGGGAAAGAAAGAGCCATTTACTATATCATCAAAACCTTGGTGGGACATGAGCTAAACTACACATTCATTGAGAAATTTTGTCTTGCAGTAGTGTTTTCCTCACAAAAATTTAGACACTACATGCTTTCTCATCAAATAAAGCTCATCGCCGATAGACCCTCTAAAATATCCACTCTCTAAGGCAACACTCATAGGGTGAATGGCTAAGCGGGTCATGATATTGACAGAATATGACATTGAGTATGTAGAACGGAAAGCTATCAAGGGATAGGTAATCATAGATCAATTGGTGGAAGCACCTATATATTTAGAGAACCCTTTAATATCAGAGTTTTCAGATGAGTCCATTTTCAATCTCAGTGTAGCAAATCATTGGAAGGTATACTTCGACGAGTCATATACTCAATATGGGTAAAGAGCAGGAGTCTTCTTCATCACACCACAAGGAGATTGCATCCCGAAGTCATATAAGCTATATTTTCCATGCACCAATAATATTGCGGAATATGAGGCTCTAGTCATAGGACTTCGAATTGTAATACAGTGGAAAATTATGGTACTTAAGGTTTATGGAGACTCATAGTTAATTATCAACCAGGTCAATTATGAATACCAAACAAAGGATGACAAGCTTACCCTGTACAAGAAACTAGTGGAGAATCTCAAGGAATTCTTCATCGACATCACATTTGAGAAAATACCGAGGGTAAATAACAGAGCAGCAAATGTGATGGCAACAATCGGATCATTGTTGGATATCCCATGCAACGTCCCTAAATATGAATTATTGGTAGAGAAGCTTCTCATACCATATTTTGAGGTACTAGAATCTGAGCTTGTGTGAGAAATAGTTTGTCTCAATGATCCTTGGTACCATGACATATTCACCTACCTAAAAATAGGAGTCCTCCATGTCGATATCACCCTAAACCTTAAGAGGACCTTTTATCAAAAATTCATCTCGTTTTGTCATCTCAAGTGATACCCTCTATTGTAGAAGTATCGAAGGAACCCTCTTGTGATGCCTTAACCTTGATGAAGTTTTAACTACTTTAATAGAGGTACACAATGGTATTTGTGGTTCACATTCTAGTGGTATGACCTTGGCCAAGAAACTGCTGAGGACAGGGTACTACTAGCCTACAATGGAGAAGGAAGCTCATGACTATGTCTAAAAATGTTTGTAATGTCAACAACATGGGGACCTCATCCATGCACCAGGTTAGGAGCTCCAACTGATTATAACACCTTAACCCTTTTCACAATGGGGGCTTGATCTCATCGACAAAATCTCACCCACCTCATCTAATGGATACAAGTTCATTATCACTGCCATGAAATAATTCACAAAGTGCGTAGAAGCCATTCCCATGACCTATATCACAAGGAAGTAGATCTAAAAAGTTCATCCTAAACTACCTCATTTGTCATTACGGTGTTCCACAAGCCCTTATCTCTGATAACGAGACACCTTTCAAAAATAAGGATTTTCGTGAGCTATGCCAAAAATTCAATATCCAACATCGCTTCTCCACTTCATACTACCCCCAAGGTAATAGCCAAGTTGAGGCTACCAATAAAACCATCTTGAAAATCCTAAAGAAAACAGTCAATGAAGTTGGTCATGATTAACACCTACAGCTAAATCCCACCTTATGGGCCTACAAAATGACTATCTACACACCTACATGTGCAACCCATTTCTCCTTGGTCCACAGATCAAAATACACCCTTCCCATTGAGATCGAGCTCCCATCCTTAAGAATATCATTGCAGAATCTCATTACTGATGAAGAATATTGGGTGTCACAGTTGAACAAGCTAGAACTAATGGATGAGCGATGCATGGATGCTTTGAACCACCTGCAGGTCTATCAAAATTGTCTCAAGTGGAGCTATAATAAAAAGATCAAGAGCCGATCATTTCAAGTCGGAGAGCTTGTGTTGAAATAAAATCAAAAGAATGTACCAAATCTAGACAACAAGGGAAATTTGAACCCAACTGGTTGGAACCCTTTGTTGTCATGACAAGTTACAAATCAGGAGCATATCAGCTATCTACACCTGAAGGTGAGCCTCTGCAGGAGCCCATCAACAACTCCCATCTCAAAAAAAATTATGCCTAAGATTGTAAGGTATAAATAAAAAATACAAAAATACAAAAATTAAAAAAAATCAGAAAAGGGATTGAAAACAGTAAAGAAAAAAATCGTCCTCTAATGAAAACCACTTCAGTGGTGCACTTTGGGAAAGTACCTTGGTGAAAACCTGGAAATCAGGTGCCTTGTGTAAATAAAGCACTTTCCATCCACCATGGATTCTTCGGCTTTTTTTGCATCACCTTCTATTGCTTTCCACCACATTCACCCATCACATTCCATTGATCCTTCCCTTACCCATCCATGTTTGCATCATAGCTTGATCCTATGTTAGTATCATGTTCCATCCTAGAACTATTTGGCACATTCCTAAGGTCAATGTGTCTTGCCTATATTAGAGTAGTCTATCACATCATGCTAGGGGCATGTTCTCATACCTACATCGGATCAGATTCGTGTATATTCTTGAAATCTTTCTTCAAATCCAAAAAATCCAAAAAACATTCATAAAATCAGAAAATACAAAAGCATTCATAAATCCAAAAAATCCAAAAACATTCATAAAATTAGAAAATCCAAAAACATTCATAAATCCAAAAAATCCAAAAACTTTCATAAAATCAAAAAAATCTAAAAACATTCATAAAATCAGAAAAATCCAAAAATATCCATAAGACCAGAAAACCCAAAAACATCCAAAACATGTCAAAAATCCCAAAAAAAGGTCGAAAATAGAAAATTTCAAAAAAATAGAGTTTTCATGTCAAACTACAAGGCTTCTGCATGTATAACATAGGCAAGGTTGATCCTCGATTAGCCCTAGAGGCCCCTAGGTTAGGTCCTTTAGGTGTCCATCATAATAAACTGGAAATCCACACATGTTCATATCTTCATCAATAAATGAGTCTATGTTAGTCGAACTATGTGGTCTTTGTGTGTATAATGTAGGCAAGGCTAATCTTTGAGCGGTGCTTGAGGCCCCTAGGATAGGTCCTTAAGTTAGGTTCCTTGTCAAAATCTCAAAAAATATAAAAACATTGGAAAATTTGAAAATCAAAACATTTGTAAAATATTTAAAAAATCCCAAAATAGACTCAAAACATTTTAAAATACCAAAAACATTCAAAAAACCCAAAATCATCCATCTCGTTTCACCTCCGCCCTGAATAAACATCCACTCGCAATAAATGGTCATCATCTTCAACCTTTGGAAAGATAATCAGAAACAAGTATAGCAAATTGAAAGTGTCAATTCAAACGTTAGGGTCTTAAGTCTAGGTCAGTAGGTAAACAAGTTAGTCAACTATTGGTGTCAACAACCCATCATCTCGTTAGTCTCAAAATCATTTATAACATCATGTCCTAGGATGCATCCTTCCTACAATGGACATCAACATCAGGAGCTTGATTTGTCTTTGCTAGCTTGACTAATTCTCTTGTGTGTTGATCATTTTCGCATGAGGTTATTAGACAAATTGAGGCCCTGGAGGTTTTGAAGTCTTGCAAACTCAAGTAAAATGGCTCCACTAAGAAGATAGAAAGACATATCCAGTAGAGTAAGATTTCCAAGAAGAAAAAGTTGTTGAGGAACATGAACTGTAAGCAGGTTTCCCTATAAAGATAACTTAACCATTGCAATGCAATCTCCAATCTACTCAAGAACACTGCCAACCAAAAGAATTCCATGAAAGATCTAACACCCCATAATGTTGTAAATACATAGAGTCGGGAAAAGCTATTTTCTTGAATCCACCACAAATTTCACCTGGAATGGTGCCACCAAGCTTATTGTTTGAAAGGAAAAGGTTATTCAACATTCCCAAAATAGAGCACTGAGTCATTATGTCGAACTATATCATCTATGAGCTTAAAAATAGGCAAGGCCATCATTGATGAGCCCTTGAGACACAAAAACACAAAAACATTTAAATAACCCAAAAATCCAAAAAATAGCCTTAGAACATTTCAAAAACATTAAAAAATCCAAATTTGAAAAAATCCATCTGTCCCATTCACTTTCACTTGAAATAATCTCATCCATACTAAACAAATTCCCACACTCACCCTTTGGTAACACAAACATAAAACAACCACAACAATCAGCAAAAGCAAACTTCAAATGTAAAATCAAAATTGAAACAACAAAACTTTAAATGCAAAATCAAACTCTTGATCTTTTTAGCAAACATGTCAATCAACCTTATATCAATGGCCTTTTCGAGCAACCTATCAACTTGCCACCATCCACTAACATGTCCTAGGATGCATCCTTCCTACAATGGGAATTATCTTTGGCAAAACACTTTGGATACTTATCCTAAACAAAACACATCCGTTTGGCTATAGGTATGAAGACCATTGGCTTGTTTGTTTCCTTGATCTTTTCTTCTGATTTATCTTATTGCACTCATTTCAATGACCTCTTGATGATGTCTAATCAAAACAATTTAGAGAGAAAGGAATGGGGCATTGATCATTATCTTTTGTTTGTTGTGCTTGTTAGATGTTCTTGTAATATAACTTGGCAATACTTTTTTTGGTAGGTGTGTGTGGAGGGAGTTTTGGATAGCTTGTTGACTATTTCATTGATAGGTTATTCCTTTCCATGTTTTGGTATGAGATGTTTGAATCTTATGAAATACATCATAGTGAGGTTTATGTATGTTAGGTGTGAACAATAATACTCCTATCTATTTATCGAGTCAAAGTACATCTCACAAGATACAACACCATCCTAGTTGTCTGTACCTTGATGCATCGTATCTATGTTTGTTATCAAACATAAGGAAAGTTATGATCTTTACATCCCCAATCCTTGGATAAGCAATACATCATCATCATTCATCATCATATCTAATAAAGTCTCAATGACTCATAAACTTGTTGGACTTCTACATCTTCTTAGAATCAAGGGTTGATCCTTCTCATTCTACTATCCTCTTTCACGCTAACATAGTATCATGAAATTCATCATCCTGCATCCTACATAATCATGGCATATCATCATCCATCTCATCCATCTCACATGCATTATATCATCATTTAAGTTGTTTATATTTGCTATTCTAAGCATCTTAATTCATCTCATTTGCATCGTCATTATCATATAGATATGTTAGTCTAACCATCCATACATCCATATTAAACCTCTTTGTCACGAGATCGACTCTAAAATCAAAAAAAAATCCTGATCTCTCGAGGGGGAAGTGTACTAGTGTACTTTCCGCTGAGGCAACAGTGGGGCATCTAAAAAAAAATAGGAAATTCTCAAACTTTGATCTCAACAAGGTTATTCTTTGAACCAACGCAGCAGGTACATTGCTTCAAAGAGGGAAAAAATGTAGAGATGCAAATAATCCTAACTAACATAGTGCATCTAATTCCAATCAATTATCATCAAATTCTTCTATTAATCAAATAAAGTAATTTATTAGATTAATTCACTAATGTCCATCATGTTTAATTAAATAAATCAATTTTTTTAATTAAATCCCCAAAGTCCTCTTATTTGATTAAATAAATCAAATGATTTAGATCAAATATCATAAATTCACAAACCACTCAAAGTTAATTAAATTATGAATTAATTAACTTTAATCACCTTCTAATCATCATTAATAAATTCTCTAGCTTTTAACTCCTCAAGAGTTAAATCAACCCTTGATTAACTAACCCACTTGCACATGAAAACAATTTCTTTTAATTAACTAATTACCTCATTTATCCTCTCAAAAGCATATTCTAGGGAATATTCCTTCATTGACTCCCTTTATTTGACTTTCTTACCCAAACAATTTCCCTCCAAAACATCCCAACCACATGCATTTAATGCCTCTTACATCTCAACAACATGCAAAATATGCTCAATCCTCGCCTATTAGCATTGATACAAGTGTCCCAATCTCATTAGGCTCTCTTTTAGTCCCACATTCCTCCCATCTCTCCATTCTTCAATCCTTCAACCTATAAATAGAGGCCACTTCTACTTGAAATCCATCCACAATCTTATGCATTTTCACTATAGGCACATCTCATCTTGCATTGTATCACATTTTGTTCATTATCATTGGAAGCTTATCAATGGGGTGGGAAAGGGCATCCTTTTAACATCAAAGGAGCACCACTTCCACTATGGGATAGGGTATGAACTTGCTTGTATATGCTTACATTTATCTACTTTGGTTATTTATTTTCCTTGTTTGCATATGCACCATGTTTAGGTATCACATAGGGAAGCTTTTGTTTGCTTTGTTTAAAATGGATTAAATATGCTAATATTTGTTTGTCTTTAAGAAAATACAAAAAAAAAGTTTCTACACAACACAACACAACAATAAAAAAAAATTGACTCTAAATGTCTACAATTTAAGCAAGTTTCCTTCCACAAAAAGCTCAAAGTTTGTGAAAGTCAATATACTAAGACTATAGTTCCCAATGTTGACTTTGATCTAAATGTGACTTGAAATGTAAGCCCAAATATTTGAAAACCTTTAGAGATATTTGTTTAAGATATCTTTTAAGGAGTGCAAATATAGGGCTCTTTTCAAAGGTATTCACACTAAGTCCAAAGGGTTTGAGATTTTGATAACCAAGTTCAATGTTTGTTTTGACATGTTTTTTTTAAATCAAACAAAGTGTTTGATGTCAATAAAATAACTTTGGCATGCATCAGTCAAGTCACCCTAAGTAGGTACACTCTTTTAGGTAAGCTTACCTCATGCCTCGAAGGGATGATTTTATATGCAATTTATGGAGGAGTGTAGAGGTATGTTAAGAATGAACTCTTAAGCTCTATGCCTCAACCAAAAATTGGACTTGGTAAGTAACTTCTTAGAAGCAAAGTTCCAATGCACCACTTTCAAATAATATTTCAAAAAACATAGATGGCTTCTAAAATAAGGTTCTTAGTGACAACTATGAACACCATATGTACACTACCATCCACTAGTCACTTAAGACTCTTCAACTGTTCCCATTCCACTTAAGGCATGGGATTAGGTGCAGTATGTTGTTGCCTGGGATTGAAGCTACTTTTTTACAATTTCACAACCTTTAATATAGCCCACCAGTAAACATGCTTCAAGACCTTGCTTATGAGTTCATTGTAGGATGTGTCTCATAGCAAGCCCCCTCTCTAAGGATAACTCAAAAAATATGAAAAATATCAAGGTATTTCTCTTCACCCAAGATCGTCAAAAGATGCAGAGGGAGAGGATATGCACTTGGCTCGCCAATCATGGAAAACACAACATACAAGCCATAGAAATTCGATTTTTAATCCCAAAAATTAAAGTGTTAAGATATCAAATCATGTTTTATGTGCACCAATTAGAAAGTATTTGAGACTTCAGTCAAACATAGAAAAGGTGCAAAACAAAAAGGATTTTTTCAATCTTGAGCACCAAAATTGAGTGTTTCTAATAGCCTTTTCTTAATGTGGTCAACAAAAGAAATATCATTCATTCATCAACAAAATGAAAGTGTTTGGTCAAAACAAAATATTCCATTTTATGAGCACCAAAGTGAAGTATTGTGCTAAACTATGAAAGCTTTTGAAAGTTTAGTTTTTAAACACCAAATTTAAGTGTGCAAGTTGAGGGTTCAATTTTATAGGACCAAATTGAAATATTTCCCTAAACTACCAAAGCTTTTGAAAGTTCATTTTTAAGATCACCAATTCGAAGTGTGCAATTTGTGGGTTCAATTTTATTACACCAAATCGAAATATTTTCTAAACTAAGAAATCTTTTGAAATTTTATTTTTAAAACTCCAAATTTAAGTGTACAAATTGTGGGTTCGATTTCTTATAGCACCAAATTTGAATTGTTTTCCTAAACTAAGAAATATATTTTTTTAAACTTGGACTTGCACCGTTCGCCTTCTCTGCAATCAAAGTGTTAGTTTTTTTTTCATAAAAGATGGTTCCATATTCCTGTAAATGTTGCATCAATAATGTTAGAACTTCCCAAACACAACACAATCAAACGTTAGGGTTAGAAAATTGATCAAGCATCAAAAACCTACAACCTAGACCAAATGGCGATGTAAGTTAACTTTAGGTGCACCAATGGAAAATTTAGCTATACAAAGATTGAAAACCACCTACACCATTGCAAACAGCATGAAATTCTACCCCATTTTAAAAAAATTACTAAAAAATACTTATGTATGACCAAGAGATGGTCATTTGAAGATAATGTATAAAGGTCCTGATTGCAAACCAATAGTGACCTTGTTTAGGTTAATAGCAACCCAAAAAAGTGCAATAGCAGTTGGAAAAAGTAAAATAGTAGTTGAATAAATTGCAATAGCAGTTGGAAAAAGTGCAATAGCGACTCTATCAAAATCCTATAGCTTTTGCATGAAAAAAAATTCAACAACATTTTGGGAAAATGTAACCACATTCTAGAATTTGCAATTGCTTAGGAAAACTCAAGGAAACATTAATGTTAAGGACTGGGGTCCCACCAGGGGTGCAAAAATGTGTAAGGGGGAAATCAAGATGCATAGGAAATCAAACATAAATGAATTAAACTAAATCTTAATTCAAAACGAGATTATGAATTCTTAAACCCATTCAAGTTCATGTGTCTTCGCATCATCAACCTCTCGTGCCTCTAGATGGTCATGCTCCGGTGTTTCAAGCTACTCCTGAGGCAAATGTACCAAATAATATCAGTTCCTCAATTCCTCTGCACTAGCCTCATGTCCCTAATCTCAATATTTACCATATATGCAGAATTTACTATATTATCCCTTAATTTTGAGTTGAAAGGAAGACATAAAAAGGTAAAATATTTAATGTGTCCAAGATACAAGCAAGTTAATGCTTCTATCCATGCTAAGTTATAAATTATCCTAAAAATGGATTAATTAACTTATACTTTCAAGGGTGACGTCCTCATTCTTAAAAAAAAATTATATAGGTCAAGGGATGACAATTACATTGAATATAAGGATTTTTTCCATATCACATAATTTTGTATATCTACACTAGAAATATAATGAGGCCTACATGTTACTCATTTTTTATGATCAAACATTTACCTCTTCTCAAGGTTCAAGTCTATAGGAAGGAAAAAGGGATAACATTCATTAATTATATTAATGTTTCCTAAAAAATTATCAATGTCATACTTTTCTATTAATGGTTTAAAATCACAAGGAAAGATTGCAATTGACAAGCTAATCATCTCAAAATAAAAAAATTAGATTCAAGTATTTAATAGGGTTAGCTTTCACCCTCCCTAATTTACAATTCCTATGTAAAGGTAGGTAGGTGTAATGAAACCCAAAAGTATCCATTTTAATATTTTTCAACAATTGAATGTAACTAACACATAGTGACTTGCATGCCACTAACCCACTCAAAAACCAAGACCCAAATGATTCTTAGAGTTATATGTGTTGTAACCTAGTGCCATAATATAATATAACCTTCATCCATTCATAGATCTATAAAATATCCAATCTAGATAAAAAAAATTAGGATCCCTAAATTGTTGTAGTACTAGAGAAGAGATCAATGATCTAAAATTAGGTACAATATCATTGAGTTCATTCTTTCTTACCTCCAATATTTCTTTTCAACCTTGTTAATAATTTATGACCAAATTAAATTAAAGGTGCCTATATAGTTCCATTCCCAATGGCTATCTAACTATAGAAAATAGATAAGATTTTCTTCTAAAAGATATTCTTATGTTTTGCTAAATATTGTGTTATTGTTGATATTACTAACTATAGATTTGTTCATTGTATTAAAATTTGTGGTCTTTCTGATCTAGGATATTTTGAGAATTATTTTTGTTTCTAATATGGTATTGAGCCATATTTTGATTTTGGTTCACCAATTAGGTGTAGTAAGAAAGAGAAGTTCTTCTCATTGTAATCTAGGGTAAAATTCTAGGTTAATGTAATAAAGCATAAAAACTAACCCTAAACCTATTGTCTCCTAATAGTGCACCCTTGTTGAGTGAACTCAACCTATTGGTGAAACATTGAATCTTTTCTAGGTTGTGGGTTACCTAAAGCAGAAAGGAACCTCTAGAGTAAGCTGGCTCTTATGGTATTCACCTAAATTACTTCTTGTTGGGAAAAGAGTAAGAAAGATTGCATAAAAATGAACCTACTTTCTAAGGTGATACACCAAATGATTATCTTCAAACTTACACATTTTCTTTTACACATAATGTGATCAATAAAACTCACTACAACATACACAAATCAGTTTTGACATGTTTTGCATAAGTATTTCATAGAGAGGCTTTGAAGTTTATGGAAAAACTCAAGAGGAACAACAAATGACCTTCTTAGAGGCTCAAATGTTTGACTTCACAGTTGAATCCTACATAGAACTAGTAGAACACAAACTATGACTTGCACAAACATGCACTTTTGCATAAAAGGAAATTAGAAACTAGACTAGAACCAAAAATAAACATTATCATCACAAGGAAATATCAATAATCTCATGTTGTCACACAATATCTAGTATTGAGAAGGAAAAATAGCTTGATTTTATTGATTGAAAGGTAAAATACAGCTAATTACAAGTCTGTAAAAGAGTTACAATGTTGTCTCCTACTAAAAGAACTTCAAAAATGAGTTACAATGTAGCATGAGAATGAAAAGAATTAACTTCAAAAATGAAGTTTGAAGATACATATGCTTTCCCAAGTAGCTCCACCAAGATAGGAATCTCAAACTCCCTTGGTCGTGCACAACAAGAAAGCCTAAAAATAAGCCCCTAAAACAACTCCAAAAAGGTTCAAAGGTGAAGAAAAGGTCAAGCCTTGACCTCTCCCACCATAAAGGCATCAAAAACTGCTCCAAGATGCTCTCAAAGTGTTTCAAATTGGTCAAAACAACCTCCTATATTCTCTCCACTTGTTTTCCAACTTCCTCCAACCTCCCTATATGCTTGACACTTAGTCATAAATACTTAATTACACCTCCTTTGACTATATTTTGAAGAACAAACACAACCTTATCTTTGTATTGCATACAACATTTAAATAAAGTGATTTATAATTAAATATCAATTTAATCAATGTTTTACATTTTCAACCCAGTTTCAAATTTACAAAGATAAAGGGGCATTCAGTCATGTTTGAAAACATACAAGTGTTTTGGCTTTGGAAAAATATGAAAAGGAGACTAAAGAGACTAAGTCATATATAATGTAAGGAATAACATGGGAATTAGTTGTGGAAAAAATAAAAAGAAAACAAAGGAAAAAAATGCCTCAAGCTATTGGTCAACATTTAGGGTAAATGAAAAACCCTAAAAGAAAACCATGCCACACACTTCATTTTCACTTTGCATTTTTCAGCATCGCCATGGTTTTGAACTGGAGTTGAGGGTTTTGCTGGAACTTTCGTATGTAGATCTCTAAAAAAAAATGTCGAGGCCAAGTAGGGTAAGCCTGTGTCAGCATAAACTTTGCCTTTTTTCCATCATTTTATGTGAATAAAATTTTGTTTCAAACTCATTTATACATAAAATAATGAATATTTTTTGGTTTCTCCTATGTATTTTCATGCTTGATGTTTTGATTCTTTTGCAAGCAATAATGAGAGGAATATCTATTATGGGTTTATATTTCAATTCATTTTCTTCCATTCTTTTACATTTTAATAAAATGACACAGGCCATGGAATTCAATTTGTACATTCTTTGATCTACTTTGTGTTGTGATAAGAGTTGTGAATAGCCACCTCTCATAAGTGCAACAACATCTCTTAGGTCAATCTCTGTTCAGCCTCATCGAAATTCCCAGTATGTATATCAAGTTGTCTTAAACCATAAACAGCTTCCAACTAGACAACTTCTGAAACCATTGCAACAGCAACTGGAACAGGCATATTGAGACTTTCTTTAGTCCCCAAGTATTCTAGTGCCAACTCATAAAGCTCTTTTTCCAATCGAAGATCTCTGGTCACATAAAAAAATTCTGCATATGATAATATAAATACACCCAATCCATTTGATTCTTTCTTATAATATCTGCTTGGAATTCTATAAAGTATGATCCAGCTGAATGAACATGTCCACAGGCAAGTTCAACTAAACCCTTGATAGCTTGTGTCCTCATCTTGAGTGCTTGCAATGTTGTTGCAACTCCTCCAATATTACGTTAGATGTAGTAAATATATACACTCCATTTCTTTGATATGATGAAGCATTTTATTTATCCACTTGTTCTTCAAATTTAAATCCATCCATTGCAGCCTATAAACACCGTATTCAAACTAAAAGTGGCAACATGGTTTAGTATATTTCTCAGAGATTTCATCATGCTACGTTGCTTGTCCAAAGCTCTGCCTCTTTAATGCCTTCATAGGATAAGCATTGATATGTCAGATTTTTTACTGTAATGAGTCACTATAATAAGTCGCATGGCACCTTGCTCATAATCATCTTCCCATGACTTCCCATTCTTGCTCAAAAGGACTTTCAATTCATAGATGATTATCCTTCTATCTTATGGCTGCACTCTATCTGCCCTTTATCACTAAAGCATAAGGTTTATTATCTCTATAGAATATCCTCTGTAGCATGAATTTTCATGGGAAACAGTCACTTATTAGTTTTCTTTGATTGATTTCCCCTTTCAATGAGTACTCCAAAGGCCATAAAAAATGTTTGATGCTAATGTTCCTACAAAAAACCCAAGGTCACAACTGACCATGATCAAAACTATTAAAAAATCCTTCATTTCATTATTGATGACATTGGATTTCACATGAATGCCTTCTCATTGTTATTAAAATCACTGTCACCTTTTCATATCAATGCAACCTTGTGTAGAGGAACAAGCATGTCTTGGATTACATGCATTTAATATTGGTAATATCTCTTTACTGTCGGCTTCCTTCATTCATTGTTGTCCTTTAAACTCTTGACTCATTCAATCAGTCACTATCATTGTTGATTATACCTTAATCTGTTTTGTCATTGCTCTGATGAAGAAAGAACCCTCTCTTTAAGGTCATGAGACTTGGTTATCTTGATTTACATGCTATTGAAAGTATATTTGGTTATCAAACCCTTTGTATCACTAGCTTTTGAAAAGTGACTTCCCCTATTTCATATTGTGATTCCATTGAACAAGTATTTTTCATTTATGACAGTGACTTTAACCAACTCACTGTCGTGACTGATGATCACTTGCTAAATGTTGATAAGTGTGATGAGTTTACACTCTTATCCCTCCCAAAAAACCAAAAGGGTAGCATGTTGGGCTCAACCCTTGTGGGAGCCCATTTTACTCCACATGCTATAATATCAAAATGAAATAATCCAGTAATGAAAAACTTACCTATACCTGCACAGTGAACAAACATGTTAGATAAAATGATGAAGCCAAAAGCTTCCAATGATGCTTCAATGATTGATGATACTCCTCTGATTCTTCTTGATACTTATGATGTTGCAAACTATTTCAATGCCTTATGAGAATGGACTATATGTTAATGTAGCATATGTAGAGAATATGTGTCCTAAGCTCTAACACAACTTTCTTCATCTCTTGCAGGCATTTCAAGCAACATCAGGTCAGCTTTTGGAGAAACCAAGCGAGAGGGACTGAAGTGAGGATGCAACAGTTCAACTTGGGGTTCGTCATTCAGGAAATGGCGGATCCCTAATCTTTCCATATGCTTTTTTCTTTTTATATCTTCAAATGTATAGTTTATGTCTTCTATTATATTGAAATAGTTATTCCCACAACTTGTGTGGGACACCATACATTTATAATTATCAATAAAGACAACATTTATACAAAATTTTGTTTAATCTCTCTCTCTCTTATACAATTGCATAATATCTTTTGTCTACCTTTTATCTTTTTATCATGTTGTAATATCTCAACTCTACCTTATTGAGTTGGAAGTAAATTAGGTAACAAAACCAAAAATAGAGCACAAATAAGCATAAAAACATGAAATATAAAGCAATATCACCATAAAGTCTTCATGCCATCATTGATTCACCTCCATTTCTCTTCTCCATATTGCTTGATATGAATAATTGCCCTATGCAATAGTAGCCTATGACAATGACTAGCAAATATTGAAGATCGTTGTCTCACACTAGCAGAATGTACTTGCATATGAACTAGATTAGCATAAGATGTAGATGTCTAAGATTGTCTAGATGTAGAAATGACAATGATAGAGGTATTTTATAGAAAATAAAAATTTGAATGAAGGGCTGAGATGCAATGCCAATAAGATATGTCAATCAATGGCCAGGAATGAAAGTTGTAGTATGGAATAGGGTTAGGGAAAAATTAGGGAAAAGATAAAGATGAATGGCTATGATTGAATTATAAGATAATTCAATCAAGGGCTAGAATTAAATGAGATGCCAAGAGATAAGATTGGCACAGATAATGAGGTTGTAGGAGAAATTCAAATGATAAATAATAAAAGTATTATTTAATAGACGACATGTGACAGGTTAACTTTTTCATTAATAACAATTTAATTCAAAAGTGGGATATGGGTAATTAAATAATAAATATATTATTTAATTAAAGAAGACATACATTGACAAGCTGATTTTTGAATTAAATAATACTTTAATCCAAAAATAGGAAGAAGATGATAAATTAGTAGGCAATTAAATAAATAAAATTGATTTAATTTAATGATAGAAAAGGCTAATGAATAATTAAATAATTAAAATTATTATTTAATTATAGTTGAAAGATGGATAAATGATTAAATAAATAAAATTTATTTAATTGTAGTAGAAAGGGACATTAGTGACGTAATTAAATAAATAGAATTTATTTAATTAATCAAAATAGGAAGTATAAAGCTAGGAATGAATTAATTAAATAATTAAAATTATTTAATTAATAGAAGACTTATGACATTAGACAAGGGAATTGACAAGGAAAAATGGTATTAGTAGGTCTAGGACATTTTTTAGTGCCTACATTTTTCCCCTCTTTGATACAATGTAGTTTATCACGTTGTGTCAAAGAAATTTAATTCAAAAAATGCCCCAGTATAAAGAAGATGAGGAAGGATGACTAGGAGGGTTGTAGTATGCCCCCTCAAGAGGACATGTGGGTTCAAAGAACACAAGTGTGCTCTTGAAATGGATGAGAAGACAAGAGGATGAAGGATAGAAGAAATGTTAGCATGAAGGATATGGAATTTAGTTTGGCATTAGTAGAGATAACTTAAAGATAAATATTTTGCTATACAAGGCCTTGCATTAATCATCATTGGGTGGTAAAATGAAACAAATGGGCAACAAACATCATGGTATGACATAGGACAAGGTGTGCAAGGTCATCCACTTGCAAAATAGACAGTCATAAACAAGGAATGTCCTGACTCATACTAAAGGAAAAGTTGCCCCAGTCTTTTTGCCAAGACAATCTGCAACAATAGTCAAAGGAAAGAGTCATGAGACACCATCACTCCTCTAAATCCTTCAAGGGACATCCTCGAGATAGCTAGTAACGTGACTCCTAAGAAGATGCCAAAAAGATAAGACAAAATATCCCACAAATTCAACAACCATTCAAAGTGTTTACCAATAATTGTTCATTGATGTTTAATTGACTAGGTGATTGACGAGTTGATTGTCTGACAAGGCCTAGTTTCAGGAGAAGAAACATTTCATATAAGTTGTCAAGTCTGGTTTCGACCATGTGACCACCTATATAAGGAAAATAACAAAGTGTGATTAATGACAATGTTTGGTTTTAAGGACACATCATGTATAAGAAATAAGTTGATTGATTTGATGTTTGGGGTTGAGTTAATGTTTGACGATTTTGACAATTCACTGAGTTGAATTGAAGACTTCTTGGCCTGTTTTTCTTAATGACTTGACTTGTTTGATGTTTTGATGAATATTTATGTCCAAGTTGATAATTTATGGTTTATTATGATTGATGCAACAAACCCTAAAGGTCCGACCTAGGTGGCCTTGGGGGCTCATCGACAGATGGCCTTGCCTACGTAACAATGCATAGAGATCTCGTAGTTCAACTTGACCTAACTCTATTTTATTGACTAAGTACTGAATCATGATTTTTATTTCGACCAAACCTAAAAGGACTGACCTAATTCCTTGGGGGCTCATCGAAGATGGCCTTACCTATGTTAAGTTGTAAAGGCAACGTAGTTCGACCGGACTTGGTGTAGTGCCCCTCCATGATTCACCCTATCAATGTTGTTGTTTTGCTTTCTAACTCGCTATGATCAGGTATTGTTTGGTATTTTATTCATTTGATTAATTTGGTTGATTAGTGTTCTAATTAATTATTACATTAAAATAAAGTTATTAAAGTTAAAAAACATTTTGATAATTAAAGAAAATAAAAATAAATTCTTTAATGTAATTATGGTTTTGATAAGATAAAATATTATTAATGTCTTATTAAGTTTAAATAAATTAAAATATGAGTTAATAAAGAAATATATAAAAAATAAATATATTAATTAATGTGAGGTGCAAATAGAATTAAAAGGTAAAGTTAAAATTAATAAATTAAATATTTTAAAGTTAATTAATTAAGTGTAAAATAAACAAGGATATGTTTTTATAAATAAATATATTTGAATAGTGACAGTTAACAATGGATGGGAAATAAAATAAAATAATTAAATTAAAGAAAGTTGCATGCAGTAACAGACATTGTGGAGTGGTAAATAAATTGGTTAATTGCTAAAAGAAAGGGGGATTTTTGCATAATTTATAGAAAACTAATCTTGCTTCTCTTCCCATGAATAATTTTATTGCTCTTGAAGGCTTTCCTTCTGGTTTTTTTTGGAGGCTTTGGAATTGGGTCTGTTACAGTGTTGTTGAAATTCTGGAAGAGTGTTGAAGCTGTAAATTGGAAGTAGAGAGCTCTACATCAATCTTCAACTCAGCTAAATGACTTTAATTAGGTTCCACTGCTTTTTGATTTTCACCTCTGTTTAATCTTGCATTGAAATAATTTATTAAAGAAGATTTTTGAAAGAATTTCTTGGGATATCTCTGCAAAACATTTTGTGTGTATTATGTAAATCATTATTTGATGGTTTCTTGAAGTTTTAAATAAACCCACTTCGTATACGCTTGGTAACCATTGCATTCTTTTGTGAGCCTCTCATGTTTCTTTTCTATGTGTTCTCTCTGGTGACAATCTGTTCATACTCAGAGGGCCTTTTAAGTGATTCCAGTAATTGTATGAGTGCCATGTTAGCAAACCCAAACACATTGTAATCTTTCTTTGTGGCAGTAGATAGATGATTCTATCTTCTCATTGTTTGTAGCATTCAATTAAAGTCTTGAATTTGGAAATGCCCGACTATTTTCATTCGCCCTCCTTGCTAGAGTTAATTCTATAGAATTTTTGTGGTTTTTGAATACCATTCTTTCCTTATGCCTTTTTATGCCTTCATGCAAGCTAGAGCTTATTCATTGGCTTGATTTCCTTTAATAAATTTATCCTATGGCTTCGATGGATTCTATTCTTTATTCCTTGTGTTTCTTGCATATTGGCTAGAAGTATTAATCATTATCTAATATTCAATCTTTATTCAATGGCCATTTGATGTTTTGTTGATTTTCCCATTATTTTTTGGCCAGTTGTGTCAATTGTTGAATACTGGTGTTACATGCGTTAAAATCTATCTCAAAAATTCCCTTCTTGTTATCATTGTTACCTCACCTGCATGCTATTCTTGAGTAAGACTCGGGTGAGATGTGTGGGCTAACTTTGATTCCCTCATCGAAAACTATAAATTTTGCGTAGAGACAAAAGACGCTGGAGAATATGACTTATCTGATTGGAGACCTATTTTTTGTGTATGATAGAATAGTGTGACTACTCGTAAGGATATTCATGTATCTTGTGTGTTGGAAAGTTATTGTTTTGTTCTTTCATGGAATCCAAGACTTTTAGGGCATCCTCCAAACTTTGGAATTTGACATATATGTAAATGGTATTAATAATGATAGTTCTGCAAATGAATTCACAATTCTTTCCCCCTATTGATTAGACTATTTATAGCCGAGTCAATTTAGATTTGAGTTTGTTTATAGGTGCTATATATGGAGGGTATGATGGGTCAACCCTATAATGAAATTTGATCTCTTTGTTTATTCTTGATAATATCTATCATATAACAACACCCAAACTGCTTAAATTCCTAAATAGTTACCTTATTGTTTAGTGTCAAACTTCTTGTCATAATGCTCATGATTGCCATCTACTGGCGTTAGTGTTAAATGAAATATCCTGTCCCAATAAAAATGCAAGATTTACTATATCTCTAACTGCCATCGAAACATAGTTTGCACAAAAATACCTCTGCTAGGTAAAGACGTTAGTTTGTATTCCATGGATTCGCAATTTTAAGGAAGTTTATATAACCATGCATGTTGTTGATTTTTAGTTTGCATGCATGCAAAGATTGGGAGATTGACACATGGAAAAAATAACACCCTTGTATGAGAAGGATATATACTTATGTCTTAGTGCATTTGTAATGTAATGTGATTGTAATATCTATATGTTGTTATGCTGCCAGAATCACTCTAGATTTGTATCACAGTGAAACTGCACCTGCAAGAGAATAGACTTTGCATATTGTATGTATTTTCCATATTATAGTTTAACACAATCAGATATGTGCTTTCATGTGTGGGTTTTTTATCGAAAGGGTTTTCCCACGTAAAATTCTATGTTATGTTTTTTATGCTTTAAATCTAAAAATTAAATTAATGTATGTGTGTTCTTAAAGAAATTGTAATTGAAAAATATTTGAAACAAATTTTTGCAGCCCCCTCTTGATTGATTTGCATTATGGAAGTGTTTTTCACACTTGTCTTTCCTTTCATTATCAAATATTTGAATCTTGTAAGCCCCTTCTTGATTTTGGAGAGTTTCTACCATTGATTTTTCTTGGCTACATCTTGGTCCATATCTGACCCACAATTGATTCTAGAAGGGCCAAATCTATATGGATCAATATCAAACATGATATCTTTGGGTGACAATAAAATCAAGAGTTATTTCAACCCTCGAACTCAATTGTACATATGCACCATCTATACAAGTGCTCATACAATTTCTATGTAATTAATCTTTCACTGCTACATTTTTTGGGTTAAAAAAGTATTATTTTAATTTTATAAATTTTATTTTCTTAAATAAATATTTTCTTTTGGAAATATATTGTATTATGAGTTTCCCATAGTTGGCACATGGGCCTACCTCTCACATTAAATCCATTGATGCTAATTTACCAAGTGCTAGTTCCTAGCACTAAGCCTTAAACACTCAATACTTAATCTAAGCCCCCAAAACCTCCAAAGTGCTACCTCAATAACTCTTTGATAAGTCACACTATGAAACCAACTCCATCATGTTTCCAATAGTGGATCTACCATATAATTTTCAAGGTGGAACACAACATTACTCAATTGGTGGCACAACCCATGTACCACCAACCAATGACTAAGGTACCCTTTTTTTTTTCCTTGAAGGAGTAATTGTTTCAATTAAGCATAACTTTGTGCCAATAAATTAGATTTTTGTATTTGAGTAGCTGTAAAAAAATTTCTTCTAAGTACTTCATTTTATATAGGTGATTTTTCCATATTTTTCCAAAAAAATCTACATTTCAAAACTAGAAGGTACATCTTGTTGGTATGTGGTGACTAATCATGCAATTATTGTATACTCGTAACAAGAAATGGGGTTCGAGGCATCACCCCAAAAAAAATCGTTAACACGTCAAGGTTTTCCGGTTAACATATCAAATGAAAAAAGACCTTGTAAAACACTAATTCTAGAAGGTTCCAAAAGGCTTGTTATAAGCAGTTGGGATGTATGTTGCGGTATGGTGTTCATGAGATTGTAATTTTTTTTTCACTGGATGATAAAATCATTGGATGAAAGAGTTTTTGTGAATGTAGCCCATATTGGGTGAACCACGTTAAATTATGTGTTGATCTCTTTTGTGTTATTCTTCATTTTTATTTCTAGGTTATTTAATCTGCATATAATTGTTAATGTTTATTGCTCCAATCTGCCTAAACCCTAACAACTGGTATCAGAGTCACATGTATTTCGGTTTATTGGTAGGAAACCTCTAGATTTGAGTGAGAACAATAGAAGGAAAATTAAAGGTTGAGAAGTTCAATAGTCAAAATTAACAATTATGGAAGATGCAGATGGAAGATTATTTGTATCAAAAGGATCTATGGTGGCCATTATAAGGAAAAGCAAAGAAAGAAGTTGTGATGTCCAATTAAGAATGGGAGATTTTGGATAGAAAGGCATTGAGAACCATTCAGTTGTGCTTGACACCATCTGTGGCGTTCAATATAACAGAAGTAAAGACAATAGGGGATCTGATGATAGATTTGGCTAAATTGCATGAAAAAACCTTAGCCTCAAATAAGGTATTTCTCATGAAGCATTTGTTTAATCTGAAAATGATTGAATGTGGATTTGTGATAGATCATTTAAATGAATTTAATACAATTACTAGTCAATTAACTTCTTTAAAAGTGAATTTTGATGAAGAGGTGAGGGATCTCTTGGTTTTGTGTTCCTTTCTAGAAAGTTGGAATAGCTTGGTAATGTTTGTAAGTAACTCTTTCTTTAGTTCAAATACATTGAAATTTGATGATGTTGGTGTTATCCTTAGTGAGGAAATGTGAAGGAAAAGCATAGGTGATAATTCAACATCAGGTAATGCTTTGACTGTAGAGAATAGGGGAAGAACAAAGGAGAGAGGAAAATTCCCAACAAATCATGGGAAGTCACAAGGGAAGTCGAAGAAAGGCAGATCTAAATCCAAAGGAAGAATGGATTGTTGGCACTATGGAAAGCCAGGGCACTTGAAGAAGGATTGTTGGTCTCGAAGGGGTAAGCAAGGAGACAAACAACATGATGAAAGTAAGGAAGATAATGTTGCAAGTGATAAGTTACAAGATGCTTTAATTCTAATTTTAGATAATGCTAATTATTCCTGGATAATAGATTCAAGGGCATCATTTCATGCCACACCCCATAGGAAATATTGTGTAGATTATGTTCAAGGTGATTTTGGACATGTATATTTGGGTGATGATGAACACTATCAAATTGTTGGAAAAGGAAAGATAAAAATCAAGCTATAGAATGGAAATGAATAGTTGCTACTAGAAGTAAGGTACATGTTCCAAATTTGAGAAGGAATTTAATTGTTGCAGGACAGCTGGGTAGTGAAGGCTGCATAGTTACCTTTTCAAACAAAGTTTGGAAGGTCACTAAAGGTGCATTAGTAGTAGCTAAAGGTGAAAAGGTAGGTACATTGCATTTGTGTACTAGTAATACTTATTCTACCTTAGTCAAGCTACATAAACAATTTCTATTGGGACAGTTATAGAACTTGCTACAAGGACATAAGTAGAATTTTGGCACCATAGACTTGGGCACATGAGTGAGAAAGTGATGAAGATCCTTCACTCTAGAAAGTCACTACCAAGTTTGAAGTAGATTGACTTGGAGTTATAAAAAAATTGTGTTTATGGAAAACAAAAAAGAGTCTAATTTCTCAAAGTTGGGAAAGAGAAGAAGAGTGAGAACTTAGAGCTTGTGCATTTAGATGTATGGAGACCAACTCAGCTATCTTCTCTTGGTGGCTCTTGATATTATGTTACTTTTATTGATGATGCAACTAGGATAACATGGGTGTATTCCCTAAACCAAAAAATAGAAGTATTTGAAACTTTTAAAAAGTGGAAAGCTTTGGTTGAGAATGAGACAGGAAAAAAGTTGAAGTGTCTCAGATCTGATAATGGAGGTGAGTATTGCAGTAGAGAATTTGTGGACAAAAAATGGTTCCTATAACCCCACAAGAAAATGGTGTTTTTGAGAGGATGAATATGACCATTATGGAGCATGCAAGGAGCATGAGATTGCATGTTGGACTACCCTTACAATTTTGGGCAGATGTTGTACATACTGTTGTTCATTTAATAAATAGGGGACCTTAAAATCCTTTAAATGGTGGCATTCTAGAGGAGGAATGTGCGGGTAAAAAGGTAAAATATTCATTTTTGAAAACCTTTGGTTGTGAAGCTTTTGTCCATGTTGATATTAAAAATAGAACCAAGCTTGAGGCTAAGTTTGAAAATGTACCTTCATTGGATATGGAGTAGATGAATTTGGTTATCGGTTATGGGATTATGAAAATCATAAAATCATTAGGAGCGGAGATGCTATATTCAATGAGAAGGTTATGTATAAGGATTAGTTGTAGGAAAAGAAGCATGAACAAGCCAAAAATAAATATGTGGTGTTGGATGAGATTCCATAAAATAAAATGCTAGTGGTACCTGATGCTTAGCAACAACAAGTTATCCCAAAAACTCCTGCAAGTGTTAGACATTCTACAAGGATAACTAGACCTCTAGAAAGATTTTCTCCAATGTTATATTCTATATTATCAATTTATTATGGTGAACCTGAAGGTTATGAAGAAGCAATGCAAGTAGATACCAAAAAGTAGTGGGAGCTAGGCATGAAAGAGGAAATGGATTCCTTGTTGTGGAATTAGACTTGGGACTTAGTCCAATTTCCTACAGGTAAAAGAGTATTGCCCAATAAATGGATTTACAGGTTGAAGGAAGAAGATGGAGGCAAGAAAATATATAAGGCCTGACTCATGGTAAAAGGTTTTGCATAGAAAAAAGGTATAGATTTTGATGAAATATTTTCTCTAGTTGTAAAGATGACTTCTATTAGAACTATTCTAAGTCTTGTGGCTATGGACGACTTGCATCTTGAATAGCTAGATGTGAAAACATCATTTCTCCATGGGGATTTGGAAGAGGAAATATACATGCAACAGCCATAGGGATATGAGGTCAAGGGTAAGGAGAAATTTGTGTGTAGGTTAAAGAAGAATTTGTATGGCTTGAAGCAAGCACCTCGACAATGATATTTGAAATTTGATAGTTTTATGGTTGAACAAGGTTACAAAAGATTTCATTTTGATTATTGTGTTTATTTTAAGAAATTTGATAATGGTAGCTATATTATCCTATTGCTTTATGTTGATGGCATGCTTGTTGTCAGGTCTAACATGTAGCATATTAATGAACTTGAGAAAAAGTTAACAAATTCATTTGCTATGAAGGATTTGGGTGCAACAAAAAAAATCCTTTGTATGAGGATCACACGGGATAGGAAAAATAAAAAAATATTTTTGTCTCAAAGTGAGTATGTAGGGAAGGTGTTGAAAAGGTTTATCATGCAAAATGCAAAAGTAGTTAGTACAATTTTTCCTAGTCATTTTAAGTTGACTAAGGAGATGTGTCCAAAGACACAAGAGGAGGAAGAAAAAATGTTTAAGATACCATATGCATCAATAATTGGTAGCTTGATGTATGCAATGGTATGCACAAGGCCATATATTGCACATGCAGTGGGAGTTGTGAGCAGGTCTATGAACTATCTGGGAATGGAACATTGGAATGCAGTAAAATGGGTTCTCTGATATTTGAGAGGTACTACTTCAAAGAAACTATGTTTTGGATGAAAAAATTCTGCTCTAAAAGGATATGTTAACTCTAATCTAGTGGGTGATATTGATAGTAGGAGGAGTACAACAAGGTATGTTTTTACTGTAGGAGGTATTGCAGTTAGTTGGATTTCAAGGCTGCAAAAGGTCATTGCGCTTTCAACCACTGAAGCTGAGTATGTTGCTGCTACATAAGCGAGCAGGGAGATGATTTGGTTACAACATTTTCTTGAGGAATTGGGACAACAACAAGAAGATAGCCCTTTGTACACTGATAGCCAGAGTTTCATTCATCTTTCTAAGAACTTAGATATGCATTTAAAACTAAGTACATACAGCTCAGATACCACTTCATCTGGTCAATTTTGGAGGATGGAAAGTTGAAGCTGGAGAAAATTCACATGAGTGAAAATCCTGCAGATATGTTGACAAAGGTAATTACATAAGAGAAACTAATTTCCTCATCAATTTTTGTTGGCCTTCACAAATGATAATGGTGGACATAAGAAACCAGCCAAACTTGTAATCCAATGGGAACTGCAAGTGCAACAGTGTCATCTAGGATCAGTCTCCAAGTGGGAGATTGTTGGTATGTGGTGATTGATCATGCAAGTATTGTACACTTGTAACAAGAAATGGGGTTTGGGGCATCACCCCAAAATTTTTTTCGTTAACACGTCAAGGTTTTTTCCTGTTGACACATCAAGGTTTTCTCATTAACACGTCAAATAAAAAAAGACCTTGTAAAACCCTAATTCTAGAAGGTTCCAAAATGCTTGTTAGAAGCAGCTGGGATGTATGTTGTGGTATGGTGCTCATGAGATTGTAATTTTTTTTGGACTGGATAATAAAATCATTGGATGGCTGAGTTTTTGTGGATGTAGCCCATATTGGGTGAACCATGTTAAATATTGTGTTGATCTCTTTTGTGTTATTCTTCATTATTATTTCTAGGTTATTTAATAATTTAAGTGCTCATTTTTCTTTGCTCTCTTGGTGTTTTCCTGGTAGTCATGGTAGACTTAAGGACTATTGGGATCCTCACTCCACACAACTACCACTAATGGAAATTAAAAATGAGACTAAGGGACTATGGAAAGTTTTATTAAAAAACAATTGAATTCACTAAGGATTTTGAGAAATTTATTTATAGAAAAAAAAAAATGAATTCATGAGTCTAATGGGATTACATACATATGATAACTTAAATTATTTCATATTGTGGAATGCATGACACCTAAGAAAGTTTGGAAAAAAATTATGGATTGTATGGTATAGTTAATGAGTTCCAAATCTTGCAACTAGAGGTAGATTTGGCATCACTCTCTCCAAATGATTTTTATGCCATTCAATATTAGCTTGTGAAATTCAAATTCCTTTTATCATACTTAATAGGATGTTGGTATAAGAAAAACAAGAAGGAATGTATCTTCTTGATTCTATCAAAATTGAAAGGACCATTTTAGGTGTTTTCATCTACTTTCTATTCTACTATGGATGCCTTGGGGAATTACTTTAAGATGCATAGCTCTGAGTTATTTTATGTGTGTCTTACTATGGAGCTCTTCCAAGTTAATTTAGATAGATGTACTCCCTAGTTCTAAGAGTCGATCTTTGATGACTCAATTTTCCAAGGGTTGGGGAAAGAATAGGAAGAAGCCTAAGACAAAAACTCCTTCAAGTAGTGATTCTCCCTCCAAATCAAAGTAGAACACTCTCAAATCCACTTCTTCCACTTCTTCCAAGAATTTTTAGTCTTCCTCCAATGTGAAGATAATGACAAGTAGTCATTACACTTCTTGTGGCATGCCTAGTAATTATGAGGATCATTGCTTTATGACGATTGAGGCTTTGGAAGAATCCATGTGGTAACACAATATTTATGCTCCTAATTCCTTTTCCATTGTAAAAGGACAAGCTCTTTTTTCATGAATTTTCCATTCTTCTACAAATAGCTAGATACTTGATTTAGGTGTTTCATGTCACATGACCAATTCAAATGATATACTTGAGTCTCTTTCTAATAGTACTTTTGACTTTCCAATGGGTAACTCTTCACATATTCTAGTTTAGGGGATACACTCTATTCAGTTGTAGGATGGATACATTAAGTATGTTCTTGTTCCTAATATTTCTATGAGCCTTTTTTCATATATCATTTTTTTCATACTAAGGATGGGAAAATAGTTGAGTTCTCTACATGATGTGATTATTTGATATCTACATGATATTGAGAAAGTTGTTTCTTTAAAGATAGTTGATTATGAGGCCCATTTGTATAGGTTTGACAAAGTTGAGTCTTCGTCAGGTTCATCTCTTATCGTATAAGAAGGTTTAATGATTAGGCTTTAACATGTGAATGTTTTAACCACTTGAACTACATGTATCTTGAGTAGTTGAACACACAATACTTGGTGGTTGGTCTTCTTAGGATTTCATGCATAAAGGGAGTTTTGCAAGGTTATGTTCCTGTTAAAAAAATTATGATCCATTTACTTAAGGTATATACTAACATGCTACAAAGCCCCCAGAGTTGGATCACATTGATCTTAAGTCATTTCTAACTCCATTTTTAGGGGCCAAGTATATGCTCACCTTAATTGAGTATTTATCATGATGTAAATGGGTGTACTTTCTTTATTACAAGAGTGAGGTTCTCATAAATTTAAATACCTCCATAACATTTGTGGAGAAGAAATTAGGTATTTCTCTTTGATGGATAGGCATAAATAATGGGGGGATTAAGTGAACCAAAAATTTTAATATTTTTATAGTGAGCATGATATTCATCAAAAACACATAGTTTCATACACTCCTCAATAAAATTATGTATCTAAGAGGAAGAATAGGACTTTATGAGAGATGGCCATTTATATGATTCAAACTCATTGCATGGATCCAACCTTTCGAGCTAGAACAGTCAATTGTGCCAACTATATTCAAAATAATGTGCATCACAAGGAAATGCAAAATATGACTCATGAAGAGACTTGGTATCATGTCAAGATTGGTGTTTCCTTGTTTAGATTATTTGGTAGTGAGGCTTGGTAATTCATTCCAAATGGTTAGTGCAAGGCAATGGAGAAAAAGAGTCAACCTTTGATTTTTGTTGGCTATTATTAGGATGAGAATGCCTATAGGTTGTTTGATATTTCAAATTAGGATGTCTAATTTTTATGATGTGTTTAGTCTAATGAGTGTAAAAAAATGGATAATCCATCCTCTACTTCTTCATCACTACCTACTCTACCTTCATCATCACTTTTGGATATTTTACATATTTAGGGTGATATAGATGATGGTCCTAATCCATCTCCTCTATTTGCACTAACTTTTTCTCATTGGGTCCATACCACTATTGAGGAGCCTACACATCTTGTTGTTGATCCCATATATTCTAAATGCACTTGTCCAAAAACTTCAAGAATTACTCCTTTGAGCCATGCACTTTCAACTAATCCTTAGAATTTTTCAGATGCTTCAAGTATTCCTAAGTGGATATTGCTATGGCCAAGGAATATTCCTCCTTAATAAGGAATCATATGTGGGATCTTATTCCTCTTCCCAAGGGAAGAAGGTTAGTTCAATTCAAGTTGAAATATCACATCAAATATATAGTACATGGTTCTATTGACAAGTACAAGGCATGTCTTATTACTAAGAATTTTTCTTAGGTTAAGAGTATTTACTATTTCAAGATCTTTTATCCTATTACCAAGATGGATTCCATTCATTTAGTAATTTCTCTAGCTATATCATAGGATGGTAAGAAATTTAGATGGATGTGAAGACTACTCTCTTACATGGTAATCTTCATGGGGATATCTACATGGAGTAGCCTCCTAGTTTATGACTCTTCAATTTTTTGTAGGCTTTGACATTCACTATATGGTCTCAAATATGCCCCTCAGGAATATGCTAACATTTTGATCCTACAATTTACACTTAGATACAAGGGAAGGATATTATAATTCTTGTGTTATATATTGATGTTTTGATTCTCATAGGATGGTCCACTTCATGATCTAGAGTATCCAATGACCATTAATGGAGTAGTTTGATATGATAGATCTTGGTCTTCTACATTGATTCCTTAGACTTCAAACTTACTAGACTTTTAAGGGGATCTTCTTCTTTTAGTAGAAGTATGCTCTTAATTTACTTTGTAGCTTTTGCATGGCTCATTGTATGTCTACCCTCACACCATTTAAATTAGGTTTTGTACTATTTACTAGTTGTAATAATCTTATAGTTGATACTACTTTGTATTGGTAGTTGGTTTTAAGTATTTTATACTAGACACAATATCATCTTGATATTTCCATTGTAGTTGTCCACTTGTCTCTCATTTCTCTTAGGATTCTCATGAGAGTCACTATATGGAAACCAAATGTACCTTGAGGTATATTTAGGAAACATCACACTTTGGCATTCAATACACATCAAGAGCTTCTTAGATTGTGGTCTTCACTGACTTAGTTTGAGTTGGTGATGTTGATGACCAAAATTATACTTTTGGTTTTGGTCCAATTACATGTTCATGCAAGAAGTAGAAAATAGTTGCATTATCATCAACAAAGGCTAACTATTGAGGTACAATTTTGGATAGCAATGAGTTTCTTTGGCTTTGATAGTTTATGATTGAGTTTGGATTTCACCCTAATCACTCCACTACTTTTTCATGTGATAATTAGAGTCATTCATATTTCATGCAACCCAATGGAGCATCAATAGACTAAGCATATTGAGATCCACATATACTTCACCAAGCATCTCATATAGGATGGTATCCTCAACTCAGAGAACTTACCTACTAAGGAGTATGGTTCTTATTGAGTCCCCCTCCCTTCACTTTTTCATATCTCTTTACATGTATTACTCTCTTTAGAGGAATTTTTCCCACAAAATTTTCTCCTTTTCTCCATTTGTGAGAGATTTTTTGTACATGGGTAACTTATCAAGCCTTGTTGTAGGGACCCATATTTGCATCTATGTATTTGTTTATTCCTCCCTAGGTTGCACTTAAGGGGGGTGTTGATGTGAACATATTTATGTAATCAATTATCTTCTATGAACTATCCACACTGAGATTTTTAAGTTTACTTAGGCCACTTTTAAAGTACATTTAGGATAATTATCTCTTTATATCTCTTCTAATATGATTGTAACACTTTCACAATATGTTGTTTTCCTATCTCTCACCTTTCCCTTATAATCAAGGCTTCTCTTTTACATTATCATATCTTTATGCATCTTGTAGAATTATTGGTATAATAGCATTGTTTTTGCTTATGTATTCTATGTAGAAGTTTATTTGGTGTTGCAAATAAATACTAATCTTATGATTCCTTTTTGAAACTTCAACATTAATTTCTTGAGTTATCAATGTATTTAAGTAAAGGTCAGAACTTGTACATTGTAGATAACTAGTTCATCATTGAAGTCACGTACAATAAGGATGTCATCAATTGATAATACTTTTGATATTTTAGGTTGGAAATATGTAAATGGGGAGCCAAAATTATCTTCAATGGAATAAGGTGGTGAGACAAGAGGCCAATAACATACTTTGAAGAAAAGTTTCCTAGAGTAAGGTTTTCTAGCCAAAGACATCCAAAATAACATAATATGTAAATCTAAGATCTAAGTAAAATGAAAGAGGTTAAGAAACCTTTATATAAACATGTGATCTTGTTGGAGCCTCTTTTACCAAGGTATAGTTCTACCTTATGAACTAAGAACCATCAATGGCTTGAGAAAATAAGAAGCGATTTATCATCAATCTCATGTTTAAATAAATCATATTAAGTTTTATTTGTGAATTTAAGCCTTTGAAGAACCTAGTGAAAAGAAGAGTGAGCAACCATTAATCTATATTGTCCCTAAAAGTACAAATCGAAGAATTATAATTTAGTCTCAAGAAGAGGATAGGGGATTCCATGGTTTAAATTAACCTGAAGGTGAGGAATCATGAATCCAAAATTTCCCCAATGCAAAACATCCCATTGCTCTCATTTCTTTGCTTTAACTAATTTGACTACATTCTCATTCAATTCATCACAATTAATTTTAGTTAGTTCTTCATCCATGTAGATCTTAAACAAAAAATAGAATAGAGTTTTCTTAGTTCTTAAGACTAGTGTTTGTCTTGAATGTTCTTAAACTTGATAATAAGAAAATCATCATAAGTAAAACATGCCCTCTCTAGTTGGATTATAACTTATTTAAGGCATTACCCACTACGTCCTCTAACAAGCTAAGTGAATTTTATTGTTACTTAAGGCCTTTCATCTTTAGATTTTAGCATTCAACTATGTGTCTCTCTTCCTCGAAATCAGCTTGGATTATCAAAGGGCCCTTGGCCTATTAGTGAAGTTGAATGGTTTTGAATGAGCCTACCAAGGATCAAGTTTTTTCTATAGTAAAAAGGTCCTCGATGCCATAAAGGATGAGGTTGGGATTGTGCCCTAGACAACTTTGGTGGAATGGAACCCCATTATCCTTGGCTCTAAGATGAAGATGAATTAACTTAGACTTGTCCTCTTGAATTAAGTTACAAAAATAATTTTGAGTTGTAGTTACCTTTAACAACCTAAGACCATGTAGTATCAACTAGTTCAATTTTGAAGGCTAGCACTTTTTGATTCCCTATGGTAGCCAATATGTTTTCTTTAAGATTTTCAATAATAGAAGCATCTTATGCATATGGAAAATCAATAGTAAATAACTCTAAATTTGCAATATTGATTGCTTATGATTCATTTTTACCTATTCTATTGACACTATTTTTGATAGATCTCTAATTTGTTTGCTTGAGTATTAGTTTTAATATTTTGTTCTTGAACTATTTGAGATAGCTCTAAGAGACATCTTTGTAAGGAGATCAATATGCTTGATTGTTCTTCTAGTAATTTCTTTTGACTTGTGATAATTCCCTTAAATTTATGGAGTTTTTTATCAACTGAGTCAATCTCATTTTGTAGATCTTCTATTCTTTGTAGTATATCTCATAGAGCTATAGTATCTCCTTGTTAGGATTTTTGGCAATACTTTTCATTTAAGCCTTTTATCAAACATATCATAGTAGGGAAGCTTTTAAAATGATAAATATTCTAAATACAACCAGGAATCTTTCTCAAATAGGTTGCATGCATTGTCTTATGAAATCTATCACATTTGTTGCTGAAGATTATGTTTTTTTCTTTACCTAAACATATTAACTATGAGTTTTTCCCTACTCTTGCTTGTTGATGTTCACTAAGATCTTCTTGTAACTTTAGTATGAAATGAAATAAAGTTTTGTGGTATTCCACGTGTAGAGAAAAGGAAGCCCAATAAATGTATACAATAGAAGTAGTGCATATACTATTTGAATTATAATAGAATAAATATCAAAGAGACTATATGCAATATTTTTACTTTGGAAAACCCTCAAGCACAATAAAATTCTTTTCTATTGCACAAAGTTCAACCATTCTTCTATATAATAATGAATCTCATGTTTCGCTATTAAGTATGTTAACATATTTATAGATACAAAAGATAAACATAGACAAAAATAGAAAAACCCATATCCAAAAATAATAAACTTAACTTTTTCCAAAAATACAGGTTGGAAAGCAATTTTCTGATCCCCACATTAAAGCAAATCACCCCTCAACTAAAAACATGTAGAATATACCACACTTATCCAGCACATGGCAGCTGCCAACTCGCCAATAACTAATGTTAACAGCTGCCTAAATGCTGACCATTAAAAGTCTTCTATTCTATTCTATTCTAAATGCATCCCTATCTACATGACAAATCACCTTCAAACATATAGAGAGCCATTGAAAAAGGAAAACAGTTTTTTGTGGAATTTGGTTGTACTTCAAGCAAAACAGCAAGGCCATAGTAAACACAAAAATTGAATGGTAAAACGCTTCACTTATTTGGTCACGTACTGCAATCATAAAAAAATTAAAGACCCAATCTTCTGGTAAGTGGCGTAGTTGTCACCACCTAACATACATGATGTGGTATAAGAAGAGATTTGGAACGTGAAATGTTACAGCGCAAATGTGGAAGTTATGGTAGGCACATAAATCATTTGAAAAATGTTTCAACACAATTTTGTGGCATGGTCTGTTATCATAGATGGGCATGAACAAATTGACAGCTGTGAAACAAACTCGTCACCCATTGCAAACATCCTGCCAGTCTGTACAACAAGTAGATTGAGAACATGGAATGAGCTGTTAAAACATCAAAGGAACAAATATCTGGAATGTTGCTTTCTTGACTTCCATGAGAGACTTAAACATGGGTACAACTTGGAACTTTAGAACATGGTATGGAAATCCATAAAAAAAAAAGTTTAGCCTATTTGGTTTTAAAATCTTGTATAACAAATGTGGAAGCTACAGCTGGAACATGAATCATTTGAAAAAAATCATCAACAAACATTGGATATTATGGAATGTAATCATGTTCCATTGTTAAACATGCACAGAATGATTTAGTTGGAAAAATCAAAAATATATTGCAAACCAACTGTAGACCTAAATTCATCAGTGTTTTCCAACATCCTCCAATTTATGCAGACTAATAAGCTTTTGGAATAGGGTATGAAACCCATTAGAAAATAAAAGCAAAATTTGCTACATGTTGTAGTTGTGCCTGTCCCTATCCACATGAATGTGGAACATGCTTGGAACTACAACAGGATCATGCAATTTGCAAAATGTGGAATCAATGGTAGTCACACCATTTGTTTGAAATACCTCCTCAACAAATCTATTCACATGGACTCATTATTGCTGGATATAAGCAAAATGAACTTGCTGAAAAAGCCTTTGGAGATTTTTATCAAGAGAGATTGACAGGTTTTAAGACAATACGAGGGCTTGAAGATTTTTGTGAAATCTTGAAGTGGTTGTGATTGCCCCACATACTGCATATATGGCAGAACCCTTATGTTTTACAATAAAGATATAAATAAAAAAATATATATTTTGTGAAATTTTGTAGTTCATTTATGTTTGAAAACGTAGACAATAAATATTTATATTTTAATGAAAGGAAAGAATATTTTTGTAGTACATATAATTGATCGAGTATAATTGACAAGGGTGATGGTATGTTTCTTGATTATGCCATCCACCAAAGTTCAAACTCCCAAAGGTATGATTTAAGAGATGAAACCTGAATCATGTCTTGGACGACTTTGATAAAATGAATACCCCTCAATATTTAGCCCTCAATTGAAGAGGTATCAATATAGGCTCATACTCCTTATCAAATAGTAAAGCAAACTCGTAGATGATATAAAATCCCAAAAAAATAAATATCAATATTGGCTTGTATTCCTCTTCTCCATTTTGTGAGAGATTTTTTGTACATGGGTAACTTATCAAAGATTTTTATAGGGACCCATCTTTACATCTATACATTTGTTTGTTCCTCCCTAATTTGCACTTAAGGGGGGTGTTGGTGTGAACATGGTTATTCATGTAATCAGTTCTCTTCTAAGAACTATTCACATTGAGGCTGTTAGGATTACTTAGGGCACTTTTAGAGTATATTTAGGGTAATTATCTATTTCAATAAATTGTGATATGATTGTAACACTTTTCATAATCCGGTGTTGTCCTATATCTCACCTTGCACTTATAAAGGCTTCTATTGTGCATTATCATATCTTTTATGCATCTTGTAGCATTATTGGTTGAATAACATTCTTTGTTTCTTCTCTCTTCTATGTAGAATGTTATTTGGTGTTGCAAATAAATCACTACTCCTATGATTCCTTTGTGAAAATTTAACATTGGTTTCTTGAGTTATCAATGGATTTAAGTAAAGGTCAAACTTGTGCATTCTATATAACTAGTTCATCATTGAAGTCACCTACAAGAAGGATGTATTCAATTGATAAGAATTTTGATATTTTAGGTTGCAAATATGTAAAAGGGGAGCCATTAATATCTTAAATAGAATAAGGTGGTGAGACTAGAGGCCAATAACATACTCTGAAGAAAAGTTTCCTAGAGGAAGGTTTTCTTGCCAAAGATATCCAAAAGAACCTAACATGTAAATCCAAGCTCTCAAGTCAAATGAAAGAGGTTAAGAAACCTTTATATAAACATGTAATCTTGTTGGAGCCTTGTGTATCAAAGTAGAGTTCTACCTTGTGAATTGACAACCAATAATGCTTAAGAAAATACGAAGTGGTTTCTCATCAATATCGTGTTGTAATAAAGAATATTAATTTTTTTTTTTCAGTCAAAGTCATTGAAGAACCTAGTGAAAAGAAGAGTGAGCAACCATAATTCTATATTTTCACTAAAAGTAAAATTCAAGACTCATACTTTAGTATCAAGAAGCTAGGATAGGGGATTCCATGGTTTGGACTAGTCTGGAGGTGAGGAATCATGAATCCAAACTTTACCCTATGCATTAAATCCCATTGCTCTTGTTTCTTTTCTTCAACTAATTTGACTACATTATCCTTCAATTCATCGCAGTTAATTTTAGTTAGGTCTTCATCCATGTAGATATGTTTTAAAAAATAGAAAAGAGTTTTCTTAGTTCTTAAGACTAGTGTTTGTCTTGAATGTTCTTCAACTTGATAATAAGAAAATCATCACAAGTAAACCATGCCCTCTCTAGTTGGATTTTAACATATTTAAGGCAAGTCCTCTAACAAGCTAAGTGAATTTTATTTTTACTTTAGGCCTTTGATCTTTATATTAAAGCCTTCAACTGTGTGTCTCTCTTCCTTGAAATTTGATGCAGGAGCATCCTTGGGTTGTGGTAATCTTGCATCAACCAAAAATATTTCCATTTAGTTTTGTTCTTGTTCAGTTCAAGTTGGTAGATTTGGTATTTCTTCATGTTTTATCACCAAACCTTGCAGATCTATGTTTACATGGAGATGTTCATTTTCCGTATTCCAAGATTTGAACGTGATTGGATCTTTTTCTGACAAGTTATCGCTTTTGGATTATGTGGCAGTTTCTTGAACCGACACCAGAATAATTTTCATATCTGACTAGTTTGATTACTTGTGGATCATTTTCATATCTTGTGGATCTTGACAGTGAGATTCAAATTGTTCTATGGAGTGACCCCGACCTTAATTTAGGTCCACACTTCATCTTATTCATTCACTAAGGAGTAATTCAAATTTGAGGCTGACATATTCATGCACACGTTACATTTTATTTAATCAAAGATTGTAATAATCTTTGACTGACGCAGATGATTCTAGATTTGCGAATGTGATATAAAACATTGTAATAGATCACTAGGAAGACAAATTTGATCTATAGGATTTTCTCTCGCATTAAGGATCATGTAGGAAGATGACATTTTGAGCATGTTGTAATCATGCCTGTGAGCCGAATCTATAAACCCGGATGTTGTCGGCTGTTTGTAATTGAATTTTCTAATAATAAGAAGGTTTGAATTTGTTTTTGTCTCCATTTTTTGTATTGCTTTCATTGTGTCACTCTTGTTGCATGGTCTGGATTGTTCTCTTTGAGGACCCTCCTACCGTGATTGCATCAAATGGTATTAGAGTGGGTTGCAAACCTGTGAATCTTGAGATGAAAGCTGGTTGCGAACCTTGAGTGGGTTGCAGTCCTTGTTGCATTCCTTGGGTGAACAGATCACCGATTTGAGGCAGGCTGTAAGTGTGTTCAATAGATCACCAAGGGAGAGGCAATTGAAACCTTGTAGTCAAATCGTTGAGTTGAGGCAATCGCACCAAGTAGGGGGAGAGATGTCATTGAGAAGAATGAACCCTAGAAGAATAGAGCAGATGATGGAGGACTTTAGAAATGAGATGAGGAATGCGATACGAAACATCTTGGGTGGTTTGAGGAGGAATCTTGAACTGGAGGACGAATATGAGGAGGCTAAAGAAGAACTTGAGGCTGAAGAGGTTGAAGGATCGATAGATGAGAGAGAAGAAAGATTGTTGAGAGCAGTGGCATAAGTAAGTAAAAGTCATAGGATGGAGGTTTCTAACTTCTCTGGTACATTAAATCTGGAAGACTTGATAGAGTGGATAGGAGAGTTGGAAGATTATTTTGATCTTGAGGATATTAAACACCCATTGAGGGTTAGGTTGGCACAAACTAAGTTGAAAGGACATGCTACTTTATGGTGGAAAGAGTTGCAAAAGGATAGAGTGGAAAATGGTGAAATGAGAATCACTCGATGGAGGTAGATGGTTGCAAGGCTGAAGGCTAAGTTCATTCTGGAAGACTATGAGTTGGAATTGTTCAAGAAGTTGTAGACCTGAAGCAGAAGGACATGAGTGTGAAAGAGTACACTGAGGAATTTTACAAGATGACAATCAGATCTGGGCACAGAGAGCTGACTAGGGATAAAGTGGCTAGGTATATAAATGGCCTTATATTTAACATTCAGGATGAGATGAGTATGTTGAGGATTCCTTCCAATATGCTCTTAAGGAAAAAGATAAAGTGAAGAGAAGACAACAGAATAACCCCATAGGGAAAGAGAAGCATACAAGTGAAGAAGAGTCAAGATCTAAGTGGAGTAAAGAACCAGATCAGAGGGCACAAAGTAGAGGAAATGGCAAAAAGGAATTCTTGGGTAAATGTTTCAAGTGTGGAGAAACTAGACATCGATCTTTTGAGTGTCCTAAGGGATCAAGTAAAGGAATTGGTAAAAAGAATTGTATGGCACATGAAGAGTAAGTAACTAAAGCAGTAGATGAGATATAAGCAGAGCAGGGAGAATCTCTTTTTCTTAGGAAAGTTTTGATTAGGCAGAGCAGGGAAGAGGTTGAGACTTCACAAAGGAAGAATCTTTTCCAGACTGTGTGCAAATTAGGAGGTAAGTATTGTAAGGTTATTGTGGATAGTGGAAGTACTAATAACTTGGTATCTGAGGAGATGGTGGAGAAGCTTGGTTTGAAGAGGTTTTTGCATCCTTGTCCTTATATGATAAGTTGGTTACAAGATGATCATGTAAAGGAGGTAAGAGAGAAGTGCTTGGTGAACTTTAATATTGGTCCCTTCAGAGATGAAGTTTTGTGTGATGTTTTATCTATGAGTGCCTATCATGTTTTATTAGGTAGACCTTGGCAGTTTGATAGAGGAGCTATATATGATTAAAGAAGGAATCTGATCACTATAGAGAAGGATGGGCAGAAGTTTACTTTGGCTTCCTTGAAGGATAAGTAGGAAGAAATGAGGAACGTGATTCTTGTGAAGAGTTACAGTGCTGAGAAGTGAGATGCAGAGGTTGTACTGAAGGAAGGCAAGGATTTGAAAAGAAACCATGTGGCTAAATCTAAGAGTGAGATGGTACCAGAAGGGTGTAAGGGTGGAATTAGACAGCAGAAGACTGTGGTTGTAGATAAAATCCTAGATAAAATGGAGTTCTGCAAAAAAGGTAGATCAGATGGGCGGAAGAAAGTGAGTCGTGATAAGCGTCCCTTACTACCATGTGCAGTTATGAGGCAGAGAAAAGAAGGTGAAGAGAAGAAGTTGAAGGATCTGATAGAGGGAAGAAAAGAGGTTAGGAGGAAGATAAGTACATATAGAGAAGAAATTTGGATCAAGAATGAGCATGGGATCTATATCCCAAACCCTGTTCGATGTTCATGAGTTCCTCTCATGGAACATCTTTTCTCACTAGGGGTGTTTGGTGCAGGATCATCCTTGGGTCATGGCAATCTTGCATCAGCCAAAAATATTTCCATTTAGTTTTGTTCTTGTCTTTTTTCTTGTTCAGTTCAAGTTGGAAGATTCGATATTTCTTCATGTTTGCTCACCGAACCTTGCCGATCTATGTTTACATCATGGATATGTTCATTTTCCTTATTCCAAGATTTGAGCACGATTGGATCTTTTTCCGGAAAGTTATCGCTTCCTGATTATGGGGCAATTTCTTGAACTGGCACCAAAATAATTTTCTTATCTAATGGCTAGTTCGATCGCTTGTGGATCGTTTCTATATCTTGTGGATCTTGATGGTGAGATTTGAATTATTCTATACAGTTTCCCCGACCTTAATTTAGGTCCACACTTCATCTTATGCATTCACTGAGGAGTAATTCAAATTTGAGACTGACATATTCATGCACACGTTACATTTTCTTTAATCAGAGATTGTATTAATCTTTGGCTGACGTGGATGATTCTAGATTTGCGAATGTGATATAAAACATTGTAATAGATCGTTAGGAAGGAATATTTGAAAGAGATAAGATTTGATCTATAGGATTTTCACTCGCATTGAGGAGCATGTAGGAAGATGGCATTTTGAGCATGTTGTAATAAGGCCTATGGGCCGAATCTGTAAACCCGGATGTTGTCAGTTTTTTGTAACTGAATTTTCTGATAATAAGAATGTCTCAATTTTCTTTTGTCTCTATTTTCTATATTGCTTTCATTGTGTCACTCTTGCTGCACGGTCTGGATTGTTCTCTTTGAGGACCCTCTTACCGTGACTACATCAAAATTGGTTTGGATTCTCAAAGGGTCTTGTTGATGCGTGTTTTGTGACACACTGAATATTAGAATAAATAGTCCAAAGACGCTCTATCCTCTCTTGAAAAACCACCACGTATGTTAAGATTGCAAGAAGATCATATAGCAATTCACAGGTTTCTTCTGTCAAGTCTTGACGTGTGGATAAGCTCAATGGGTGTTGTGATATGCTAGTAATACACAAAGGGACTTACACTGGGCTCAGTCAATTCAAAATGAAGGCTTAGGCAATGAAGCTTTGTTGTTTGGGTCTTGGATCAAACAAACTAAAAGAAAAAAAGGAGATAAGGATTTAGAAGTTCTAATCTACTTCCTAAGAATTCAAGAGACGGTATTGACTTTGTGAAACCAATAACCATGCTTTGCTTCGCCGTGCTTAGGACAACTGCACAAAGTGGGTGCAATATTCAAGGGAGTGTGCTTATGATTTTCATGTCATGAATAACTACAATCAAATTGAACAATATTTATTTAGACAGAAGCTATGCATCCACAGAGTAAGCTCAGGCTTACTTTACACATTGAACGAAAATCATCCATTCAAAGAAAGTATGAGCAAAAGTTTCACCATAAATTAATACTTATTAGATCCTGCATTCATCTAACATACATGAAATAAAATATAAACTATGATAAGGGATAAGAACCATGCCAACTCCAAAATAAGAGAAGCAATCACCATCAGAACAATGCATGCATTACTTATTACTTTGGCAGTCATACACAACAATTACTCATCTCAACATGTTTTGCAACATGCTCCCATGCTTTACAAATGAGGAATGAGCTCAATTTATAGGCTCCCCAATTACATTTTGATGGCCAAGATTGATTTAGAATCAATGACCAAGATTACAATAAAACCCTAATTAGGGTTGGTCACAACTAACTCCTTTCTCGACCAATAAGAGAATTACATTTAGAGACACTTGTCCTTCTGCTAAATATGAACCAAAAATTAAATAGAAAGTTGTTGCATGGTAGAGCTGAAGGTTCATTGAATCTAGACATGTTGACTTGGAACAATCTGATTGGTTGGAAGATGACGAGGTGCCACCTCAGCGTGTTGGATGTCCTCCTTGGTCACTTTGTTCTTTTTCCATGTCCTTGCCTTAGAATATCTTTCTTCACTAATGACTTTTTCCTTGGTGCTTGTTCCTTCCTAGCTTTGATATTAGATTCCTTTTGATTTCTTCTTCTCACTTGTGCTTGAGGTTTGGAAGTCTCCCCTTGGAGTAGATGTTTAGACTTGAAGTTATTAAGTCTTTCTTTCTGGATTGCTCTGAAATTCCTTCAAGTGCCTTGAATTTGGAGAGGAAATCCCCTATGCTTTTGCCACAATGGAGGAAATGGGAACTTTCTCTATGAATAATATCCCATGCTTAGCCAAATTTTGGCTATTCAATTTCATTTTGTAATACCAACATGTGGACCATTCATCATTTAGCCAAGATTTTGGCCATCTCTATATTCAAATAAACTTTGCCTGTGGATTTACCTTCAATTCTGAATTTAGCAGACTCCTTGGACAAGGATTTTATTCATTTCTTCTTTACTTTTCCCCTTGCTTTCTTCCCAACACTTAGTCAATTTTCTGAATTTTTCTCCCTACTTAAGGTATCAACACTTAGCCAATTTTCTTATCCTCTCCTTGGGCAGACTTTACTTTTGTCTTGACATCTTCATTTTCTTCCTGGGCGGACTTGTCTTGTGCTTAGGCATCTTCATCCTTAGGCAGATTTGACAGTAGTTTAGACATCCTTACTTGAGCTAAGTCATACTTTGAGCTGCTTTGGACATTCCTTCTTGAGGTAAGTTGGACTTTGCATGTGCTTTGCCATTTCCTTGGTGGACTTCATATGAGCTTAGATGTTTTTCTTCAATCAAAGTCAGACATCATGATGCTCAAGACATTTTCTTCTCTAGGCCTAGGTCGTACTTTCTACCTTTGGCTCACATGAATTTCATGCTTGTCTCTTTCTGGATCATCTCGCCATGTGATTTTTACTCTTACTTTTCCATGATTTTCTTGATTTTCCATTGCTTTTTCATACTTTTGGTTCTAGAGGCCTGAATTTCTTATTCTAAAAATGGAAATATTGACTACATGACCTATAGGAACCTGGCACTTTTTAAAAATAGAAATTTCTAAAAATAGGAAAAGCAAAATCCCTAACAAATAGGAGTATTGGATTGGTCCAAAAATTAAAAAAATTAAAAAAACAAAAATCCCTAAAAAATAAGAAGTGTCAGAATTGACTGAAAGCAATGGCGATCCTCATCCTCTGGACCTTCAGAGCATTTTGACGATGTGTATGCACTGTTCTAGGCTTGGATTCTCAACTTGGCTCGGATGACTCTTCAAAACTTTAACTCCTCATTGTAAAAGAGACATGGTGATAAGCAGTTGTGACGCCAAGGCAAAAAACCTAAAAAAGCAAAAACAAAGGGTCCCCATTTGCAATGGGGTGATGTGTGAAAATGTCACAACATCTAGTGCCAACTTGAATAAATGTTCTTGAACATTCCAAAGATAGAATTTCCTTCAAACTCAAAATCTTAGATTAATTCTAACTTACCCTTTGGCTAAGAAGAGTACTCAAAAGGGAAGAGGAATCCTAGACTGTATCAATACCTTTTAGCCTCCAGTTATGAGTGTGTGCAAATGTGTTGATTTCCATCTCATAAGAACAATATGGCTCTTTGGTTCCATCATGGCTGCTTGTGTATTTCCTCTTAACTCCAAAAGCATCCTTGGATAGAGCCTCGCTACCAGCGAGCATTCATAGCCTCGGCAAGGTTATCTCTATAATCTCACAGAGATTGCTCTACTTCCGGTGATTTATTATTTTTATTTTCTTTGTTATTGAGTGTACACTTGTAGAAATTTCTGCACACCCAAATCCAAGTGTTATGATCTTTCATTTCTCTTTTTGTTCTTTTTGATATTCTTTTTCTTTTCATATATTTCCACACTTTGGCTTGTAAGCAATGAAGCTCACATGGGTTTGAGCATTGTAGTGGTGTTGAAGTAAGAATTTTGATTATTAGCCATGAATTTTCCTAGGAAACCATAATGACTCAGAGAATTTATTAAGTGTGAGAGATATAATAATTGTAAGACTCAGTGTCAAGATACAATAGATGATTCCCTTTCCAGTCAAGTACTAACCTTAACTTCAAGATACTTTAGAAAAAAATTATCTAGGATTCAAAAGTACTTCATAAAATAATTATCCAAGAAATGGAATAAGCATGATTTAGCACAGATGCTAGAGTTCTTAAGATACAATACCCTTCACAAATAGGATCCCATTTATTGAAAGCAAAACAAAACGATAAAGAAAACTAAACTAAGAAAGCAAAACAACTAATCTAAAGTGAACAAAGCAAAAAGAAAACATACTCTAAATGAAAACAAAAAATTTAAGCGAACAACAGTCAAAAGACCTAAGTATACACAACTCCTAGCATGATTTCTCAAGATATGCAGTAATAACAAAGCAGCGGTCATAGTGCGAAGTTTTGCAAACTTATCTTTAAACTCGGAAAAATATTCTTTCAAGGGACAAATCTAAAACTCAAGCAAAACTTCAGGAAAGATTAGTAACTGTGGCAACTCACCCAGACCATGATTGATCCATAAACAAGTTATCTTTCCTAAATCTCCATAATCAAAATGATATTCCTTGTAATCAATAGTAGGGAAAGATACAACCTAGTGGTCTTCATTAGTAGATATGAATTCTTGCTTGTCATCCATTGCTTCATCAGGAGGTCAAAGTTGATGGTGAACCACACCACTTGCATCTGAATCATGGAGATCAACATTACGTTCTAGGCTAGGTGGAGTGTGGTGGGAATTGGATTCAAAAGGGAATTTGGAAATTTGGAGTATTTCATGCACTAGCTACTTTTGAATCCCTAACAATGGATCAAGCCCCAACTTGAATTGTTCTTCATTTTCTATATCTGTCATAGTTGCTTGTTTATCAAGTAGCCTTTCATTTGCTTCAATTTCATCAAGCAATTCCTCCATGATTATGAACAATGGATCAAGCAACGATACGAAATGTATTTCATATTTTGCTTCCCTCTTGGTATTCCATTGATCATAAAACATATCATCTTACCTCAAACCACTTGTCATTTCTTCCATCTTGAGTGTTTCATCAAGGACTATTCCTTCTTAAAGTGCACTGGAACCACTTCCTTCTTCATGTTTTCCTCCTTGGATGAATGACTGTTGGAAATTTGTCACACTATCTCTACTTTGAGCTAGGTCCTTTGTTCCTGGTTCTTGATGATCTTCAATAATTTTAAATTTTATATATTCATTCATTTTTGTATGATGATAGTTTCCTTGGGTGGTTCCTCTTGCTTGGATGTATTCCATTGCTTCTTTGATATTTACTCCAATGGCCTTTTGTTCCAGTGTGATGTAGGAACAATCTTCATCTACTTGATCCCTAAGATCGACTACATTATCTTGTTGTGACTAATTCGCCCTGTTTTTGGATGACATTGTGGGACGTTCTTCATTTGGTGCTAAAAATGCATGTTTCACATATTCAATCCATGCTTTGTCCTTGAAGAATCCATATGGTAGCTCTGGTAATCTAATGTGACATTTGGCATAGCTGATGGCCTCTTCACATGATGTGCGAGTGAACTTTGGATGTTGTGCATTGTGAATCGGACACCAACGAGGGAGCAAAACACCTTTCAAGCCAACATTACCTAGTTTTATCTGACTTTGGATTCTAAGTATGAACCTTGTGAAGGCCTCATATAAAACTTCTAGAATGCTATAATCATTAGGTTCTACATCCAACACTCCTGGCTTGGGAACATCCAAAAAGAAAAATTTTCCTTGGAGAACAAGCTCTATCCTTGAGAGGAATGTCAAGCAATTCATTTCATTGTGTTTAGTCATTTCATGAATTTGACATCTTCCTGGCAAAGAAAACTTAGACAAATTCCTGGGGTGCAACTGTGCATTCAATTTTTCATGGATCTGATTGATATCCATGAGACTGTCTTGAGAGCAATAAATATGGAATGGACGCCCATCCATTGAGATCTCCGATTTTTATTTATTTTATTTTTTTTTGAAATTTTTTTAACTTTTCACTTTTTGTGGATTTTTTTGACATACAAGAGACCTAACATATCTCTGATTTGGCATCTCAAACTTCATACTAGTTCCATCTAGCTAAATTTCTCCACTTGTGAAAATAACAAACCTAATGTCAGCCCTCCTTCTAGCGCCAATTGATGTTGATGCGTGTTTTGTGACACACCAAAAATTAGAATAAAGAGTCCAAAGACACTCTATCTTCTTGAAAAACCACCATGTATGCTAAGATTGTGAGAAGATCATATATGGTGATTCCAAGGTTTCTTTTGTTAGGACTTGACATGTGGATAAGCTCAATGGGTGTTTGTGATATGTTGGTAATACACAAGGGGACATACGCTAGGCTCGTTCAATTCACAATGAAGGTTTACTCAATGAAGCTCTGTTGTTTGGGTCTTGGATCAAACAAACTGAAAAAAAAAAAGGAGATAAGGGTTTAGAAGTTCTAATCTACTTCCTAAGAATTCAAGAGATCGTATTGACTTTGTTAAACCAATAACCATGCTTTGCTTCGCCGTGCTTAGGACAACTACACAAAGTGTGTGCAATCTTCAAGGGAGTGTGCTTATGATTTTCATGTCATGAATAACTACCATCAAATTGAATAATATTTATTTAGACAGAAGTTAAGCATCCACAAAGTAAGCTCAGGGTAAGTTTACACATTGAACGAAAATCATCCATTCAAAGAAAGTACGAGAAAAATTTTCACCATAAATCAATACTTATCAAATCTTGCATTCATCTAACATACATGAAATAAAATATAAACTATGATGAGGGATAAGAAACATGTCAACTCCAAAATAAGAGAAGCAATCACCATCAGAACAATGCATGCATTACTTATTACTTTGGCAGTCGTACACAACAATTACTTATCTCAACATGTTTTGCAACATGCTCCCATGCTTTACAAATGAGGGTTGAGCACAATTTATAGGCTCCCCAATTACAATTTAATGGCCAAGATTGATTTAGAATCAACAGTCAAGATTATAATAAAACCCTAATTAGGGTTGGTCCAACTAAATCCTTTCTCGACCAATAAGAAAATTACATTCAGGGACACTTTTCCTTCTGCTAAATATGAACCAACAATAAAATAGAAATTTATTGCATGGTAGAGTGTCAGGTTCGAATCTAGACATGTTGACTTGGAACAATCTGATTGGTTGGAAGATGATGAGGCACCACCTCAGCGTGTTGGATGTCCTCCTTGGTCACTTTTTTCTTTTTCCATGTTCTTTCCTTAGAATATCTTTCTTCGCTGATGACTTTGTCCTTGGTGCATGTTCCTTCCTAGCTTTGATATTGGATTCCTTTTGATTTCTTCTTCTCACTTGCGCTTGAGGTCTAAAAGTCTCCCCTTGGAGTAGATGTTTAGACTTGAGGTTATTAAGTCTTTCTTTCTGGATTGCTCTGAAATTCCTTCAAGTGCCTTGAATTTGGAGAGGAACTCCCCTGCGCTTTCCACAATGGAGGAAATGGAAACTTTCTCTGTGAAAAATCTCCCATACTTAGCCAAATTTTGGCTATTCAATTTCATTTTGTAATACCAACATGTGGACCATTCATCATTTAGCCAAGATTTTTTCCATCTCGTTGTTCGAATGAACTTTTCCTGTGCATTTACCTTCAATTCTAAATTTGGAAAACTCCTTGGACAAGGATTTTATTCATTTCTTCTTTATTTTTCCCCTTGTTTTCTTCCCAACACTTAGTCAATTTTTTGAATTTTTCTCCTTAATGTATCAACACTTAGCCAATTTTCTTATCCTCTCCTTGGGAGGACTTTACATGTGTCTTGACATCTTCATTTTCTTCCTGGGCGGACTTGTCTTGTGCTTAGGCATCTTCATCCTTAGGTGAATTTGGCAATAGTTTAGACATCCTTACTTGATCTAAGTCAGATTTTGAGCTGCTTTGGACATTCCTTCTTTAGTTAAGTCAGACTTTGCATGTGCTTTGCCATTTCCTTGGTGGACTTCATATGAGCTTGGACGTTTTTCTTCAATCAAAGTCAAACTTCATGATGCTCAAGACATTTTCTTCTCTAGGCCTAGGTCAGACTTTCTACCTTTGGCTGCCATAAATTCCATGCTTGTCTCTTTCTGGATCATCTCGCCATGTGATTTTTACTCTTGCTTTTCCATGATTTTCTTCATTTTCCATTACTTTTTCATATTTTTGGTTCTGTAGGCCTGAATTTTTTATTCTAAACATGGAAATATTGACTACATGACTTGTAGGAACCTGGCACTTTGTAAAAATAGAAATTGCTAAAAATAGAAAAAGAAAAATCCCTAAAAAATAGGAGTCTCAGATTGGTCAAAAAATGCCAAAAATGAAAAAAGAAAAGAAGCAAAAATCCCTAAAAAATAGGAAGTGCCAGAATTGACTGAAAACAATGGCGATCCTCGTCCTCCGAACCTTTGGAGCATTTTGGCGATGTGTATGCACTGTTCTAGGCTTGGATTCTCAACTTGGCTTTGATGACTCTTCAAAACTTTAACTCCTCATTGTAAAAGAGACATGGTGATAAGCAGTTGTGACGCCAAGGCAAAAAACCCAAAAAGCAAAAACAAAGGGTCCCCATTTGCAATGGGGCAATGTGTGAAAAGGTCACAACATCTAGCACCAACCTGAATAAATTTTCTTGAATATTTCAAACATAGAATTTCCTTCAAACTTAGAATCTTAGATTAATTCTAACTAACTTACCCTTTGGTTAAGAAGAGTGCTCAAAAGGGAAGAGGAATCCTAGACTGTATCAAGACATATTATCCTCTAGTTATGAGTGTGTGCAAATGCGTTGATTTATGTCTCGTAAGAACAATATGGCTCTTTGGTTCCATCATGGTTGTTTGTGTATTTTATCTTAACTCCAAAAGCTTCCTTGGATAGAGCCTCGTTACCAATGAGCGTTCATAGCCCTGATGAGGTTATCTCTATAATCTCATGGAGATTTCCCTACTTCTGGTGATTTTTTATTTTTATTTTCTTTGTTATTGAGTGTATGCCTATAGAGATGTCTGCACACCCAAAGCCAAGTGTTATGATCTTTAATTTCTCTTTTCGTTCTTTTTGATATATTCTTTTTCTTTTCATATATTTCCACACTTTGGCTTGTAAGCAATGAAGCTCACATGGGTTTGAGCATTATAGTGGCATTGAAGTAAGAATTTTGATTATTAGACATGAATTTTCCTAGGAAACCGTAATGACTCAGAGAATTTATTAAGTGTGAGAGATATAATAATTGTAAGACTCAGTGTCAAGATACAATAGATGACTCCCTTTCCAGTCAAGTACTAACCTTAACTTCAAGATACTTTAGAAACAGTTTATCTAGGATTCAAAAGTACTTCATAAAATAATTATCCAAGAAATGGACTAAACATGATTTAGCACAGACGCAAGAGTTCTTAAGATACAACACCCTTCACAAATAGGAGCCCATTTATTGAAAGCAAAACAAAATGGGCAAGCAAACTAAACTAAGAAAGAAAAACAACTAATCTAAAGCGAACAAAGCAAAAATAAAACCTACTTTGAATGAAAACAAAAATTTTAAGCAAACAACAATCAAAAGACCTAAGTATACACAACTCCTAGCATGATTTCTCAGGATGTGCAGTAATAACAAAGCAGTGGTCATACTGTGAAGTTTTGCAAACTTATCTTTAAACTCGAAAAAATATTCTTTCAAGGGACAAATCTGAAACTCAAGAAAAAATTCGGGAAAGATTAGTAACTATGGCAACTCACCCAGACCATGATTGATCCATAAACAAGTTATCTTTCCTAAATCTCCATAATCAAAATGATATTCCTTGTAATCAATAGTAGGGAAAGATACAATCTACTGGTCTTCATTAGCAGATATGAATTCTTTCCTATCGTCCATTACTTCATCAGGAGGTCAGAGTTGATGGTGAACCACACCACTTACATCTAAAACATGGATATCAACACTACGTTCCAGACTGGGTGGAGTGTGGTGGGAATTGGATTCAAAAGGGAATTTGGAAATTTGGAGTATTTCATGCACCAACTCCTTTTGAATCCCTAACAATGGATCAAGCCCCAACTTGAATTGTTCTTCCTTTTCTATATCTGTCATAGTTGCTTGTTTATCAAGTAGCCTTTCATTTGCTTCAATTTCATCACGCAATTCCTCCATGACTGTGAACAACGGATCAAGCACCGATACAAAGTGTATTTCATATTTTGCTTCCCTCTTGGTAGCCCATTAAGCATAAAATATATCATCTTGCCTCAAACTACTTATCATTTCTTCCATCTTGAGCGTTTCATCAAGGACTATTCCTTCTTGAAGTGCACTGGAACCACTTCCTTCTTCATGTTTTCCTCCTTGGATGAATGAATGTTGGAAATTTGTCACACTATCTCTACTTTGAGCTAGGTCCTTCGTTCCTGTTTCTTGATGATCTTCAATAATTTGAAATTCTATATATTCATTCATTTATGTATGATGATAGTTGCCTTGGGTGGTTCCTCTTGGTTGGATGTATTCCATTACTTCTTTAATCTTTACTCCAATGGCCTCTTGTTCAAGTGTGATGTAGGAACAATCTTCATCTACTTTATCCCTAAGCTCGACCACATTATCTTGTTGTGACTGTTTCTCCCTGTTGTTGGATGACATTGTGGGACATTCTTCATTTGGTGCTAAAAATGCTCGTTTGACATATTCAATCCATGATTTGTCCTTGAAGAATCCATATGGTAGCTCTGGTAATCCAAGGTGACATCTAGCATAGTTGATGGCCTCTTCACATGATGTGCAAGTGAACTCTAGATGAGGTGCATTGTGAATCCGACACCAACGAGGGAGCAAAACACCTTTCAAGCCAACATTACCTAGTTTTATCTGACTTTGGTTTCTAAGTATGAACCTTGTGAAGGCCTCATATATAACTTCTAGAATGCTATAATCATTAGGTTCTACATCCAACACTCCTGGCTTGGGAACATCCAAAAAAAAAAATTCCTTGGAGAACAAGCTCTATCCTTGAGAGGAATGTCAAGCAATTCATTTCATCGTGTTTGGTTATTTCATGAATCCGACATCTTCCTGGCAAAGCAAACTTAGACAAATTCCTGGGGTACAGTTGTTCATTCAATTTTTCATGGATCTGATTGATATCCATGAGACTATTTTGAGAGCAAGAAATATGGAATGGATGCCCATCCATTGAGATCTCCGATTTTATTTTATTTTGAAATTTTTTTAACTTTTCACTTTTTTTGGATTTTTTTGACATAGAATAGATCTAACATATCTCTGATTTGGCATCTCAAACTTCATACTGGTTCCATCCAGCTAAATTTCTCCACTTGTGAAAATAAACAACCTAATGTCAACCCTCCTTCTAGCGCCAATTCATGTTGATGCGTGTTTTGTGACACACCAAACATTAGAATAAAGAGTCCAAAGATGCTCTATCCTCTCTTGAAAAAACACCATGTATGCTAAGATTGCGAGAAGATCATATGGCGATTCCAAGGTTTCTTCTGTTAGGTCTTGACATGTGGATAAGTTCAATGGGACTTTGTGAATGCTAGTAATACACAAAGGGACTTACACTAGGCTCGTTCAATTCACAATGAAGGTTTAGGCAATGAAGCTTTGTTGTTTGGGTCTTGGATTAAACAAACTAAAAAAAAAAGAAGATAAGGGTTTAGAAGTTCTAATCTACTTCCTAAGAATTCAAGATATGGTATTGACTTTGTGAAACCAATAACCATGCTTTGCTTCACCATGCTTAGGAAAAATACACAAAGTGGGTGCAATCTTCAAGGGAGTGTGCTTATGATTTTCACATCATGAATAACTACCATCAAATCGAACAATATTTATTCAGACAAAAGTTAAGCATCCACAAAGTAAGCTCAGGCTAACTTTACGCATTGAACGAAAATCATCCATTCAAAGAAAGTATTAGAAAAAGTTTCACCATAAATCAATACTTATCAGATCTTGCATTCATCTAACATACATGAAATAAAATCTAAACTATGATGAGGGATAAGAACCATGCCAACTCCAAAATAAGAGAAGCAATCACCATCAAAACAATGCATGCATTACTTATTACTTTGGCAGTCGTACACAACAATTACTTATCTCAACATGTTTTGCAACATGCTCCCATGCTTTACAAATGAGTGATGAGCTCAATTTATAGGCTCCCCAATTACAATCAAATGGCCAAGATTGATTTAGAATCAACGGTCAAGATTATAATAAAACCCTAATTAGGGTTGGTTACAACTAACTCCTTTCTCAACCAATAAGAAAATTACATTCAGGGACACTTTTCCTTCTAGTAAATATGAACCAATAATAAAATAGAAAGTTGTTGCATGGTAGAGTGTCAGGTTCATTGAATCTAGACATGTTGTCTCAGAACAATCTAATTGGTTCGAAGATGATGAAGCGCCACCTCAGCGTGTTGGATGTCCTCCTTGGTCACTTTGTTCTTTTTCCATGTTCCTTCCTTAGAATATCTTTCTTCACCGATGACTTTGTCCTTGGTGCTTGTTCCTTCCTAGCTTTGATATTGGATTCCTTCAAATGATTTCTTCTTCTCACTTGCGCTTGAGGTTTGGAAGTATCCCCTTGGAGTAGATGTTTAGACTTGAAGTTATTAAGTCTTTCTTTCTGGATTGCTTTGAAATTCCTTCAAGTTCCTTGAATTTTGAGAGGAACTCCCTTGCGCTTTTGCCACAATGGAGGAAATGGGAACTTTCTCTGTGAAGAATCTCCCATACTTAGCCAAATTTTGGCTATTCAATTTCATTTTGTAATACCAACATGTGGACCATTCATCATTTAGCCAAGATTTTGGCCATCTCTGTGTTTGAATGAACTTTGCATGTGGATTTACCTTCAATTCTGAATTTGGCAGACTCCTTGGACAAGGATTTTATTCATTTCTTCTTTACTTTTCCCCTTGTTTTCTTCCCAACACTTAGTCAATTTTTTGAATTTTTCTCCTTAAGGTATCAACACTTAGCCAATTTTCTTATCCTTTCCTTGGGCGGACTTTACTTGTGTCTTGACATCTTCATTTTCTTCCTGGGCACACTTTTCTTGTGCTTAGGCATCTTCATCCTTAAGCAGATTCAACAATAGTTTAGACATCCTTACTTGACCTAAGTTGGACTTTGAGCTGCTTTGGGCATTCCTTCTTGAGGTAAGTTGGACTTTACATGTGCTTTGCCATTTCCTTGGCAGACTTCATATGAGCTTGGAGGTTTTTCTTCAATCAAAGTCAGACTTCATGATGCTCAAGACATTTTCTTCTCTAGGCCTAGGTCGGACTTTATTTTTCCTTGGACATGCCTTGCTCAAGGAAATTCAGACTTCATAAAGGTTTGGACATGCTATGCTTGGGAAAAGTCAGACTTTCTCATGCTTGTGCCGTCATCCATTGAGCAAGGTCAGACTTTGTCTTGTCTTTGCCATTTTTTCTAGGACTTTCCTCTTGTCTAGACATTCTCATCATTCCTTATGGCGGACTTTGCTTGTCTAATGCTATCCTTGGACGGACTTTGGAGTCTTCTTTCCATACTTCAAGGGCGGAATTTGGAGTGTTCTTTCCATATGTATGGCGGACTTTGGAGTCTTCTTTCCATCTCCTCTTCATTGTCTAGGTAGACTTCAAGGTGGTCTTTCCACTTCCCAAGCAGACTTCCTTCATGCCTTGCCATTTCCTATCCAAGGCTTGGGCAGACTTTCAAGGTTTCTTTCCATGTTGTTGGGCGGACTTCAAGAAGTTCTTGCCATTCCATTTCTTCTTCCAAGCAAACTGCCTTCATTCCTTTCCATTTCTCCTTCCAAGTGTTGGGCGGACTTCAGGAAGTTCTTGCCATATCCATGGCAAACTTGAAAGCTCTTTAGCGAATTTCTTCAGAATTACCCCTTTCTACCTTTGGCTGCCATGAATTTCATGCGTGTCTCTTTCTAGATCATCTCGCCATGTGATTTTTACTCTTGCTTTTCCATGATTTTCTTGATTTTCCATTGCTTTTTCAAACTTTTGGTTCTGGAGGCTTGGATTTTTTATTCTAGAAATGGAACTATTGACTACATGACCTGTAGGAACCTAACACTTTCTAAAAATAGAAATTGCTAAAAATAGAAAAAGCAAAATCCCTAAAAAATAGGATTTTCGGATTGGTCCAAAAATGCCAAAAAGCAAAAAAGCAAAAAAGCAAAAATCCCTAAAATATAGGAAGTGTCAGAATTGATTGAAAGCAATGGAAATCCTTGTCCTCCGAACCTTCATAGCATTTTGACGATGTGTATGCATTGTTCCAAGCTTGGATTCTCAACTTGGCTCGGATGACTCTTCAAAACTTTAACTCCTCATTGTAAAAGAAACATGGTGATAAGCAGTTGTGACACCAAGGCAAAAAACCCAAAAAACAAAAACAAAGGGTCCCCATTTGCAATGGGGTGATGTGTGAAAAGTTCACAATAGGTCCTTGGTCGATTAGTGAAGTTGAACGGTTCGAAATGATCCCACCAAGAATCGTTTTGTTGAATAAAAGGCCCTTAACACCATAAATGATGAAGTTGAAATTGTGCCCTAGACAACTTTGGTGGAATGGAACCCGATAATCATTTGCTCTAAGTTGAAGATGAATCAACTTAGACTTGTCCTCTTGAATTAAGTTGCAAAACTAATTTTGAGTTGTAGTTACCTTTAACAACCTAAGACCATGTAGTATGAACTAGTTCAATTTTGGAGGCTAGCACCTTTTTATTCTCTATGGTAGCCAAGATGTTTTCTTTAAGGGTTTCAATAATAGAAGCATCTTATGCATATGGAAAATCAATAGTAAATAGCTCTAAATTTGCATTATTGCTTGTTTAGAATTCATTTTTCCCTATGGTTTTGACACTATTTTTGATAGATCTCCAATTTGTTTTGCTTGAGTATCAATTGTAATATTTTGTTCTTGAACTATTTGGAATAGCTCTAAGAGACATCCTTACAAGTAAGGAGACCAATATGTTTGATTGTTCTTCTATTCATTTCTTTTGAGTGTGATAATTCCCCTAAATTCATGGAGTTGTTTATCAACCAAGTCAATATCATTTTGTAGATCTTTTATACTTTGTAGTATATCTCATAGAGCTATAGTATCTCCTTGTTAGGCTTTTTGGCAATACTTTATATTTAAGCCTTATATCAAACATATCATAGGAAAACTTTTAAAATGAAAAATATTCTAAATTCAACCAAGGATTTTTGTCAAATATGTTGCATGCATTGTCTTATGAAATCTAACACAATTGTTGCTAAAGATAATGTTATTTGCTTTACCTAAATAAATTAACTATGAGTTGTGCCTGACTCTTGCTTGTTGATGTTCACTAAGATCTCCTTGTAACTTTGGCAGGAAATGACATAAAGTTTTGTGGTATTTCAAGGTGTAGAGAAAAGGAAGCCCATAAACCTATACAATAGTAGTGCATATACTATTTGAAACTATAATAGAATAAATATAGAATAAAGATGCAATGTTTTAACTTGGAAAAGTTCTATGACTTAAAAAATCAAGTACAGTAAAATTCTTCCCTATTGCATAAAGTTCAACCATTCTTCAATATATTAATGAATCTCATGTTTCACTATTAAATATGTTGAGATATTTATAGATACAAAATTTAAACATAAGCACTTTACTACATAGACAAAAATCGAAAAACTCAAAATAATATCCAAAAATAATAAACTTTAACTTTTTCCAAAAAAAATCCAGGTTGGAAAGCAATTTTCTGATCCCCACATTAAATCAAACCACCCCTCAACTAAAAACATGCAGAAAATAGGACATCCAACAAAGGACAGCTGCCAACTTGCCAATAACTAATGTTAACAGCTGTCTAAATGCTGGCCATTCCTCATCCCTCTCTGCACAACGAATCACCTTCAAATATATATAGAAAGACACTGAAAAAGGAAAACAGTTTTTTGTGGAATTTGGTTGTACTTCAAACAAAGCAACAAGGCCATAGCAAACACACAAATTGATTGGTAAAACGCTTCACTTATTTGGTAACGTACTGCAATCATAAAAAAAATTAAAACCCAATCTTCTGTGTAGTTGTCACCACCTAGTATACATGATGTGGTATAAGAAGAAATTTGGAACATGTAATGGAAATCCATTACAAAACTTGAATTCAGGTTTACTCTGAAATGTTGCAGTGTAAATGTGGAAGCTATGGTAGTCACATAAATCATTTGAAAAATGTTTCAACACAATTTTGTGGCATGATCTGTTATCATAGATAGGCATGAACAAATTGGATTTACTAAAAATTCCATGGAGATTCTTAAGCAAGAGCAAATGACAGCTGTGAAACAAACTCATCACCCATTGCAAACATCCTGCCAGTCTGTGCAACAAGCAGAGCTTTAGAACATGGAGTGATCTATTGAAACATCAAAGGAACAAATATCTGGAATGTTGCTTTCTTGACTACCATGATAGACTTAAACATGGGTACAACTTGGAACTTTAGAACATGGTATGGAAATCCATTAAAAAAAAAGTTCAGTCTATTTGGTTTTAAAATCTTGTATTACAAATGTGGAAGCTACAGCTGGAACATGAATCATTTGGAAAATTCAACAACATTCATTTGATATTATGGAATGCAATCATTGTTGAACATGCACAGAATGATTTAGTTGAAAAAATCAAAAATATATTGCAAACCAACAGTAAACCCAAATTCATCAGTGTTTTCCAACATCCTTCAATTTATGCAAACTAATAAGCTTTGGAACAGGGTATGGAAATCCATTAGGAAAAAAGCAAAATTTTGCTACATGTTGTAGTTGTACCTGTCCCTATCCAAATGAATGTGGAACATGCTTGGAACTACAACAGGGGCATGCAATTTGTAAAATGTGGAACCAACAGTAGGCACACGATTTGTTTGAAATAACCCCTCAACAAATCTATTCACATGGACTCATTATTGCTGGATATAAGCAAAGTGGGCTTGCTGAAAAAGCCTTAGGAGATTTTTATCAAGAGAAACTGGCAGGTGTAAAGACAATACCAGCGCTTTTCTAATATCCTCCCATCTTGTATTACACAAGCAGCTTCAAAATTGAGATCATTACAAAAGTAGAGAGAAGATATTTGTGAAATCTTGAAGTAGTTGTGATTACCCCACATACTGAATACATGGCAGAACCCTCAAGTTTTACTATATAGATATAAATATAAAAAAAATATTTGTGAAATTTTGTAGCACATTTATGTTTGGAAACATAGATAATAAATATTTGTATTTTTAAAAAAGGTAAGATTATTTTTGTAGTACGTTCAATTGTTTGAGTACAATTGGTAAGGGTGATAGTATGTTTCTTGATTATGCCATCCACCAAGATTCAAACTCTCAGAGATATGATATAGGAGATGAAACGTAGATCATGTCCCAAATGACTTGACAAAACAAATACCCCTTAATCTTTAGCCCTTAACCAAAGAGATATTAATATAGATTCATACTCTTCTCGAATAGTAAAACAAATTCATAGATAATATAAAATCTCAAAAAAATTAAAAATAAATATATATACATGATGAAAAAGAGAAGAATATTTTTGTGAAATCATATAGTACATCTATGCTAACTGTGAAACCTACAACGGGTACAAGAATCGTTTGAAAAAAACGCCTCTAACAGAATTGTCATATGTATTATTAAAAGACTCAGAAAAGAAGTGCAAGTGAGAGGAGTAAAGCTGTCAAAGAGCACGAATCTGAGTGTTGCATGTGCACCGATTTTGAAAGCAAAAGATATTTTAAAGCTGTCAAAGAGCACGAATCACTATGCCATGAGAAACAATTATTCCAAAACAAACAAATACAAGGAATTCAACAATATGAAACAAAAGAGGAATTATTTTTTAAAAATAAAATAAGAGGGCTGAAAGTCTTCATTTTCAAATATCAAACTCAAACACTGCATCTAAATATATCGTACAGGGTAGCATCTAAACTGAAATAAGATGCACCACCAACGCATATATCAAGATAAAATCAATCATAAAGCACCACTAACATTGATAATAAGTATTTAAGTATAGTTTGGAAAATAAGACTAATTCCCAACAAACATAATCATAATGTGCCACTACAATCAGTGTTACAAAGTTGAAAGCCAGTTTATAAATAGATATCATATCATGATAAATATAATGAAATGTACATGAAGACTTAATCATAATGTGTTTTTAATTATTACTAGTAAAAATCTGATAGTAAAATGAATTGATCATTACTAACAAGCTCATGAAGAGTTTCATAATTCTTTTGCAAAATCTCACTCTCCACCATTGATTTACATCTGCCTAGCTGAAATGTTGCTTGTATGGACAACGTTCCCCATCCTCCAAGTCACAAGTCAAGCTACAAGAGTACCTTGAATTCATTCAAAGAGAAAATGAAGATAAATTATTTGTTTGAAAAGACAAATTGTTGGTAATAAGAGTTGTTTGGATGAATTAAGGTTTGTTCAACTCCTTGGAGGGTTCCCCAAATTGTTGAGATACAATAATTGACTTTGTCTTGTCAATACATTTTGAAATAGTTGGACTAACATTCTTTTATTTTGAATTACCATTGATAGATAAACTTTTTGTCCCACTAATTTAGTCATTTCTATGGCTCCTCACTGAAGCACAACCTTCCTCATTTTTATAAGAAGGTAGGTCATTAGTAGGTAGGGCTACAGTTGTAAAAACTACTTCCTCATTTTTATAATGTAGGACCTAACTCTTGACATAATTAAAGGACAACCCTTGATTTTATATTTAGAAGATTGACACCTATAACAAGTATTCAACAAATTAATATAAATTAGTTCTTGATTATGACACATTTGTTCAATTCAGATGTCAATAGAATCCTTGATTTTTACAAAAGATTGATCTCAACTCAAACTTTCTTTTAAAGATTAGCCAAAAAAGACCTATCTAACTCAACACAAACAACATTGCCTAAAGAGATAAAAATATAGCCTAAAAAATGGGAACAAGGCAAGGGTAAGCCAAGAAAATCAATTGAAACTAGACCAAGAGAGTTCATTCTTCAAAGACAAGGAAGTCTTTAGTCTAGAGAGTAAAGACCGACAAAAAGTTATGGACATATCATGGACTATGCTTCAGAATGGCATCTATGTGGTTGGATTCTACAAAGTGAAAAAAAAAGAGAAACAAACTCTTTTATAGGATTTTGGATGACATCTAGATGGACCCCATGAGGGGCCAAGGAATGTTAGCCTACCCATGTAGCATGTTTTTAAAAAAGATGTGTATAACAAAATATTCTATCAAAATAAAGCTTTCAAGCCAAACTCAAAACCCTTACATCTCTTTTTCCTGTAATGTTCTTTCAAGATGAACATATCTGAGGACCAGTTTGAAATCCTTCGAGAAAATTATCTTGATTACTACAAAGATGAACATATCTGAGGACTTGTTCATTTCCTGCTTTGTCGGTTTCTGTATATTCTTGCAACATCTTGTACTGATTGTACTAAATAAACATATTTGTACAAGCATTTGATTGTAATACCTATGGCTTGAAATGTGGATACTGGATGGTGGTGCTCCACCTATGCAGTCCAAAAACTAATTAACTATGCAGTTCTGATTCATTTTGTTTGCATTTGAAGTTCCAGACAATCTAAGACAGTAGCATGAAAAGTATGACGTGATCCTAAGATGACTTTATTTTCATATACTTCCAAAATGTTGTCAACATTACAAAACATAATTAACAAATTTTCATAGCATAGCTTCATTTCTCTACAATGGGAGTGATACACCACAAAAATCTTTAATTTTACGTTGGGTGGGAGTGTGACAGTTTTAAATTCACTTGGCATTGGATGCAGAGATAAAATTGCAATTTTTATCTTCCTGAGATCATTCCATCATGTATGGAATATGGATGCTAAACCTAATATCTTACAAAACATTGGCAACCTTAGCAGGTAAAACCTTTGTGCCCCTGTGCTTCAAAAGCAGCTCTCTAGTAACACTCATTACAACTCAAACAACCAATTCAATCTATTCATCTATCTTGTAAATTACAAGATTCGTTTCTCAAATGCGTTTATGCAACACACATTATAAACAAATAAAACAACAAAATATGTTTGAAAAACAACTTTCTACACTAAATCTTGAGAAGAGAATATCTGAATTTTTCATTTCTGATTTTAATTTGTTATAGAAATAATGTAGAAACACATATAAAATTGAAATAAGTAATTTATCACAACATAGTTGGAAAGGGGCCCTACTTAGTTAGGCAGGTAAGATTCAACTTATCAAAGCTGCCCTTTAGAATATGCCCATCTATGCCATGACCCTTTTTAAAGTCCTTAGAAAGTATACGAAAGAGTTTAAGCAAATCCACAAAGGGTTCATTTGGGCTGGAATTGAGGAAAGGAAGAGAATCCCTTTGCTGGCCTGGGATCAAGTTTGTAGACCCAAAGAGGTGGGTTTATTTCAGCGGCGGTGTGGATAGGGTTTTGAATTCGAGGAATATGCATGAATCAATAATAGCAACCACACAACTATCTAATTCAAGCAATAAAGATCCTAATCCAACAATGAAGTACAAATGAACATAGAAACATGAATAATACAGCAATAAACCTCAATTTCTATGCCATAATTGAATCACCTCCATTACTCTTCTCCATTTTGCTTTATTTGTTATCAGATATGTAGTATGCAATATACTCAATGAGCTTGATGTTGACAATTGGTAGCTTGATCTTTTGATAGCAAAACTTCAAAGATTGTGGTCAACCTTGAAATGAATATGATGACTTGCTTTTATAGAAATCTCAATTCAAATGAAGGGCTAAGGTCAGATGATGATGCATGGTGATCAATGAATGATATTAATTGAAACAAGGATAGGGATGAATGGATCAAACTCCAGAAAATAATTCAGATTTAATAAGAAACATCATTTAATTTAGGGAAGGGTGAGGTGAATAATTAAATATTAAAAATAATTATTTAATTATAGAGGAAAATGAGAATGAATAATAATTATAGATATAAAACGATAAGTTAGTGACTTAATTTAAATAAAAATGATATTTATTTAAATTAATCAAGAGCGGAATAAAGTAAATTGAATTAATTAAATAATTAAGAATTATTTAATTAATAAAGGAATTATGACATTAGAAAATAATTAAATAATGAAAATTATTTAATTATGCAAGGAAGAAGGCGAATCAGTGATAAAATGTTGTCTGCAGGTTCAAGACATTTTTCATTGTCTACATTTTTCCCCTCTTTGACATAATGTGATTTTGAACATTGTCTCAAAGAATAATCAAGAAAATTCAACCCAGGATATGCCCTAGTGGATGCAGGGTAGGATTACGCCCCCTTGGGAAAATTAACAAATTTTTGAAAAAAATCAAACAATTTGACAAATTTACCAAATAGCTAATTTGATAGGCATGAATGCATTGGTGATGAAAAACTAGGCTTAAAAGACAATCTAGGGTTTGATATTTGAGTTTAAAGAAAAAACTTGACATGACCAGTTATGAAGGTAAGGGCCCATTAGATCAAATTAGGTTATAAATATGCCCTATGGGGTGAAAATAGGTCATTTGTGCACTTTTGCTATTAGAGATTAGGAGCTCTGGTTTAGGATTTCATGAGAAGTTGTTGCCAGAATGTTGTATGTACTAGTTGTTGCACACCACAGGTACTGAGTACAGACACATGGATGTGAGGAGGGCTAAGACGCAATGGTATGTATCCAACCCTTGCTTTGTTATTTTGTTGTTTTAGCATAGTTTTTAGGGCTCGAAGAAGGGCAAACAGATGTCATGCAGTTTCTGCACCACAACCATCATCATGTTCACTACAACCGTAGTGCAGTTCATCACAACTGTTTTGGTGTAACGTAATCATTTTAGACAAGCAAGTGTAAACTGCACTGCAACCGTTGTGGTGCAATGCATATGAAGGATGGTAAGACACAACTACAATTATGCAACACAATTGCATGATAGAATGACGCAAGTGTAAAATGGCAACGCAATTGACATGTGCAACACGTATGAAGGATAGAACAACACATTTGAATGGTAAATTAATTTAAGAAATTTTTGGGAATATTTTGAATATACAATAAGTCACATAGGCTAATTCAGATGGTATGATTGACATGACATGATTTTTGGTGAATGTAGGTGAGAATAGACACAATATATACACGTGAGAGCCGACCAACGTCCTTCATTTTGAGATATCATCTAGTCATGCAGGAACAAGATACACTGATGGTGTTGGGAATTTATCATGTGACATTTATGCCTGCAGTGTAGGCCAATAGGGGTCTTATGACAGCACTTGTAGAGCGACAACATTCTAAGATGAGCTCCTTTTATTTGCCAATTGGGGAGGTTAATGTAGTCTTGGAGGATGTGTGGAGGATCCTAAGACTTCCCATCCATGGAGAGAAGGTAGTTTATGACACTGGGTGGGGATTGGTAGAGATTCGACGAGTTTTTGCGACTGACTCCCTAGTAGAGCTTGGAGTAGAGGATTGCGAGATTTGATGGGATACTTTAGCTGACAGGTACCATAGGATTGTGGTAGTCTTGTGCACAATGATTGGGGGAGTAGTTTTCCTAGACAGATGTGGACATGGATTTCTGATGTGAGATTTTGAAGGGGATGATGGAGGAGGTGACTATGTATACCTAGGGACCTTGCCTACTAGCGATGTTATACTTCTAGTTGCATGATGTGGCCTACAGAGATGGTCAGAGCATTAGTTGTGGTACGACACTATTGATTGTATGGGATTGGGAGCACATTGCAGTGTTCCAACCTCTAGTGGATAGGTACTTAGGTCCACGACTACCATATGTTTATATATATGGAGGAGCTGCAATGACACAAATCCATGTGGGGGATGTCAGATATTGGAGACATGTGATTGGCCTAATGGATGGGTTCACATGGAGACCTTACATGTATTTCCTTGGGTGGGATGATGATGTTGAGAACCTACCTTACTGCAGGCACACCATGTATTTAATTGGTTGGACTGTCATGTCTCAACATATTGTAGGGAGGCATCTACCAGAGAGGGTGTTGAGGAATTTTAGGGAGTGACAGGGAGTGTCGACAAGAGTTACAGAGTTTGCTAAGTCAGTCAGGGATGTCACGTAATAGGGGCCAACGATCGGTGTACAGGTGGCACTACAGGAGATTGCAAGTTTGTAGTTGATTTAGTGGGGATCAACGACCAATGTGGCTAATTTTGACACTACTTAGGAGTATGATGCATGGTGGGTGACACATAGACCCACACCATTCAATGATCCTGACCATGCACCACCTATGGTGAGGATGGGTGAGGCATGACGAGGCATATTGCAAGGCAGAGGCCGGGGTAGAGGAGATGATGGAGATGGAGATGGGGATGGAGGTGATAGTGGTGATGATGGTAGAGGTAGAGGTGGTAGAAGTCGAGGAGATAGAGGTCAAGGTAGAGACAGTATGAGGGGTAGACATGGGAGAGATCAGGTTTAGCGGGGGAGAGTAGGATTACCTTTGTGAGCAGCACAGAGGGTGCCCCAGTGGATGCCACCCATCCATAAGGAGGGGGAGCAGATGGAGGTGGAGATGGAGGAGGTGAGAGTCAAGGAGGTACTGGGAGATGTGGGTGAGGAGGAAAGGGTTGGTGAGTTCATCATGGAGGAGGCTAAGGAGGAGGATGTTGCAAAGGAGGTTGCCAGGGATACAATGATTATGGGAGAGGGCATGCATGATGTCTTTGTTAGGGAGGTTATTATGGATGTTATGGAGGAGGAGGTCGAGGATGCGAGATAGGGGCCTCAAACACAGATACAGGCTCTGCAAGCTCAAGTGCAGGAATTTTAGGCATAGGTAGCGTAGATACCGACCCTACAGGGACAAGTGTAGACCTTGATAGTCGAGAGAGACTAGGCAGTCTTATAGGCATAGAGGGAAGATCAAAGGTGCATTAATTTCATTACTACTATTAGCGGGCCCACGATAGATCTAGATCGGGAGCTATATTGAAGTCAAGTAGGCCTATGGAGTACTACCAAATATATTATGAGGTTTCAGTGCTTGAACCATAGAGGGTTCCTAGCTATATAGAGAGCTAGACTCAGAGCATAGCTCATTCAAGGTGGGCACAGAGTAGTAGGGGTGTCTGATGCAGGGGCATCTTTGATGCATTTTTGTGTCATGTTGCAAAACTTTGAATTTTGGTTTTTTTTGGGTCAATAAGGTCAATTTGGACCATTTAAGTTCATTTGGGGTCATATTGGATTAGTTTTGGGTGATTAGGTGCAAAGTTGTCAAAAGTTGCACAAAAATTGCCAATGTTGTCAATGTAACTTTGCAAAAGTGGTTCAAGGGAGTTAGTGGTTGGTTGGGAAGTTACCAATGATTGTAATTCAATTTAGAATACATGTACACATTCCAAACAAGGTTGGAGAGGAGTTTGAATGAAAAACACTTCATTTTGCATGTTCCTTCTTGCATTTTTGTGAAAATAAATTGTAACTTTCATTATATGGACTGGTACAGATTGGTACAATCTTGAAATCAATTGTAGAAGTTGAAGGAACCTTTCTTATTTTAGATGCTTTTTATTCCATGAATTTTCATTCTATTTTGTAGAAGTTATGGCCATTTTAGTGTTAACAATTGTAGATTTTTACTGTGAAACAACAAGAAAGTTTTGTATTGCTTAATGTTTTAAATCTACATGCAAATATTTAATAAATAGATAATACTTAATTTCTTAGAGGAAAAAAATGATTTGAATAGAGTCATAGACACTGAACTCAGAATATAATTCTTTATTATAAATGAATAACGGAGAATAACACAACCATTTATTTTATTACAACTGAATTAAAATGTTACATTATTCCATATCTTTTTAAAGATGAGTAGTTGTAGAGCATGCAAACTCCTGTTTTGTATAAATGACATATGTCACTTTACATAGACACAATTGATTCCAAGTTGTTGCTCCTATTCATGAAAATGGATTACAAGTTGATTCCAAGCTTCTACTAGTGACAATGTAATACAAATGTGACTCTAAAAAGAAATGCATGGGATTTTCCTGGCCAACCATGCTAGGTAAATGTGAGCTTTGAAGATAAAAAATGTAATTATCCTCTTTGAGAACCAGAGTCATGAAAAAGATCAGGGGTAGTAAATATGCTCCCATCTTTTGCATGCAGCTTCCATGCATTGGGATAACACTTATCTCCATCATAGATCCTCATCGTGGTTCAAAGCTTGCCTCAAAAGTCAGGGGAACTAGATCAACTGCTTTCCAATTCCACCCATTCTAAACTTGAAGGAAATTGGTCTTTTACTATGTAACTACATAACTAGAGGTAGGAGAATTTAGAGTATCCCCAATAATACCACATCATCTTCTTCCTTTTTAACCTTACAAAATGAAAACCCTTATGACAATTCGGAACATTGCACTCTTGATAGTAAATCCTTTTTCCTTCAATGAATGATTTCAATTGTGATCACTATCCCTATTTATGGGCCACTAGTGCCACTACCAGCCAAATTCCTATTTACTTGTGAGTCGTGTCACATGTGAAGTTGGGTATAATGGTAATTGTGCAAACGAAAAAACCAACTTAATCGATTTGTGTAACTTAAGTCTTACATTTACAACTAAAATATGTAATTTGATTGACGTTTGGCTACATGCAAATTGTACCTCAAGCTTACAAGCTGTCAAATCACCACTCAAACAATATGAAATCATTACAAATATTGTTTCAATTGATTACTAGATTAATGACATCATCATCTACAATACGTTGTGCATTTTTCAATATCAAGCTATCTAATCAATCACTTTAGATGTAAATATAGCATTAATTTGCATCACCACCCGCAGTACCATAACCACACTTTCTTCAAAAATATTGAGAATTAAATGAAAGGTAGAGTAATTCAAGGAATTGAAAAAGAGAACTAAATGGCTTGTTTAACCTTAATCATTATCAATGTCCACTAATAAGTCAATAAATTTTGCTCACTTATGATCAAAACTATATGTTGATAATTACTATTAGTTTTAAAAGCCACATTTTTATATTGAACAAAGCAAAAAGGATTTACAAGAATGGAGCCATGAAAAGTATTTTAATTTAAGTAGCTATATACTAAAGTACATATTGCATAGCTAACCTGGCCAAAAAGTCACTAATTGTGACAAAAAACTAGTCATAAAATACATATTACAAGAACTCTTACGCTATACAATAAAATGTAGACACATGACACGTCACACATTTCATTACTAATTTTTTTTGTAACAATAGCTTAGGCCCTCAACCGAGTGTTTGAGTAGAGGGTGAATCGAATTTAACAAAGTAATAGCAGAGAAGAAAAGTGAATCACCCAAAACCTTCCTCCAAAACTCCATACTCTTTAATGATTCATTTTTCGTATCACAAAGCAGACCGCATCTCATATTAACCAAGGCAAGAGCCTGCACTATAGAAGCATGCAATTCCACTTTCCAGAAGATTCCACCAATAGGCACTAACCCACTTTCAAAATTGTAATGCTCCAGTGCCAACTCCGATGAAGAAATAGAGTAAATGAAAGGCTACAAATAACGTATTGCCATCATCTTCACCAAATCTTTATCAAGAAAAATGTCCATGCAATTGGACAAGAAAGTCGAAGATACCTCAGAATATAGAGCACGAGGGTTGTTTTGAAGCCATTCCCTACCCACAATTATTCTTATAGCATCCTCAACCTTCACACAAGGAATTGTAAAAACCATACCCAACTTTCGTCTATCATATGCATTGTCGCTTCTTTTCTCCCAAAAGCATTTGGATAGCATGACACACTATGAAGACTCCATATGATAGTTAAATTGAGAATAGGGAAGAAAGAAATCAAATCCAAATATATTATAAATGATACGAAGAACATCAAGTTGGTGAAGTATATATAGAAGTTAGAACGAAGAAAATGACATCAAATACTCAACACTTAACATTTAATTCACCACTTGATGTGACAATATTATTTCAAAAAAAATGAGTCATGAATTTAAATCATTTAAAAAATAATAAAATGTTAGCCATTGGTTTTTGGAAATCTAATAGTTCTAGTGTTATTCCGCATGTTTGAATTTGCAAGTCTAGAGCTTCAAACATTTGCTTCCAAAATGTAACTATAGTCGTCCATTGAAAATTCATCGAACGATCGTGGGTTATATTGATTTGCGTTGACATCTGGCTTCAAAAATAATTAATATATTTTCACTTAGCTTGCCTTCATTGTTGTGCATCTCCTTCATCAACTTTGTAGCCCCCACCGCTCTTAACAAGCCAGTAGAAAAGCCACATGTCAGCAGCCCGCTTCCCCTCTGAGATTTGTAAGTTTTAGATCAATAGTTGTGGCCCAGTAGGCAACGGTCTAGATCAACCCAATGACCATCAACTTGCTTCCCGTTTAACCAATAGGCTAGCGACCATAACGTATATCCTCCTTTAGCAATAGACAATTGAGATTAGAACATCTCGATGAACAATTTTGCATGTGCTCATACATCCTTTTAATAGCACGTTGTTTAACCTTTCATAATTGCTGAGAAATATTTCACCAAATATTCCCATGCCCTTTATAGTTTTACGAGTGGTGGCGATGATGCCATGTGGCTCATGCTCGCTATCCCTCCACAAGCCCAGATCTGATAGTGGGTTCCTCGCGAACTAGTGGGGAATGACTGAGATTCATTTGTTAGAGCACATCTCAATCGTTGATTTGATCACGTTCAGCCATCGACGCCTTTGAATGGTCGTAGGGCTCGCCATGAGGGTGAATAGGTGTCACTTGCTCTCTATCCATCTAGATTCTTTATTTTATTATTTTATAAGGTTGATAACTCAACCTTGTTTGGCCTTTACATCCTTTGTGTAAAACGTTCTTAAGTTTTTAAGCCCTGGTCCTACGTTCTTCCTAGGCAGTCCCTCTTTTAAAACAAACTTTATGCATGTGCATATTTTTGCCACTTAAGTTTTTATATCGCTCATCACCAAAATCCTTCAACCCATCAGGTTCATTACTTTGATGAGCGATAAGCCTTGACTTTCTCTTGTATCGCACATTGCAAAAGGTGTTTGGTTTCCATGTTTCATTTATGTGATGAGCAATATGCTTGTTTCCTTTCATATCGCTTATTGTTGAAGATCTTTTGTTCTTTGGTTCCACTTCAGTGAAGCATGATGAACATGAGTTTCTCCTTTATATCACACCATCGTAGAAATGTTTTGTTGTTTATTTCAATTATTGTAATGAGTGATATGAAGGTAAGGAACGATGGGTTGTGATCTTGCCACGTGTCTGCATCTAACGGCTCTAGTGTTATTCTGAAGGTTTCAATTCAAAATTATAGTGATTCAGAGATTTTCTTTTGGAATGCAACTACAGTCGTCCATTGAAAATTCATTGAATGCTCAAGAGTTATATTAATTTTCATTGACATCTGGCTTCATACATAATAAATATGTTGACACTTGTCCCCATTTTGGACACTTTACGAAGGAATTTGAATGTGTAGAAAATTTGTCCCGGAATAAAACAATATGTAATTATAGCATTTGATATTTCCACCAACCACACTATGATTTTTTATTGGCATACAAGTTTATTTCACCACTGATTTTTTTTATTAGTTTGGGATTATGTTTAATTCACCAATGTTTTTTTATTCATTTGAAAATAGGTTTAATTCGCCAATGAAAATATTTTATTGGTTTGAAAATAGGTTTTATTCACCAATGAAAATATTTTATTGGTTTTAAAAAAGTTGCAATTTGCTAGGATTTTCCATAGACTTCTAGCAATTACAAAAGATTCACCAATTGAGATTATTATTTTTTCCCAAAAAAGGAAAAAATTCACCAATAAAATTAATATTTTTTCGGAAAGTATACTTGAGATTCGCCAAGATTTTACACCTTCATGGGGTTCTTAAAGTTATCCCTGAAACAAAACTCATGTTTTCTATGAAATGTTGCAGTGCAACTGCAAATGTGGAAGCTAAGGTGGGCACATAAATCATTTGGAAAATGTTTCAACATAATTATGTGGCATGGTTTGTTATCATAGATGTGTATGAACAAATTTGGTTTAATAAAAATTCCATGGGGATTCTTAAGAAAAAATAATTGACAGTTGTGAAACAAACTCATCACCCATTGCAAACATCCTTCTAATCTGTGAAACAAGTAGAGCTTTAGAACATGAGATGACTTGTTAAAACATCAAAAGGAAAAAATATATGTAATGTTGCTTTCTTGACTACCATCATAGGTTGGCTACAACTTGGAGCTTTAGAACAGGGTATGGAAATCCATAAGAAAAAATAAAATTAGCATATTTGGTTTTAAAATCTTGTATTACAAATGTGGAAGCTATAACTAGAACATGAATCATTTGAAAAATTCATCAACAAACATTTGATATTATTGAATGCAATCATTGTTGAACATGCATAGAATGAATTAGTTGAAAAAATAAAATATATATTGCAAACCAATTGTAAACCTAAATTCATCATTGTTTTCCAACACCCTCCAATTTATGCAAATTAATAAGCTTTGAAGCAGGCTATGGAAATCCATTAGAAAATAAAAGCAATTTTTTGCTACATGTTGTAGTTGTGCCTGTCCCTATCCACATGAATGTGGAACGTGCTTGGAACTACAACAGGGGCATGCAATTTGGAAAATGTGGAAGCAACAGGAGGCACGCGATTTGTTTGAAATAACCCCTCATCAAATCTATTCACATGGACTCATTATTGCAAGATATAAGAAAAATGATCTTGCTGAAAAAGCCTTGGAGATTTTTATCAACAGAAGTTTACAAGTGTAAGGACAATATCAAGGATTTTCCAATATCCTCCCATCTTGTGCTACACAAGTAGCTTCAGAACTTGAGATCATTGTAGAAAAGTAGAGAGAATTTTTTTGTGAAATTTTGAAGCAGTTATGATTACCCCACATATTGCATACATGGTAGAACCTTCATGTTTTACAATATAGATATAAATGTAAAAACAATATTTTTGTGAAATTTTATAGTCCATTTATGTTTGGAAATATAGACAATAAATATTCATATTTTAAAGAAAGGCAAGAATATTTTTATAGTACATATATAATTGGTTTAGTATAATTGACAAGGGTGATGGTATGTTTCTTGATTTCCGTGCCCTCTTGATTTATGTGCTACCTCAATTTTCATGCCATGAAGGTACAAATGAATATTTTATTAATTTTTTAATCTTTAAATTAATAAAAAACATTTGGTTTAAAGCCTAAATGAGCACTTTTAGTAAAATGGTCATATCTTGAGCATACAGAGTCCATTTTTCACAAACTAGATATCATCAGAAAGCTAGTTCCGAGCTTGATCTAGTGGTGTGGGTATTTTTTCCTGAATTTTTGGTTTTGATTGAGTTATCAGCCCTTGCAGTCATATCATCAGTCTTTGCTTCTAGGGGCATATCTTTTGACTCGGGTATTAGTTTTTCATGATTCTTGCGACATCAAAAATTTGGTTCAGTGCTCTACATAGTGATCAAACTTATTTTCCTATATTTTTCCCTAGGCACATTTTATTCAACATTTGGTGTTTACACAATTTGCTTAATTACTTGGAAATTTTGGCACTTGGGAATGCTCTGTTTGCATTATTTGGCTCTATTTCACATGATTTTCATGCAGTAAAGTCATTTTTCTCATATTTGTTCATTTGAAGAGTAATCATTGGTTTTTCTACTCACACTTCAGTTTTAATCCTGGAACAACATAATTATGAGTCATGGGAAAAGGGCATACTTACACATTGTAAGTGGCTTAATATTTTGCCTCATTTATATGACCTCATACCTGAACCAAACACACCAGGGAAAAAAATAGCTTGGGATATCATTAGAGATCATTTAGTAGGAGGGTATGTGCAGGGTCATCATGGAAAAAATAGGCCCTTAAGTGGCAATGAAAATTCAAAAAAATCAGAGCTAGGCAACTTGATGTAAAAAATTGAATAAGTTATCTATATTATTTCAAAAATATGTAAAAAGAATCTATGGAAAATTGAATGTAGTTTCTAAACTACTAGGTTTATTTTTTATTTTTGAAAATTGAAATTTCAATGCAAAAGAGTACTTAAATTTCAGGAAAAAATAAGAAGTAGGTGTTTGTTTGACCACCCTAACCATAATAATAAAATGATTATATTTTTTTATAAGATTTTATATATAAGTAGAGGAATCATGTCCTGATGTGATGCATATTTTTTGTAATTTTTTCCAAGTAAATAATTAATTATGATTTTTTTATTACAACTTTTAAAAAATATAAAAAACTCGTATGTCTAACCACCTTAACTTGGTCAAAACTTCATGAAATTCATTTTTTTTTAATCCTATAGTATGCAAAGCATAGAATGTGATGCATGTTTTGGATTCAAAAAATGTGATACCATTTTAAAGCTATAGATGTTTTTCATTCAAGCTATCAATCAAGACATTAGTCGTAATTCTAATAAAAAATGAATAATAATTATTTATTAGATTCAAAGTAAAGTATAATTTATATTGGTGGAAAGCTAAGAAGCTCCTTTACAAACCCTTTTCGTTTCATCAATTTTGGGTAAAAAAAGTTGTCAGCCACATGGGTGAAGTTTGGAAAAGCAAGGTAAGTTGTTAAACACATTTTTTGTGTTGACTTCTTAGGATTGGCAGGTCTAAACCAAATTCCATAGCAAGCCCGAGGCTAATCCCTAGGCATCAAATTTTGTTTCAAACATATTGGATATCCGATTCAAAATGGATATTTGATTCAAATTGGATATTCGATTTGAATCCGATATATGATATGTTTTAGATATGAGTTTAAAAAATGTTATACAATTTACAATACATGATTTAAAAAATGCAATAAAGTTTATAATGTAATATATAATATAAAATTTATGATAATCTCTTATCGAATTATGTATTTAATATATAATATATTATATTATTATGTATAATATTTAAA
>VDFB02270651.1:80529285-80592435 GCA_007258455.2 Sequoia sempervirens
CTCTCTCAAGTCTCTCTCACTCACTCACTCCATCTATCTCTCTCCCCTATACCATTAACCCTTAAACCCTAAACCCTTATAACCCTCTATCCTAAACCCTAAACCCTAAACCCTAAACCCTTAACCCTTAACCCTTAAACCATCTACCCTATATCCAAAACTCTTAACCCTTAACCCTAAACCCTCTACCCTCTACCATTAACCCTTAGGTCTATGTGTGCACAAATTAGATATCTGATTTGTAGCACTAAAATCATACTATTACAAAACATTTTAAAATGTTTTTCAAATCAAATATCAGATTATACCAAATATCGGATTTTGTGCATTCCAACAGACCCTACATTATGTTTGTAGGCTTTACATGCAACAAACATGCGGTTTCAGACAAGAAGAGACAAAGATCAAATTTTTGGAGCATCTTCTACTTAGATTTGTCATAAGCAATGATTTTTTAGCATCTTTTATGAGGTATAATGGGGAGCAACAGTCGTCGAAAGCAAAAACGTAAGAGAAAGCTTACAAAAGAACAAATTGAAGCATATAGACAAAGAGATAGAGAAGGTAATAGGAAGAGAAGACAAGGTATGTTAAATATTTGTGAACCTGAGCCCTATGGTCTTTCAAGTGAAGAGGAAATTGAATATGTTCAAGGTGAAAATGTTGAACATGATATTGAAATTGGGAATGAAGATGTTCAAATTGATATTGAAAATGTTCAAGGTGAAAATGTTGGAATTGAAGATGTTGAACATGATATTCAAATTGGGAATGAAAATATTGAAATTGATAATGAAAATGTTCAAGGTGAAAATGTTGGAATTGATGATGTTGAACATGATATTGAAATTGGCAATGAAATTATTCAAATTGATATTGAAAATGTTCAAGGTGAAAATGTTGGAATTGAAGATGTTGAACATAATATTGAAGCAAGTGTAAATTATGTTTCACCAAATTACATGAGAAATGAAGAACCTTGTGTGGAAGAAAGACATTCAAACTCAAGACCTTCTTAAGAACCCCTAAATGGTTAATTGAAATTGATGAGAACATTATAAACAATTTTGAAGGCAAGAGGTCAACACCAACCTGCTTAGTTTGTGGCCTACAAGACTTTTCAAACCAATATTTTGAAGTGATAAAGAATGGACTGAGCAATGTCAAATTTTTGTACAATTTCTAAAGATGCAAAAAGATGGGACCTTTGCTAGCCTAATTGAAAATTCATAACGCAGAAGACCGAAAAATCTATTATTGTCAAAATTCTTTTTTAATGCTCTCAAGTCTATTGGAAAAAATAACAAGGAAAAATATAAGAGAGTTGCTCGGAGAGTCATTACAACCACCCTAGTAAGCCATCAATTGAAAAATTCTCAATTTATGAAACAAACTTGTATTGATTTTGACATAAATCATAAGACTTTGATAGAGTACTTGCAAGAAGAGAAAGAATAGATGATCCTCTTCAAAATGATACATGGGCTTTTTCTGGGAGGCTTCCACATGTTGATAAGAAGCTAACCGATAATGTAAAGCAGGTAATTCAACAATTTTGGCATGATAACTCTAGAGTATCACCCAATGAAAAGGATGTTTTAAAGTTAAGAATTGGAATCGAGACCATACACCACATCCTAAACATTTCTTGGAATCAAGCCAAACAATGTTGTTCAAAAAAATTATTGAAACACATCCAAATATGGAAATCTCACAAAGGACTTTTGAAGGTTTGAAGCCATTTTATTGTGTGCCTCTTAAGATTCGTAATAATTGTTGTTGCAAATACCATGTGGAGTTTTCAATGTACCATGAACTATTATGCTATATTTGTTCTACTTTGCATACTAATGAAATGTTGCAGGAGTGTGGTGCAATGCATCTTCTGAAATCATCAAGGGACTTGCTAGATCTATTTTTATGTTCTAGAGATGATGGTTCCTTTTTCTATAGAAATGATTGTTTAAATGCAAAGTGCTCACAATGTGGTGGCTTGTCAAAGTTTGTTCAATGTTTTCATGAGGGTTCCAAACATGAATTTGGAAAGAAGCTTGTTGAGAAAAAGAGATATGAGATAGTCAAATATATTTGTAGAGTGGAGGTGAAGGTCCTAGATACGAGTTGGTTACAAAAGAATGCAGTGTTGCTAATTTTATTTCAGATTTTAAGGAGAATATTTTCTACAAGTATGCAAGGCATAGTCATAGGTCTTAGTGGTTGGATCAATAATTCAGGATGTGTAAGGACTCTTTTCTGATTGGAACTATTATATCAGTGGTTGATTTTGCAAAAAACTATACATTGTAACCACAAAATGAGGTACAATCTCAGTATTACAATTCCATTCATATTGTTATTTTTGTCCACATAACATTTAGACATGAACCTGATAGTACAGAGGATGATTGAAAGATAATTAGAGAGTATCATTTTTATATGAATGATGATAGATCTCACTCATCCGAGTATGTCCAACATTGTTTCGATAATGTTTTTGAGTTCTTGTAGGAGCATGATATAGCACTGGGCCGACATCTCATTTGGTCAGATAAGTACACAGGTCAATTCAAGAATGATTGTATGTTTTATTGGTTGAGTATAATGCATGTAGAGAGGGGTGTACCTCATATTTGAAGTTTTCTTGAAGTTGGGCATGGGAAAGGGGAGAATAATGGAGCAAGTGCATGTGTAAAGAGAGCTCTAGTTAAGGAGCTATTGAATATTTTAGGAGAAAAATTTAGTGATGCACGTTCTATTGTTGATTGGTGTAGTTCAACATTTTCACAGGGAGGGACACTTGATTCAACAGTGCACAGATTCTTTTGGTTGGTTGAGGAGGGTACAATGGGAGGAAAATTGGATTTTCATACAATCAAAGATTCTTCAAAGATGCATTCATTTCGAAGCTCAAATGCAAGCACATGGACCATCTGGACACGACAGTTGGCTTGTTTTTGTTAGAGTTGTATTTAGTGAGAGTGGGATCAATGCGAGTCAAGTGAGTGGGTGGATACATGGGTTCCACAGTATCTAACTCCTTTATCTCAAACTATATCCATGACAAATGACATAATGGAAGGTCCAGTTGATTATGACCAGCTTTCAGATCTACTACAGCCAGGACATGTTTTTGTAATTGGTGCACCATAGGGGAATGAAGAGAGATCAGACTATTAGTTGGCTCGATGTGTGCGGGTAAAGTACAAGCTAACATAACGGATGGAATATGATGATGGGTTTGTGTATCCTACAGGTTCAGTTGTGGTTGTAGGAACTTGGTTGCGAACATACATGATTAGAAAGAATGGAATACCTGCATTTGAAGACTAAGAGAAACACAAAACCATTCTCATGTATTCACACCTTGTTATAGCAATAAATGTTAAGTTGTTGAAGCATCATGCCAAACCAAAGACAAAACAACTATGGACATTTAGTAATGTTGACCATGAAACAATATTGGATACTCTTAAGCAAAGAGATGATCCTTCAAGCACACTTGAATAACATATTCAAGAATGGAAGGTACAATGCTTAGGTTCATTATGCTTAAGTTCATTAGTGTTCTTTATTTAATACTGATATTTTATATACTATTACAATGCAAGTGTCTTTAATAGTGATATTTTGTGTGTAATTTTGTGATATTTTTGGCACGATTGATTATGGACCTACTGCAACAATAGCTAGCTCTGATCCTTTTAGAGAGGTATGCAACATATTATAATAATATAGATTGGTTATTCAAAGCATCTTTAATAGTTTGCATTACCAATTTATCATCATTCAGGTTGTTTAGATTAATATAGATTTGTTATTCTAAGCATCTTTTCTATTGTGACAATATAGATTTATCATTTGACAACTTTTGCGATATTTTTGGCATGATTGATTATGGACCTATTGCAACAATAGCAAGCTCTGATCCTTTAAGAGAGGTATGCCATAGATTACAATAATATAGATTGGTTATTCTAAGCATCTTTTATAGTTTACATTACCATCTCATCATCAATTAGGTCATTTAGAATAATATAGATTGGTTATTCTAATCATCTTTTATAGTTTGCATTACCAACTCATCGTCATTTAGGTTGTTTAGATTAATATATATTTGTTAGTCTAAGAATATTTTCTATTGTGACAATATAGATTTCTCATTTGACAACTTTTGTGATATTCCTGGTACAATTGATCATGGACCTTCTACAACAATAGGCAGCTCTGATCCTTTTGGAGAGGTATGCGACATATTACAATAATATAGATTGGTTATTCTAAGCGTCTTTTATTCAAAGAATCTTTTCTATTGTATGTAGTTTAACTGCTACCTTGATGGTTTGTACAAGTGCTTGTCACTCCAGAATGTCAACATACTACTCTTGTGGAAGATTGTGCCCTGAATGCCTCCAATAGGAAAATTTTGTAAAATTTGAATTTTCAAATGTGAAACAATGTAAAAAGGTCATAATTGTGTATGGGCATAATCTATATCCAGTTATGTTTTTTGAAATATGGGTGAAATGTTTGGCATTGTATAAAGGGTATGTTTAAAATGTAAAGAGGTCTGTATTTTGGAAACTCATAGGTTGAAATAGTCATACAGGTGTATACTTTGTTACTATTATTGGGACAATTTTGTAAGAGTTTTTTGTACGTAAAGGTTTTCTTCATGGTTCTTTCCTGTCGGTATGTTCGTTTGAACCAGGTTTCATAATATCTCCTATTTATATATAATAAATTACAGTGGCTTGCCACTTTTTCCAAAAACAAAAATGTAAAAAGGTCATGTGAAGGTCATTTCCAATGTAATTGAGTCTTTGATCTACCAAAGTGGAAACAAGGTATTTGGGTGTGCATGATGTTCAAGTTGATTGGGTAAGAGTTTTCTGATGCAAGAGCTAGGTGGCTTTAAACAACACAATTACAATTAAAGATGATTCAAACTCCAATTTGATCCTCAAACCCAAACTTGGGTGCAACTTCACTAAAATAGGCCCATTTTACAAAGAGACTCATATTTAAAAACTTCCCAAACCTTGCCACACCCTATAAACTCATCAAACACATCTATTAGGACTTGCACAAGCTTGATCTAACATTAAATCTTGCTTCCCCCACATTTCATTGACATTAGCATGTTGTAACCACCATTTTTCACCTAATTTCACTCATTTTTTCCATGCATGGCAACTCACCAACTCAACTACAGACCTTTCGAGCTCTTTAAACCCACATATTCACCTTATACAGTCCGAATAACATCTACCATGGTCATACCATCGAGCTATAGACAGTACCATAGATGGTATGGCCTTTTAGCACTTTGGACTCTTAAGGGAAATCGTCGGTCCAATGTAGCTCAGAGTGATTCAATGTATTTGGGTGCAAAAGAGGACCATCCCTAGCATAAATGTACCCATCTAGATATTTTGGAACAGTCCATTTGGTCATACAAGTTGTAGAATGAAATTTGCACCACTTTGCAACTTTACACTGCTTGCATCTAACAACTTTTCCCTCAACTAAAAAGTCATCACCATGAGAAAATGCCTCCAAGATAGCAAAAAAAGAGAGCGGTTATTGTAGATGGTCCCAACATGATCTCATAGCCTTAGACGAAGAATTTGTAAGAATCACAGTTTTTGAGAAATAGCCCTTCAAAGATTGTTATTTTTTAGTACTTTGGACTCTTAAGGGAAATCGCCAGTCCAATGTAGCTTGGAGTGATTCAGTGTATTTGGGTGCAAAAGAGGACCATCCCTAGCGTAAACATACCCATCTGAACGTGTTGGAACAATCTGTTTGGTTGTACGAGTCGGAGAATGAAAGTTGCACCACTTTGCAACTTTATACTGGTTGCATTTGGCAACTTTTCCCTCAACTGAAAACTCATCACCACGGGAAAAAACCTCTGAGATAGAAAAAACTGATAGATTTTATTGTAGATGGTCCCAACATGATCCCACAGCCTCAAACAGAGAGTTTGTAACCATCACGGTTTCCAAGAAATAACCCTTCAAAGATTGATGTTTTTTTAGCACTTTGAACTCTTAAGGGAAATCGTCAGTACAATGTAGCTTGGAGTGATTCGGCATATTTGGGTGCAAAAGAGGACCATCCCTAGCATTAACATACCCATACAGATGTGTTGGAATAGTCTGTTTGGTCGTACGAGTTGGAGAATGAAAGTTGCACCACTTTGCAACTTTACACTGCTTGCATTTGACAACTTTTCCCTCAACTGAAAACTCATCACCACGAGAAGATGCCACCAAGATAGAAAAAACCGAGAGAGGTTATTGTAGATGGTCCCAACATGATCCCATAGCCTCAGATGAAGAGTCTATAAGCATCACGGCTTCTGAGAAATAGCCCTTCAAAGATTGTTATTTTTTAGCACTTTAGACTCTTAAGGGAAATTGTTGGTCCAATGTAGCTTGGAGTGATTCGGTGTATTTGGGTGAAAAAGAGGACCATCCCTAGCATAAACGTACCCATCCAGACATGTTGGAACAATCTGTTTAGTCGTACAAGTTGGAGAATGAAAGTTGCACCACTTTGCAACTTTACACTGCTTGCATCTGACAACTTTTCCCTCAACTGAAAACTCATCACCATGGGAAAACGCCTCTGAGATAGAGAAAATTGAGAGAGGTTATTGTAGATGGTCCCAACACGATCCCATAGCCTCAGACAGGTAGTTTGTAAGCATCATGTCTTCTAAGTAATATTCTATCAAATATTTCTGCCCTTCTGCACTTTGGACTCTTAAGGGATTTCGTCGACTAAATGTAGCTTAGACTGCTTTGGTCTGTTTGGGTGCGAAAGGGGACCATACCTAACATAAATGTACCCATCTAGACGTGATGAAATAGTCGGTTTGGTCATATGAGTTGTAGAACAATATTTATTTATTCCCTTAAAAGTAGTTTTCAGCCTCCAACTGAACTCCAATGCTGATTTTCATGCTAAAAAAGCCATGAGACCATAGCTTGTTGCGAAAAACTAGTAATTTTCTAGAAATCAACGTTGCTTTTATATTGGAATTCACAAAATTTCCTTCAACCAACCGATTTTTGAACCTTGAAGAGATTTAAATACACATTTTGAATTCAAATAGACTCCCCAACATCCACAACCACCTTTTCAACTACCAAGACCCTTCATTTTTCTTAAAAATTGCTAAAATTGACAACTTTTTGTTAATAATGCACTTTTATGCAAATTTTCTTTCCAAGACACCTATGACTAGTAAAACTAGTCAAACACCTTTATTTCAACCCTACTACAACTTCTAGACTCCTATCTTTCACTTCCCTTTACAATTTTAATAATTTTCCTTCAAAAGGCTACATGGCAATTTTGACAATTTTGAAGCAAGAATGCGTTTTTGGCATATTGGACCCCTAGACTCAAAACTTCAACTTAATACACCTTAAATTGTCTTGATTGACCTTATTTAGTATAAATATATCACACCTAACCTCTCAACCTATCAACCTTCAAATGTGTAATCATGCAAATAGTAGATTAGGTGGGAAACTAGAGAGGAAGAGTTGATGGTGAGTGGCCTAGTGAAGGCTAGAGAAGAAGAGCTTGAGGAATATGGTGTTAGGACAAGGGATTGTCCTTGGTTGTCATATTTGGTTGTGTGACAGATGTATGCTACTATGGGAATGGTTCTAAGCATAAATAACCTGAGAAAGATTGTGAAGAGAAGAGTTGAAGGGCAAAGATACATGTGTAGTTGGAAAAAGCTCATGAAGAGCATGAAACAAAGATACTAATGTATGGATTTTTAGATTTTTGTACTGAATTTTTGTGTGCAGGTGTCAAAGCTTGGGAAACACCATTTGTAGGTGTCAATGAAAACAAAAATCAACAAGAAGATCCATTTGAGAAGGATCAAGCATGGCAAGACCAAGACAAAGCAAAGCATGAAAGGTACAAAATACCTTGGAGGAAGATTTCCATGCAAGTGACTTGGAGTGGGTTTGATGGGATTGTGAAGAATATAGTAGTAGACCTATGGAGTGATTTATGGTGCAAGAGAACCTAAAACATGTAAGCTTTAATGAATTCACAAGGCCATTCCTCCTTCTATATAGGCTATACCTCAGAGGAATGGGCTTGAATTAGATAGAGGTAGGTGTAGGAACAAGTTTTTAGGGGTGATAAAGGGATTAGAGTGGTCTGAGAACATTTCCTTGTTAAGAAACACAGATTTTTGTGCCTTTTGAGTAAGGCTAGAGAGTGAGTTTTTGAGAAGTTGAATGAAAATAGGTTGGAACTTGTTGGAAACTATTGGAATAGGTGTATTTAATGGTGTTTAAGAGTTCTAAGAGATTAAGAGTAACCCAAGAAGAGTAAAAGTGTGAAACCCTAGTTGGAAGGGGAAAAAGCAAGGGAAAATTGGTGATTTTACAAAGAAAGTGTAAGAAAAATTATGGGGAAACATAATGCAATGATATTTTAAGTTTAAGAAGAAAAAATTAAGAGGGAATGAAGTGGTTTCAGGATTGAGTGAGGCCAGAGCACACAAGTGCCAATAAGCCCTAGTTAAGAGGAAGAAAAGTGAGGGTTTGGCACATGAGGGTCTTAGAGAGAAAATGGAGACCTAAAAGTTGCAGAATACTGTGTTTTGAAAGCAGTTTGAAGACTATTTGGAGGTCTTTTGAGTTTTTGATGAGGTTAAAGATCGATTGCTTTGAAAAAGAGGCCTAATTGAGGCCTATTTCAATGCTAGAAGCTAGACTCGGTCAAGTTGTTCCAAAGGAGTGAACATTGAGTTTTGAGTATGTGAAAGAGGACCTTAATGGGTGTCTAGATTGGTGAATACTAGAGAAGGTTGTTTTGAAAGGTTGTGAGTTAAGTAGGGAAAAGTGGTCTTCCTGACCTATAAGAGAGATCTAGTGAACAGTTGGAGAAACTAGCAAAGAATGGTATTGTGAGAAAAGAATGAATTGAAACTCATTGAATGGTGAAGACAAGTTGTTTTACTACCCTGTTCTACATCAAATGATTTGACATACATGTATGAAAAATGTGGTAGCATAGACAAGGCAATGAACTGTTTGAAAGAATGCCTCAATGAAATGAGGTCTCATGGTGATGGAATGCCATGACAATCAACAAGGGGGTATGTGCAGGATCATGATGGAAAAAACAGGCCCTTAAGTGGAAAAAGAATCAGAAAAACAGAGTTAGGTAAATTGACATAAAAATTTGAATAAGTTATCTATATTATTTCAAAAATATGTAAGAATAGAATCTATAGCAAATTGAATGTAGTTTCTAAAATACTAGGTTTTTTTAAAAGAAAAAATATATATTTGGTGAAAATTTGAAATTTCAATGTAGTAGCACTTAAATTTCAAGGAAAAAATAAGAAGTAGGTGTCTGTCTGACCACCCTAACCACAATAAAATGATAATATTTTTTTATAAGATTTTAGATATAAGTAGAGAACTCATGTCCCGATGATGATTTTTTGCATTATTTTTTTGTTAAAATTTATGTCTAACCACCTTAACTTGGTCAAAAATTCAAGAAATTCAATTTTTCTTTTTTTAATCCTATAGTATGCAAAGCATAGAATGTGACGCATATTTTAGATTCAAAAAATGTGATACTATTTGAAAGCTATAGATGTTTTTCAATCAGACTATCAATCAGGACTTTAGTCGTAATTTGAATAGAAAATGAATAATAATTAATTATGAAATTCAAAGTAAAGCATAATTTATATTGGTGAAAATCTGAGAATCTCCTTAAAAAACCTTTTTCATTTCATTAATTTTGGGTAAAAAAAAAGCCGTCAGCCACATATTCATCATATTGCTACTTTTTGGCCCATCATGATCCCGCACATACCCAAGGCAGTCAATTGTTTGAAAAAATACCTCAAATAAATGAGGTCTCATGGTGATGGAATTCCATGAGTATCAAAATTGCTTTTGATTGTCATGGCATTCCATCATCATGAGACCTCATTTCTTTGAGGCATTTTTTCAAACAATTCATTGCCTTGTCTATGCTATTGCTTACTATTATGCTTTGATAGATTTTTTCCAAGCATCCATAACTTGTTTGAAAGCACTTATTTTGGGCTTTTAGCCATAGCAACAAGCCAGTGAACTATTTGATAAAAAGCTTTGGTAGACATGTATGAAAAATGTGGTAGCATAGACAAGGCAGTGGACTGTTTGAAAAAAAGCCTCAAAGAAATGTGGTCTCATAGAATTCCATGACAAGAAAATGCAATTGATAGCTGCTCCTAGTTATTAGTTACATAATGTGAAGAAATTGCATAACTGCTTAGGTTGACTTTGTAAAAACTATATTGTAATTGAATTTTTTTCATCTATCAGCATCTAGTTGTTAGTTATGCAATGTGAAGTAATGCTTTGAGTTTGAAAGATGTGCAATGCAATGTAATCAGCGATATGAATATAAACTACATAATATAACCATTCCTTTTTATGTTATTGTACATTGATATTTAACAATTGCTCAAGATTAAATTTTCAAAGAGTTTAATCATGCACATGAGGAACAAATTAAATTTCAATTGTCAACTTCTATATATCAAATTATCCAATAATCAAGTGTATGTCCATATACAAAAATGGCATCCATGCCAACTCAAATTTTTTTTTACAAAATGTGGCATATGCCATCTCGATATCTATTCAAAATTTACATGCCAAAATGTCTATCTCATCCTAAACTATTGGTGGATCATCAAAATGGAGCCTCTTTGAAGGACTCTTTGGCTCTAAAGGTAGCTGCACAAGAAAAAATAAAACCACAATTGAGATTAGTTATACTATATAATTTAAAATTGAATAATTAACATCAAAATCAATATACATTGAATTTTAATGAAACTCTAAAATTTAAATCTTGATTACCTGAAATATACGTCTCTTCAAAGGGTCAGAAGTCCTACAATATGCCCCTCTCAAAGAACCAATGAAACCAACTTTTGAAATGTGAATCTATATATGTGAACAAAAACATAAAATTGATCCAAGCTAGCATACAATTATCGGTAATAGGAACATATTTACCAAACACAAAATAAAATAAACACATACCTCTTTAGGCTGATCTTTTTCTTTATCTCTTTCAGGTGTTTCAACACCTCCTCCTTGAGGTGTTTCAACACCTACTCCTTGAGGTGTTCCAATACCTACTCCTTCAGGAATTGTGACACTTGTCAACAATGATGTATAGCTCATAACCGCATGTACATAAAAATGACAAGTACATATGAAACTACCAATCTATGTCAATGTATGTATAATCAATATAAGATCTTAAAAATCTTAATTCAATCAAATTTGAGTTCAATTACCTTCCCCTTATCTAACATTGAGCCTCCATAGTCTCGACAAGGCTGCACCTCACTCACACTAGGTATTTCCTACAAGAGGAAAATAAGATAAACATATAAGTTATTATATAATTTCATTAATGACAAGCAAGTATATAATAAAAAAATGTAAATGAGTGAGTACGAAAATATATACTATGTGCATGTCGAGGCCAAATGAAATGGCCCTAAGGGTGCTATCAGTCACCTGTGTGAACTCCTCCTTAGACATCAACTGTTAAATAGACCATGTAAATAAATATTAGTACTTTATACTATCTCTTATTAATATTCATTTAAAAACAAATGAAAGTTATGAATTTACAACTTAAATCTTACCTATGTCACTATTTCAACGTCCCCCTCTCTAGCAGGAGAGTACTCTATAGGGTGCACTCCACTCCCTTGCATTTGATCTATAATGTCCACATGATGGAGGTCATAATAAAAAGTGTCCAAGGGATCCTCAACGACCTATACAAGAGGACCCAAGCATATATGATGGCACATAGTACAAGTATGTGGCACACAAATATGTGGACCTGAGGAGGATGATGTAGTAGCACTCGAGCCATTGTCAACATCACCAAAATGTGGTTGAGCTACTGTAGAAGCATGTGAAACCAAAAGACCACTCAAAGAGTGAATAGCTTATATAGTCTATGTGGCTGCATCCTGAATAATATTTGGATGATATAGTAGAGGTGGCAGAGGAAGGGGAGGAGGGGGAACATATGGGCATGAGACTACTCTAACTATCCCTGGTCTATCCTAGGGCATACCTCCACCGACGCCCTGGAAGGGTTTAATGCCAAAGTAATTGACATGATGCCCTAACACAAACTCAGCGTATAGTTTTTTAATAAAGTAAAATGGTATATCACAATTGTTGTTCGGTGGTTTATCAAAACCCATACACCAACAATCCCAAAATTTATCTACCATGTCCTTATTCGTGCACCATTTTATAGAAAGTTTTGGTTTATTAACATTAACTGGGGAACCAGTGCGGGGGTCAACAAATAAAGAGGCTATTTGGGCTTTTGTTATTTGGAGATCTTTCACATCATCATAAGACAATCCACATGCATAATATTCCCTCATGTCTTCTCGCCATGAATGAAAGGCATTATGTTGGGTGGAGAGGGTTTCTATATTTTTAATTATTTCCTTCAATGTTTTTGTCATCTTGGATAATCGAGGGATTGTCTTATAAACATCACAAATGCCCCTCAATTGCTCCAATTTTTCACCAATTAAGTCTTCAATTGATGGCTGCGGAGGTGGTGGAGCATTTGGCATTTGTGCATTTTCATTCTCAGCCATAATACCTGATTAAAGTTAAAAACTAATTAATCTAATTGAAATTACACAATATAAATGAAATTATTGTAAAAAACCCTAGTTTTTAATAAAAATCCAAAAAAAACCCTACTTTTTAACAGAAATCCATAACAAACTCTAGTTTTTAATAAAATATACATAAATAACACTAGTTTTTAATCAAAATCCATAAAAAACATTAATTTTTAATAAAAATTCATTGTAAACTCTAGTTTTTAATAAAAATCCTTAAAAAACTACTTAAAATTATACAAATCTAATACAAAAATTGATTAAAACAAAAAAAATACCAAAAACTTACCTTTGAAATTGGATATCTGCTCAAATTGGATATCTGATATCCAGTCATTGCTCTCACTGTGTGCCCTGCTCTTTAAAATGACTGAAATGATTTTAAAAGGAAACTATTTTCTATTTATAGCTCGATTCAAATCAGATATGCGATTTGGATTGGATATTTGATTTGGACTTCTTTCCTTGGGCATTGCTTTGCAGCAATGTACTAACACCCAAGCTAGAAAAAATTCAACTCAGGATTTTTCCACGTTTTTGGGTTGATGGAAAACACGACTTTTTTCACATTGCCACTTTTTGGCCCATCATGATCATACACATACCTAAGACTTATATGTTCTAGTGTCGATTTTAACACTATGTGTGTTGTATCGAACACTAATTGTCCCCACACACTTTGGACTCATCTCTGGAAGATCCATGGAGACCCCAATCTCTCTCCATACCCAGAGGATCCTGCTTTAGATTGTCTCTTACCCATGGCTACTATAGATTGTATACCCATTGATGATCCTCCATTAGAGGACCTAGAGTATCTAGCAAGTCTTGCATGTTCTAATGGATCAGAGGCTTGTCTCCTAGTTCCTAATGTTCAAACTGAGATTACACATGCATCATTCATTGTTCTTGATGACATCAATATCACCACATTGGCCCCTATAGATTCAGTTCAGTGTCATGACCATCTTGGTCATTTATTTTATGCTACATCATGGGATTCTTATCTTGCAGACACATCATTGTTTGTTGAGTCTCACACTATAGATCTTGAGGATTATATTGAGGAGATACATATCCTCTATCTTGACAGTCATATTATCATTGTACGCCTTCCATTATCAGTGCATTCAGAGGCTGTATTTTAGGAGTCTTCACATCAGTTTGGATTTGGCATCATTTGTTTCAGTTCAGAAACAAAGATTCTTTAGCATCCTATCATGGCACACATCTTGAGATATATTGGTTCATCACTCTTCACAAGGTTTCTTCGACGTCGTCCTTTGGATCCATTTCTTCCCAAGAGGAGGAATTCTATTTTCCACTTCAGGATCTCTTTCTGGATCCTACATTAGGAATCCACCATTGTGACAAGAGTTTCTTCATTGTGGGGGAGGTTTCTAGTTTCTTTTTATCTCTCCTATGGAGACCATTGAATATGTACTTATGTGATAGAAGTTTTCTTTGGGGGGTATCATGTAGTCCACCTTCTATCCTTCTTCTATTAGTGCATTACATTCTTTTCTTTTCTCTTTTGGAGGGTATTTTTATTCCCATGTGGTTTCCTCCTTTTCTCCTTTTGTAAGAGATTTGTATGTTGTACATGGGTACCTCATCAACCGTTAGGGCGGGACCCATCCATGCATCCATTCATGTATTTTTTAATCATAGTTTAGTTTCTCCCTAGTTCATCTTAAGGGGGGGTGTCAGAGTAATAAAATCATCACCTAATTAATTATTTTACTATTAATTAATTAGGTCACTTTATGCTTTATTACACTTAAGCTAAACTAAGGAGTGCTTTTATTTCATTATTTTCTTTAATTAATTAGTTGATTTTTGCATGATTAAAGCCTATAATATTAGAGTTCCTGTTGTCTCATTCATTCCTATGAGGACGCTTGTCATGTTCTAATCTAACCCTAATCTAGGGTTAGCTTTCATCCTTTTCATAAGGATTGATTCATTGTAATTATTTTAATTCTCTATGACAACATATTCAATGCGACAGTTGTTCACATAATGCAAATTGGTGTTTTCATCAGATCTAAGTTGTTGGGCAATCATATCTTGCTTATTTATTCATAGTGTGATAGGTTTATTGTTGTAGGTGATTCATGGAGCTGTGGAAGTACATCCATCTACTCTAACATGTTTCTTGATTATGCCATCCACCAAGGTTCAAACTCCCAGAGGTATGATATAAGAGATGAAACCTAGATCATGTATTGGATGACGTTGATAGGATGAATACCTCTCAATCTTTATCCCTCAACTAAAGAGGTATCAATATAGGCTGGTACTCCTTATCAAACAATAAAAGAAACTCATAGATGATATAAAATCACAAAAACATAACTATCAATATTGGCTCATACTCCTTATCCAATAGATGGTGTAAATTTTTCTCCTCTTCCCCATTTTGTGAGAGATTTTTTGTACATAGGTAACTTATTAGGGATTTTTATAGGGACCCATCTTTGTATCTATGCATTTATTTTTTCCTCCGTAATTTTCACTTGAGGGGGGTGTTGGTGCGAACATGGTTATTCATTTAATTATTTCTCTTCTAATAACTATTCACATTGAGGTTGTTATATTTACTTAGGGCACTTTTAGAGTATATTCAAGGTAATTATCTCTTTCCATATCTTGTGATATGATTGTAACACTTTTCATAATTTGGTGTTGTCCTATATCTCACCTTTCCCTTATAAGCAAGGCTTCTCTTGTATAATATATGTGTGAGGTAAAATGTGTAAAGGAATAACAAGTCACACAAGCAATGAAATGTATTACATTAGAAGATTAAAGCACATAATTAATCAAATTCAAAATGAAATCTATTATTAAAACTATTCCATTGTTCTCTATTCTCAAGGATCCTCTAAATCATTAGTGCTTTCAAAATGCAATATATTATTAAAACCGTTCCATTGTTCTCTATTCTCAAGGATCCAATAAATCATTAGTGCTCTCAGATTTGTATATTGCACTATGATTGTTCAGATGATAGCATAAGAAATGAGATGTTGTCTAAAATGCTACATGATTGATATAAAAATGATATGATGTTAAGATTATGATGTTGCTATAAATGAAAATGGTGATATGACAATGGATATGATACTAAAGATTGTAATGCAAATGTTGTATAAAGACTAAGATGATAACTACAATGCAGCCACGAAACTAAGCCATGATTCTAAAATAGAATGATTAAAAAATTCTAAATGCTAAATGTCTAAATGATCTATGCTCAAAACTCTAAATACTCAAAATGCTCCAATGTTATTTCTGCATAGTAAGTTTACTCAAAGATGGGATGTAAAATGTTGTAGAATGGGCTTGTATTTATAGGATTTCCAAAGCATAAAATGATGTGGCAACAACCAATGGTCAAGATTTCAGCATGAGAAATGAACGGTGGAGATGGAAGAAGTCAGAAAGAATCATGGAGGATGTTCCCTTAACTGTAAACACCATGCGAAGTGTATGAGGGAATAAAATGTGTGAAAGAGCCAAGTGTCCAAAGTTTGTTTTGGAATTGGTTGAGGATAATGCAATTTAAACATTCGACATATTTAGATTCATGTGACACTTGATGATGTGACAAGAGGAAAATTTGTAGACATGTGCCTAAATTCAAATTGGGAATTTAAATTTAGTGAGAACATTATTAATTAAATAAAACAGACTATTGACATTTGTTTATTTAATTAAATTTAGAAGAATGTGATTTAAGATGGTAGAATTAGAAAAGTGTGAACTATATAAATAAATTTAGCATTTATTTATAAGTAGACGAATTAAAGGGGTTCATTAATTAAATAACTTGTATTTAATTAATTAATTGTCTTGACTGATTTTAGATGTATACATTTTTCCCCTCTTTGAAGTACTGTGTTTACACATTGCTTCAAAGAAAAAATTGTTGCTGATACTAACAAAAAAAATATTGATGCCCTAGACGCTGATTTTCAGGTGATGACGGATATATGCCCCCTTAGGAGATAAATCGATGAATTTTTGAATTTTTAGGATTTTTTGAAAATTTTGAAAATTTTGATGATTTTTCGATGATTTCAAAATTTTATGATCTAGAAATGATTTATCTCCCGAAAAATGATGTTTAAGTCACCAGGTGATGAAATGATTAATTAAGCCCCTTTGAAAAATAAAATAAATCAATCCCATAAAAATCCCTCTTAATTAACCTTTAAAAGGTTAAAAAGGTGATTTTGAATTTCATTTGTGCATTTGCAATTTGGAAATTTGAGAGTGATTGAGCAAGCTAGCAATTTTGAGAAAAATGGTGATCCCCTACCACACACATCAATTAGAGCACATTAGACATCAAAATTTACCAACAACGTATGGACCTCCAGTACGTACCCCGAAAAACTACCCTGTGATTTTTTAATTTCATTTTTCATGCCTTTTTTCATGTTTCAATTCGGCTTTTTGTTCTAGTGCATCTAGGCACCGATGTAGCACATTGAATGACTGTTGTAGTGCATACAATAGATTAGCGCTTAGGGTTAGTTTTGTAGCGCATTCATAGGGGGATTTAGTGCATCTAGAGAATTAGTGCTTAGAGTGAGATTTTTAGTGCATATGACAACTATTCTGGTGCATAGGGTTTATTTAGCACATAGGTGATGTAGTTTAGTGCATTAGGTTAATGTTATAACACATAGAATCATTTAGCGCAATGATAGAGGGGTTTAGTGCATTGATCAAATTTGATGGTGCATTGGGTAATTCGACACATTGAAACCCTATTCTGGTGCATCCATGGAATTTTCTGGTGCATGCATGCTTTTAGTGCTTTGAGACACTATTTTAGAGCATCTAGGGTAGAATGATGAAATATTGATTGAAATCCTTGTTTTTGATGGTTTTTTATTGCGTCAGCTATTGATTTGATGTTGTTTGATGATGTTGATAGATTAGAGGATGATTGATCTCATGATAGGCAAGATTCAATGATAGGATGATGATAATTGACCTCATGATAGGTGAGGATCAATGACAGATTGATGATTGTCCTCATGATAGGTGAGGATCAATGATAGATGCTAACAAGATGTATTCAAAATCTCATCAGAGCTGATTAGATTGATTTGCTAGTTTGTGATATTTTATGATGATAGGAGCCTTTGATAGTCCTACAGATTCGAAAGCGTTTCCTGAGGACCTAGGAGTTGATTCTGCATTTAGATCAGGCTGATCTAAATGTGATTGGTCAAGGACTCAGGACCGCTTCACTGATAGATATTCCCTCACATCAGATTAACAGGGGGATTCTGACTGCACTAGCAGAGAGGTGGCATAGTGAGCATAACGCCTTTCATTTACCCACCGGGGAGATGATAGTGACACTGGAGGATGTGTATCGGATCTTGAGGATTCTAATTATTGGAGAGCTAGTTGTTTATGATTTTGTCAAGCAGGGTGGGACTGATGCATTGAGGAGAGTGCTCGAGGATGATTGGATATGCGGCTATGAAATTCCTTGGAGAGAGATGGTTGATGCTTATGCTACATTTCCATGTGTACTTTCCAAATTTATTGGAGGGTTCCTATGTCCTGATCGTAGGTCAAAGGGACTCTCTATTGGATGGGCTCAGATTCTTGAGAGCATGATCACTCAGGGTAGAAAATATGTTTGGGGATGCTACATGCTTTCCCATTTATACCATGATTTGCACCAAGTTGTCTATCTCTGAGGGGCCAGTTTGTCAGCAAGAGTCACATTGCTTCAGATATGGACATGGGAGCATATAGTGGTCACTCATCTAATAGCAGATAGATAGTGACCAACCATGAGACCATGTGTTCATGGATATACAGGTCCAGTTTCTCATCCTAAGTTGGGAAAATTGGAGTACTGGAGGAGAGTACTAGATGATCTAGAGATGGTGACATGGAAGCCATACCTTGACTGCAAGCAATGGCGAGAGAACAATACTGAGATGCCATTTTTGTGCTATTCTATGTACCTGATTGGGAGGACACAATTCATCATTGAGAGATTTCTGCTAAGGAGGGTACTACAATAGTATGGTAGGATATAGGGCATGCCTCAGGGAGTGGTCCATTATGCATGATGATGCATTGATGTACCAGAGTTTGGGCCGTTTTTATCATATGATGTTGTAGTATAGGAGTATCAGGGTTTACAGACCATCATTTGGGAGATTCATCCATAGATCATTGAGGCTTCGATATTCGAGGATTATGCATAGTACTTCTTCACACATCCTTTCCTGCGGATCTCCAACCCAGATGAGCCAGTGCCATTATTGAATGATGAGGAGAGGGACGTAGTACATGGGTGTAGGTAGATGAGAGATGGAAGAGATGAGGAGGAGGAGGAGGGGGAGAGTAGTGATGAGGGAGATGGAGATGGAGATGATGGAGATGGAGGTGAGGGTGGTGGAGGCCCAGTGCTAGATGTTCAAGACTTCAAAGTTCCTCAAAAGAGGTGATAATTGGTAGTTGTAGCACTACAACATGTAGAGATTCAACTACCATCATAGCAACAATAGACACATATAGCTGCATTATAGGTTCAAGTGTAGGCATTGCGGGGTCAATTGGAGTAGGTATAGGTTGTATTGCAAGCACAAATCCAAGCCTAGGCTTAGACACAGGCAGAGGTTGCCACACTCTGAGATAATGAGTTGAGTAGGCAGAGGGTGTAGCAGAGAGATTACAGAGGGTTGCAGAGGTCATAGGTATGATAGATTACTTTCGAGAGGTATGGTGCTCTACCAGGGAGGCATATTTCTATAGGCTAAAGTATCATGAGACCATTCCACCAAAGCATCGAGAGAGCTACGCATAGTCTGGTATTCGCACTCACACCAAGACCACTAGTAGGGGTATGATAGGGCCACCACCTCGTAGAGATCTAGGTGTAGGACTATCAAGTGGTGTGGGAGGTACAAGGCCAATATCGTCAGGGGGAGCACCACATAGCTCCATGATGATGACATATTTGTTGTATTTTGGGACACTATGATACATTGCCATTTTTGATATTGATGTATCTCTTTATACATTTGGATATCCTTGTACACTTGACATTATGATTTTGAGGTTATATGATATGTGGCGATGATTATCGATCTATGTTTCTATATGACTTATGATGGATGTATTCAATTCTTGCTTTATGATGCTTATATGATGCTTATGTGATTCTTAGATGGTGATTATGTATGTATGCAATGATGATATATGGATGATGTTCTATGATATGTGAGATGGATTTGATTATGAAAATGATATGTGATGTTTATGCATGTTTATGTGATGATTATGTTGATCCATTTAGTCCTTTATTAGTCTTGGATTTGAGTAATAACAAATTCATAGGTTGTATTCCATACATCCTGGAAAATCTATGTTCACTACTAGTTTTAGATATTCATAACAATGGCATTATATCTTTACAAGGAAACCTGCTTACTGGTCATGTTCTTCAACAAAATTTTCTTCTTGGAAATATTACTCTGTTGGATATGTCTTTCAATCTTCTTAATGGACCTTTATACCATGTCATGTTCTTCAACAACTTTTCTTCTTGAAAATATCACTCCACTGGATATGTATTTCAATCTTCTTAATGGACCATTTTCTTAATGCAATTATATGAGATGATTTTGATTATGTAAGTGAGATGCAATGCACTTTTTTTTTGTGTTTTCTAATGTGAATATTATAATGTAATGCATGAATGAATGAATGATGTGATAATGTATATATGATATGAGAATGCTTTCTAATGTATGCAAACGATGATGCAACTATATGAGAATGATGTGTTTTTGGTTAATTTCAAATGTACTCAATCCATTAATGATAGAGATAACATCATTGTGAAATTTGTTCCAGCCTTGAAAAACACCATAGATATAGATGCAAAAACTAACATGGATGCAATCTAACTTAACCATGCAGATCTAATATGTAAATGTTGTCATCATAACAGCCTATTTTTTGTGCTTTTTATCATAATTGAGCCTTTAAATTTTTGAAAGTGAGTACAATCATCGATGGTATAATTAGACCATGACGACCTGAGTACTACTTCCATGATTTTTGATATTGCAAGTTAACACAAGAATCTAGGTATAATTGAACTGAGATGACCTGAGCATTGCTCGCGTAAATAGACAAGAGTTAATTATTTTCCTGTGAAAATTCAAAATGTCATCAGTGATACTTTGTAGAGCACGTCTCAAGAAAATTTGCACAGTAGTAATGATCAACTTAGAGATAGCAGACAAAAGAAAAATCATACTCCTTCCTGGCTCCTCTAGTTCAATACATCATTGAGGTACTCCAGAGATGTGATAACAAAAATCAAATTACAACAGTTGAACATTCATGCTTAACATGATAAAGCAATGATTCAGAAGGAAACATCATCCATTTAAAGTTTTCTTTTGGTTTGATTGATTTAGCTATTTGATGTTTGATATGGATGGTTGATGTCCAATGTTGGGTGTTTTGCTATGATCTTTGTGTTTGTTGTGTTTTTTGAATGTTGTTTTTTTGTTGGTTTAATATCAAAGTTTATTTACCCTGAGTGAGTTCAAGATTTTTCCCCCATTCTAGGGTGAGACACGACCGTGATGCCAGGATATGTACATGAAGCTTTCCGATGATAGGAAAAATAATGGCAAAAAAGAATGGTCTGCATGCTCAAATAGATGGAAAAGATAATCTATCACAAATAGCATCTGTTGCTAGGTTTTCACTAGTTTTTATTGCACTTTTTCAGATTTTATGATTTTTTTGATCTTTTTGATTTTTGATTTTTTTTTGTATTTCTCTTTTTCTAATTTTTTGTATTTTTTCAGGACTTTTATTGATGCATTGGATGAGTCAGGTGTAGAATTTCTTGAGATGTAGGCTATTGAGGGGTTCATAAAACAAATCCCCTTTAGGCGTAGACAACTGATATGCTCATGATTCAAAGACTGATACAATGACAAAGGGACTAGCTAGTTGTTGGAAATAGGTTGCCATTCAATTGAAAATCCTAAACATTAACTATTTCATGTATCTCCTAGATTCTTGGAATGTGTTCAACAACACTAAGATTAGGATGAGATTAATTATTTGGATGAAATAAATCATGAAATTGACATTGGTAGTTATTCCTAAATAATAGGAGCATGTGGGTGCACACATGGTAAGGTGAAACTCACCTTGTGTTCAGTTAACTATACAGAGTAACCGTTAACACTTCTGAATGCATATAAAGATCCTAGGAGTTAGGATTTGATGTTTGCATGTTTGAAGTTCAGTTCAGTTTAGTTCAGTTCAGTTCAATTCATAATTAGTTTAGTTTAGTTTAGTTTAGTTTAGTTTAGTTTAGTTTAGTTTAGTTTAGTTTAGTTTAGTTCAGTTCAGTTCAGTTCAGTTCAGTTTAGTTCAGTTCAGTTTAGTTAAGTTCAGTTCAGTTCAGTTTAGTTCAGTTCAGTTATGGTTTAGTTATCTTCAGTTGCATGCATGTTGGTTATTTTGAGTTGCATGTAGTTAGCTTCAGTTAACTTGGAATGCATGGCTAATAACTTGAGTTGTATGATAGATAATAGGGACTGCCTCCAGTTAACAGGGGATGCCCATTCTTGCATGAATGGTGTTGAGTAAATGTTTCAGTTAACTATAAATCACTTGGAGCCAACTTGGGCACCCAAGATGCTTTATTGGATTTACCTATCATGCATGATAAGATATTTCTGAAGTCTCAGTTAAGTAGGATTACTTAAGGGTGCCAACTTTGAGGAAGAGCTTTGGAATTATCACAGAAGTGAAGGAGAAGTTGTAGCTTCAGTTTGGGATGCCCAAATGCATGAAGCACATGTTGTAAGCTTTAGTCTTCACTGAATAACTCAACTTGAAGGAATATGGCGTACCTTTTCAAGGGCTTGAGCTTGTGCATTGTAATTATCACCATTTGGAGATTACAAGGTTGCATATTGTCTCTATATCTCATTCAAGTTGAAGAGATTTTTCATTTTTGTTATTGCAGGTGTGAAGAAGATTGGTAAAGATAGAAGAAGCATTCTCAAGCAAGAATTGGAGCTATTGTAATTCAAAGATTGAATAATAGAATAATTCTTGGTGGGTTTTTTTCCCAAAAGGGTTTCTCCACGATATATGTTGTGTGATCTTTCCAATATCCTATCTAGTTCTTCTATCAACTTCTCTCTTCATTCTACAATAGTAAAATGAATTAATCAAGATAATCACCCACAAAGAATATATGTAACAAAGAAAGAGCTTACTTAGATCAGCAATATTAAAGTTTTACAGAGTATTAAGCTAAGAAACCACCTCATTTTTCAACATTTGGTATCAGAGCTGAGGTTGGGTAGAGTATTGGGATGCCTTTCTCTTAAAATATTGGAGGTTTTTTAGCTTAGTGGGAGCTTTTATTATTTTTGTTATTTTTTGATTTTGGAATTAAGTTTTGTTAAAATGAATTCAAGGTTAGAGATTGAAAGGTTCAATGGTTCTAACTATGAAATGTGGAAATTAAAAATGGAAGATCTTATTGAAGAAAGAGATCAATGGTTAGTGGTTAATAATGAGACAAAGACACCTACAACTATTTCAGATGAAGATTGGGCTAAGTTAGATAAGAAGGAAAGAGAAACAATAAGGTTATGTTTTGTTGATGTTGTTCTTTTAAATGTTTCAATGGAAACCAATGCATATAAATTATGGAAAAGAATAGGGGATATTTATCAAACTAAGAGTCTCACCAATAAGTTGTATCTGAATGGTTTTGTTTGAGGCCTCTGCTTGGTCATTTCCTTGAGGGTAGTATGGTGCAGAGAATCAATGCTGGATATAAAACCTTTCACAAAGTTCTTGGACATCCTGATTCTTGAAAGGTCTACTATTATCCATGATAATGGATTGAGGAATACCATACTAATAGATAATATAATTCAAGATGAATGATGCAATTTGATTTCCAGTGATGGTGGTTAAGGGAATAGCTTCAATCCACTTCGTAAAGTACTATATGGCTGTGATGATGAACTTGTGCCCATTTGATAATGACAGATGAATCTTTCCTACGAGGTCAAGACCCCACTGATAGAAAGGCCATGTGGATTTGAATGGTTGAAGTTCTTGTGCTAGTGCGTGTATTAGGTTTCCATGGATTTGACATTTTTGGCACTTTTTAACAAATTGAAAAGACTCATTTTCCATATTCGGTCAATAATACCCCAAACATAGGAGTTTTTTAGCTAAAGTTAGGCCACTTTAATGTGTGCCATAGATACCTTCATGAACCTCATGTAAAATGGTTTCATCTTCATTACGTTCAAGACACCGAAAGAGAGTACCATCAAGACCTCATCAATAAAGTACATCGGCTATCAAGGTATGTCGAGTTGCTTGTCGAATAAAGTTTTATTTTTGGTTTCAAGATAAATCTAGTGGTAGGGTATTTTCTTTTAAATAGGTGTAGATTTTCCCATAGATAGAAGCATCAACTTTGACTAGATGGTATATAACTTGGGATTCAGGGTTATCATAGGCAGGGTTAAACAGTTGTTCTACCATGAACTCATAATTTCTCAGGAATCTATAAGAGAGAGGCAATGGTAGCCATAGCATCAACTTTGTCGTCGCCTCTGGGAATTTTCTCAAATTTGATCTCCACAAAGTACTTTTAAAAGTCATCAACCATTCTTTTATATGGCATCAATTTATCATTTTTTGTTTGGTAATCATCATTCACATTATTTATGACTAGTTAGGAATCACCATAGACATGCAACTCCATGATCTTCCACTCGAATGCTAATTTGATTCCAATGATCAATGATTCATACTCAACTGTGTTATTAGTGGAAGGAAATATTAACCTATAGGACTTTGGAATGGTGTGTCCTTGAGGCGTGGAAAACAAGATTCCTGTGCCTAATCCATGTTGCGTGTAAGATCGATCAAAGTATAACATCCATTGTTGTGTTGACATTGTAAGGACATCTGCATCTGGAAATTCAATGCTCATTGGATAATCATCTTGTAATGGTGCTTCCGCTAGTTGATCTGCTATGGCTTGACCCTTGATTTCTTTTCTGTCCACATACTAGATATCAAACTCACTGAACATCGTTACCCACTTGGAAAGTCTTCTTGTCAAGGAAGCTTTGCTGAGTAAATACTTCAATGGATCAATTTTGGCTATGAGTTTGATGGTGTGAGTCAACATGTAATGTCTTATTTGTTGAGTAGCAAATACTACTGCTAGACAAGATTTTTCAATAAATATGTAGTTGATCTCATAGTCATTCAAAGTTCTAATAATGTAATAAATAGCCCTTTCCTTTCTCACAGAATCTTCTTGTGCTAGTAAAGCGCCCAAAGATACCTCTGTTGTTTCTATGTAGAGTAATAATGGTTTTCCTTTAGTTGGCGGTACTAGTATAGGAGGTGACATCAGATACTATTTTAGTTGATTGAAAGTTGCTTCACAATTTTCATCCCATTTGAAAGAAACATTCTTATGCAACAAGTGATTAAAAGGATCAATTTTATCTACTAGTTGTGCAATGAACCTCCTGATAGATTGGAATTGTCCCTATAAAGATCTGAGTTGGCTAATATTCTTGGGAGGTGGCATCTCCATGATGGATTTGAGTTTCACAGGATCCACCTCAATGCCTTTAGCTGATACTATATATCCCAAAAGTTTAGCTGATGTCATGCCAAATACACATTTCTTGGGATTTAACCTCACATTGAATTTCTCCAATCTGGTGAAGATTTTGTCTAGAATTTCCAAATGTCCCTCTCTAGTGAATTATTTTTCCAATAAGTCATCTACATAGTCCTCCATAAAATTGTGCATCATGTCATGGAAGATGGTGGTCATTGCTCACTGATATTTGGCTCTAGCATTTTTCAACCCAAAAGGAATTACGTTCCAACAAAATGTGTCCCAAGGACATGTGAATGTGGTTTTATCTTTATGTTCAGGTGCTATCTTAATCTGATTATATCTTGAAAATCCATTCATAAGCGATAACATTTCATGTCCAACTATCAGATCTACAATGATGTCGATGTTAGGTAAAGGAAAGTCATCTTTTAGACAAGCCTTGTTGAGATCTCTAAAATTTGTACATATCCTAATGCTATGGTCATGTTTAGAAACTATAACAATATTTGATATCCACTCAACATAGTCAATAGGTCTGATAAATCATGCATCTAATTGTTTCTTCAATTCATCTTTCACCAATAGGGTGATGTGTAGATGCATTTTTCTCAATTTTCACTTCACTAGTTTGACTCCAGGTGGTAGTGATAAATGGTGCATGAGAAGATCTGGACCTATGCCTGGCATATCAATGTAGGACCAAGCAAAGTTTATTTTCCTCTCTTCAAAGAATTTAGTAAAGCTTAGTTTTCCTTCCTCTATCATGGATGCTACTAGATGTAGAGTCTTAACTGTTTTAGTTGTACCAATGTTGATGGATTGTGTGGGTTCAATCAGCACTGAAGATCTCTCATGATAGTGTCCAGGAAGAGTGTCAAATCTCCCATCTTTCGGTGCATCGGAGAGGTTTTCACCATCAGATGTGATCTTTATTTTTACTTTTCTTGATCTAATACTGCCATTAAATGGTTTTCACTATTAGATCCTTTTTTTATATTCATTTTGCAGCTGAGAGATTTGGCACTCCCCTTGTCTAAAGCTTCGTTATGAGATTCAATGGTGGAACATGTTTCAGGATTTTCAGAGCAAAGGAAAATCATGATGGCGCCATCGTTTGGAAAGACAGGTATGTCAAGCAGCTTAGTTTGGTCCTAGTCAATTAGTTCGGGGTGTACCAATGGTAAGGAATCGTTAGATTGGCTAAGGTCAAAAGGGGTGAGTGTCATGATAGCAACGCCATCAAAGTGTTTGATAACAATATTGAGGTCTATGATGTTACTCTCTTCCGAATTATCTATCTCGCTCGAAGTCTGATCGTCTTCACTTGAGTCATCGATATGTTGTGATCCAATTTCAAGTGGTCTAGAACTTGAGCTTTGTCCCTCCATATGTGTTGGTGTATACTTTTGTATTACATCAATTTCTTTATCATGACAAGACTCTTTAGAGAGGGAATCCCATTCATATTCATTGGAATCCATTTAAAAACTATCTCTCAATTGGAGGATTCTCTCAACAACCTTTTGCTTGGTTTCTTCTTTTGACTCTTCTTTGTATCCTAGCCCTATTTTGTCCTTAGCATTGGTTATGATAGGTTGTATTGGTTCAATGATACCTTCTTTTCTTTTGCCAACAAGACCTTTTTCATCATATCCCATCTTCTCTAGGATTGTAAAACCTTTACCATATGGTTAAGTTAAAATGTTGGAAGTTGATGCTCATGATGCTTCTTCATCCTTGTATAACCAATTTAAAACATCCTTGTCTTTTGATTCATCCACTAAAGTGCTTGCTTTTACAAACTTGTTGTCAAAGAGTGTGGTTGTTTGTGAGGATAGTTGTCTTGATGTGGATGGCTTCTTGTAGACACATAAAATATACCGATTGACATTGTGCATCTGATCCTGACTTACTAACACCGTTTCTTCCTAAATCATCCCTCGGTTTGACCATTTAATCAAACCTCCTTATTTGATTAAATTCATCAACATTCCTCTCTTAATTGAATAAATCATTTTATCTAATTAAGTCAATCCCTTTTGTTAATTAAATCAATCCATCTGATCTAATTATCCCTATTTAATTAAATAATCAATTTATTTGATTAAATCTCTAAAGTCTATTCATTAAATTAAATAAATTAAAACCTTATTTGATTTAATCTAACACCATCTCTTTTAATTAATTAAACCAAAATCCTTATTTAATTAGCCTCTTATCATATTCCTCTCTTATCTGATTTAAATAAATCCATAAATTTGAGTCAAATAAGTCAAATAGGTCACATCATCTAACCTCTCTTATTAAATTAATAACCCTTAATTAATTTAATCTCATCTCATGTCCCATCCTCTAGATAATGCAAGTTGCACATGAAAATAGATTTAATTCATTTATTAAATCTCTATTTTCCTCACAAGGCATCTCTTGGAATATTCTCTCAATTTGAATTCAAAAATTCCAAGTCAACATGTACATCCAACAAGGCAATAAATTTATCTTACATGTCCTTTTCCTTGAGCCAAGTGGCATTTATTGCATTTTCTCTTCCCTCTTACAAGTCATTTCAACAAATTTGAAATTCAAAATTATGCATTTATTGGCACAAACCCCAAATCTTGCACATCCTCCATCCATTCATAGCTTGACAAGTGGCATCTTTCCATTTGATGAATGTTAGTCCCACATTGCTCAAATTTGGACATTCATCCATTTTGGAATTCTATAAATAAAGTTCTCATATCCTCATTTGATCATCCACAATTTATGCAAAGTTACCATGCTCAAATATCTCTCAAATTTCATCCATTATCATTGAGTTCTTAGTTAGGTTTGCAGATTTTTGGCTTGGAGCTCTCATCCTTCACCAACAAAGTGGATCAATCTACATCAACATATCAAAACTTTAATCTTAGGAATTGGGAAAGGGGCAATTTTCACATCAAATTGGCACCAATTCCCCCATGGGATCATGATTTTGCACATTTAATTAGGATTGAATCCATGTTTCTTTGTTTCATTATGCTTTTCATTGTTTTCTTTCCTACTTTGAGTTTGTAAATGGATTTCATGGGGAATCCTTGTTTTGGCTTGCAATCTCTTGTCTAACTTGTTTATTCTTGTTGTTTTGCAGGTACCAAGGTTGGGGTTCACACATTTGGCACTAGAAGGAGGGTAGCATCTCACTTTCAATCAATTTTTCCCAAAATTTCTGCATTTTTTCCTCACACACAGAAAATTCTAACGCTGGGAGCTCAACGTCACTTTTTTCGCACCGCTGTCTCTTTAGCATCGCTATATAGCACTGCGAGAGACTCAAAGAGTGACGCTGGACTCATCTTGCCAATAAAATTTGAATTATAAACTACACCGCTGGGCTCGTTGACTCACAAACATTTTCAAAAATAATCAAACTGCGACTCTGGGCGAAAAGTGCAATGCAGTTGAGCTCTTTTTCCTGACACAAAGCGATGCTGACTAGCAAGCAGCGTTGTGATAACACCGCTTGGAAATCAAACTGCGATATAGTCACAAAATCTGACACTGGAAGGGAGTAAAAAGGGGAAATTTAATTTTAGCATGTGTCATTTGATTAATGATTAATTTGTTCTCTGTTTTCTGCTTTGATGTCTTTGTATTTTTCAGAATCTGACTGGCTTTTCTTCCTTGTAGGTTGGAAATCGAAATTGAAAGAAGGAGAAGCATGAGGAGGATGTTTCATCAAATCAAAGTATTTTTAAACACTTTAGTGTTTGCTTAACACTTTGTTAAGAAATTGTTATCTTTTTTCTTCCTTAGGACACTAGTTTTCATTTGGGTTTAAAAAGAATCTTTCAATTTCTTCTTGCAAAGGTTAAAATGAACATTAGGACCACAACATACTAGATTTTGTTTCTTGGAGTAAAAAATTGAGCAAATGTCTCTCACTTTTCTTTTGGTGCTTAAAAAGAACTCACATTTTTCTTTGTGGATTTAAAAAGAACAAGTGCAACTTTGTTTTTGTGAAAGCTTACTTGAACTAACCACATTGAAAAAGGACGTATACGCTTCTCTCGCGCTTTATAGCGATCTTGAGAATCAAAAGCCCTTTTTCATGATTTTAAGTTAAGAAAAAGCAATCATCTTCACACTTCGATTTGGGTTTAAAATTGAACAAGATCTTGTGCGAGTGTGAGTGGGAGAATTTTCACGTATATTCTCTCTCTTTGTTGCCATCAAAGATTGATCAAGTTACGGATTTTTTTTTCACTCACTTTTATTTATCCTAGAGGGCCTCCCTTGGGGAAAAAGTACTCACCCAAGGGAACGACTCAACCAGTAACACTCTAAAAACAAGAGTATTTCTAACTGGGATATAAATGTGGATATTGGAAGAAACGCCAATATCATGCGGTTGATTCCGACGAGATGGATCCGTAAGGGGACTCTCGCCGTATGGGTCAATCTCTATGAACGGAAAGTCCTTATTAAAACCCATGTGCTAGAATTTTTCAAAATCCTTTAATCTATTTGTTGGTGCAAGAACGGTCGTTCTGAAGCCACCCCACACTTTTATGGTCTTTTAGTAGAAATGGAAAACATGCCATGGGAGTTTCATGGGTGTTGATGCTTGGCTACCCCATATAAGTGAGTGTCGTGGAGGGGAGCCAGTGGGGTCAAGCATCTAACCATTCACTAGAGATAAGCGTAGCTGGACTTGTCCAAGTGGGAATCCAAAAAATATTGTCTTACACATCCATAGGGTTGTACTTATTCTTGGGTTACCAAATGCATTGCTTGATCGAAAACGTCTCAAAAATAAACACTTAATATCATCCAAATTTCAAACCCTTTTGGAAAACAAATATACTTGACTCAATCTATATGTTATTGCTTGCCCTTGGGATTCACGTCCTTAGAGGTTTCTAAACATTAGGTTATATCTTGATTTGTCTCCTTAAGTAAACAATAGGGAAACCCTTACCTTAAGTTCATTGAATTTCCACATAACATATCTTGTGGGGTTTGAAGAAATTAATACATTGGGCATCTTAGTTTGAAAACTTAATCATAAGAAAGTGTTTTTGGTAAAATAAAGCCATTAAGAAAAGCTAAGTAAAATGAAATTTCATGTGTGTTGAAGACTCATGATTCCAAAATCCAAAGCAAAGATCATTGTTTCAAAATCCAAAAATGTGTGTTCAAATTAAATCATTCTTTGGTCACAAAGGTCTATAGGAAGCATTTGCATGTTCTTCAATACCTAGGTCTAGGCAAACAAAGTGTTTTTTTTAGGGTCATCTTAGGATAAAAAACAAATCAAAATCTTTTTCATCCACCCTTAAAAATATCAAACATTATCTCACCATCACCTTTTGAAAAATCTTGAAATCATCCCTATGCTAGGATTTTTTGGCAAAACCAAAAATCATCAAAATCCTTGAGACTTAATCCTTGAAAAACATTATCAAAGTCACTTTTGACTAGGTATATGTAGATGCATTCTTTTGCATATGCTTAGTCAAAGTCATCAAAATCATCTTGTTTAGCTTAGTATATGTGGATGCATCCTTCTTCGTATGCTTAGCTAAATTATCATCTAATTTGAATAGGTGTGGGTAGATGTATCCTTCTCCCTACACATATTCAAAACATCATCCTTTGAACAAAGTTACCCCTTAGATAATCATCCAAGATCTTAGGGTCTTTTTGTTCAAAATCCAAAAAACAATCAAAATCAATCAAGATCAAGGACAAAATCAAAAGGAAAATCAAAATCTGAAACATATCCAAAAGTCCCAAAAATCTTAGCATCTCCCATCAAGATTGATCCAAAAAGACTATAACATCACCCATCCCTTACATTACCACCATATCATCTCTTGATCCTTAAAGATATTCTAAAATTTTCCATAAAATAAATATCAATCCAAAGAATCAAGAGATTCATCTCTCCCATTATTAAAAATTGATCCTTGTTTTATGGTTCAAACCAGATCTCAATACAAGAAGATCATGGAAGCTAACAAAGAAACACCCGCTTCAAGTGATCTTAGCCAAACAAACATTGAAATGAATCCCTCTGAATCAAGCAATCCTTTGACCATCTCATCATCCCAAAATACGCAAGAAGAAACCCAAGGGGAGGATCTTACCTTTGGAATGTCTCACGAAGAAATAACCGAAATGCTCCAAAATCTGGAGAAAAATAAAATTATCAATATCATGATGAGACTTAACCCTTCATTATACATGCTTGAATTAGCAAAACAAGGGGCCAAGTTACCCTCGGATTTTGATGTAAGTACCATAGTGGAGACATCATTTCCTCCAATATCATCCACCATTCCCATCTCATCTACACCCCCATCCCAAAACATCATGCAAAACATTCTGAAAATCACGACATATTTTGCTCCAACCCAACCGAATGTTAACAAGGGAAATGCATTTCTCAATGCTCTTCAAGCACACCCCCTTGTTAATAATAAAAACTTGGATGCAAACACCACCTTGGAACAAAACATATCTGAAAACCCATTACATAAGAATGTTCCTCTCACTTTCCATCATGATCCATCATCAACATTTTTCTGTGCAACACCTCAAACTCCTCTCCTCAAAAATTCGCAAGAGGAAGGAGACATGTTCAGACCAGGGGGAATCTTTGAAACCACAACATTTTCACAAGAATTCGCACCTCTCACATTTCCACCTCTTCCACCATTGCCATCATCATCCACATCACTCCTTGGTTTAGGGCTTCCCCCTCTACCAAGTATCAATCAAAACAACATCCCAAATATCAACCAAAGCATTATGTCAAACACTCAAAACTTGTCGTTGACATCGCAACAACAGATGAAAAATACACGAGCAATCACAACATCATCAAACACCCCCTTAACATCGCAAAGATGGTATCTCAAGGACCAACCACATAAACAACACCATCCATCACTCAAAACACCAACACCACCTTCACAAACACCATTCCAAATCCACCACCACCCCCACCACCACCAACTTCCACCACATCAAGGAAATACAACGCAGCATTGCAAGTTGCTTTCCAAAGAGGATTCCAACAAGTGCAAAAACAAAAAGCCAAACAACTAGCTACTCAGCAAGCTGCTCAAGCTGCCCAAGCAACCCAAGCCACTTTACAAGCGCAACAAGCCCAAGCTTTATTGCAACAACAACAACAACAAGCCGCCCAAGCCGCGCAAGCATTGCAAGCATTAAAAGCACAAAAGATTGCTCAAGCACAAGCTCTATTGCAACAACAAGCAACACAAGCACAAGCTGCACAAGTGCAAGCTCAATATCAGGCACAACAAACCCAATATCAAGCACAACTTCTTGCACAAAGACAAGCAACGCAATTGCAAGCATATCAACAAGCAATCAAGCAATATCAAGAGCAGCAAGAATTAGCTGAATTGGTAGCCCAACAACAAGCGTTGTTGGAACAAAAAAAAAGCACAACAACAAGCAAAAATCTTAGCGCAACAACAACAAGATCAACAATAGGCGTTGTTCATACAAAAGTAGGTGGAATCCTACCTTGCTCAGTAGAACATACAGATACCATCACCAACCAACCCATCCATCCAACCCATGATTAGAACACCCCAAAACACTTTCATCCCACCCTCTGATATGCAAAATGATGTAATGACACAAATCAAGTTGCTCTCGCAACAGGTGCTCCACCTTCAATCAGGGCGAACAACAAAGACACCAAGCAACTTGTGTCCCTATCCATTTGATAGGAGCCTAGTAATGAAACCATTCCCTAAGGGATTTGAGATCCCCAAATTTGAAAAATATTGTGGGATAGGAAACCTTGAAGACCACATAAGGGAATTCTAGGTTCATTGCATGGAAGTCGCATATGACGATACTTATCTGATGCAGCTATTCCCTAGGAGTTTGGTAGGCCACGCTATGGAATGGTTCTCTCGCTTACCTTTGGGCATTAGGACATTCCAAGAAATTATGGACGCATTCATCAAAAATTACGCATGCAACATTGCAATGGATGTTAGTTTAGATGAACACTTAGCTTTGAAACAAGGAAAGGGTGAATCATTCGCTTCATTCCTACAATGATGTCAATCCAAGGCCAATCAGAGCAAGTGGACCATGCTAGAAGAACAACAAGTTTGCACCATCATAGCCAACCTTGAAGGCCGCTTGGCATTCCATCTCAAGGTTCAGGGCATCACCACATATGATCAATTGATCCCCAAAGTGCTCGGCATCAAAAGAGGCCTCATGACTCAACCCACAGAATCAACATCATACCCTGAACAGCAAAACAACCGCCCACCATCCAATTACAACGATAAACCTCGCACGTGGGAAAGAAACAAAAACATTACTAATGATGGTGTCGTTGATGCCAAGGTGGTCATTAGTGCTCCTTGCCAACATACACCCGCACCAAAAATTCAAATCCAACACCACAACAATCATCATATGACACAACAACGAAACCACAATCCAACAATCAATAATCTCAATGACCAAAGAGGACCACCCCAATGCAAGAGTTATCCCAAGTGGAAGTACACCACCTTGGGGGAACCACTTGAGGACATAATGAAAAAGTTGATAGACGAAAAACTCATCAAAGCACCCACATTTGAGAATTACCAAGAACTAGATGTAAAACCTCCTTGGTACAATGAGAATCAAATTTGTGAGTTCCATAAAATCAAAGGCCATACCACAAATAGTTGCATGAGATTGAAAAACATCATTCAAGATCTCATCGATAAAAGAATCATAAATGTGGAACAACCTACAAGAAATCAGGATCTTAAGATATATATGAATCCGATGCCAAATCATGGTAACAAAGGGAACAAAAATGATAAAGGGAAAGGAACACACTTAAACATAAGTAATGTGTATGAAATAGTTGTCGCCTCCTTAGATGAAAACTGCATGGTTATCACCATCAAAGGCACCTATGCTGATTGTGGGGTCACCACAAGAGGTGGTAAGGTATCCATCGTAGGATCATCCCAGCCAAACAAAGCCCCTACATCTAGATCTGTTCCTAATGGCTACAATGTCCTAGATCAACCCAAGAGAATGCCAATGCAAATCTCCATCATGGAGTTGCTAAAAAAATCATCCACCCATAGGAAAATCCTTGAAGAAGCGTTGGCCTCATCCACTGTCCCCGTAGACCTTGATGCGGAGAAATTACAAGCTATGGTTGGAAATATCTTTATGCCAAATCTCCTTACATTCTCTGACCAAGATTTCCCCACCCAACCATCTCACAACCATGCACTTCACTTGGAAGCCATAGTACATAAGGGAAAAATAAAAAGGGTCTTGGTGGATGGAGGTGCAGTTTTGAATATCTGTTCTCTCAGCCTCATCAAGCAGTTGAAAATACCAGAAGATTCTATCGACAAAGGGAAAGGTATCATGATAAGAGCATATGATGACCAAGAAAGAGTGTCCCGGGGCACAATCAAACTCCCTATTCAAGTAGGGCCCACTCTCATGGAAACCACTTGTTAGGTCTTAGACCTTGACTTGCCATATAATATCCTCCTAGGATGCCCATGGATCCATGCGATGAAAGCAGTAGCATCAACCTTCCACCAATGTGTGAAATTTACACATAATGGACAAGAAGTTACCATCCATGGAGATCCCAAACCTTTCTCTTACTGCAAAAATCTTGAAGCAAAGTATTACAAAATACCCCAAGTACCAAAAAATGATGAGGGCCCATCCACACCATACATCAATCCCACCACTCTCGTGTCCACTTCTGTGACAGAGACACCCACCACTCCCGCCATTCCCACCATTTCTGACAACAAGCTCATTATCTAGGATGACAATTATGGAAGCTATAAGCTCCCTAACAATTCTTTTGTGGTAGGAGAGTTACCACAATCTCCTAGATCACGGGGACATCCACAAGAAAATCAAGCCTCCACATCCCAAACGTCTCCTGAAAACTATCCCACCTTTACAATTTGGGGGGATCTTGGACGAGAAGTTATCGAGGGAGATTCATCTCACATGTTGTGTCAAGATGAAGGACCAACAACAAATTTACCAATGGACGAAAGAAGCAAGGGTCTACAAATGATGCTTGCAATGGGCTACGACAGAAACCAAAGACTAGGAGAAAATGACAATGGGCTCATAATACCTATCATGCCAGAGATGTGACCCATAACAAATCTTGGCCTTGGATGTACCCCTCCGAGTATAACCATACGTGGCTGAAGTCCTTCAATTAGAGCGGCTAATAAACCTCCTCAGCCAACCGCAGCAAAAGTATGCTTACCAATATCCACAGGTAGAGACATACATAACTTTATAACTGACATTTATAATAGTAGTGATGATGAGGATTCCATGACAAATCTACCTAGGTTATTTGAGGATACCGCTCTTTGCATGATGAACACCCTCTCCTTTGAAATAGACAATCAAAATCATGAGATCCATTTAGTATATCCCCAACTTATCAACTATGACCAACAAGGACCACCAGTTCTTGACACATTCGAAAATGATGAGGCACTCTCAGAATTCACGGGATTGAGGGAAAAAATTGTAGATGGAGATCATAAAGCAGGGTTTATAATAGAGTTGGACACACATGCCTATTATGGGGAAACAATTAAATCCTTCAGTCGCAAAAGTGAGAAACAAAGAATCATATCTAAGTCCTTGAGTGAAAACCACACTGTGGCACTCTCTAACAAGAAAAGAGTAAAAAGAAAGGACGTATCCAATGGTGAAAACCTCTCTGAGGCACTTGAGGATGGGGGATTCAATCTTCCTTTAAGAGTTATTCATCAAGAAAAGTCAGCAGTCTTGGTAGAAAAATGCAATCCGGTCAACCTAGGAACAGAGGAGTCCCCGCATATCACATTTTATGCAGAATCGCTACTTTCAGAAGAGCAAGAGCTCCTAGTAGCATTCCTAAGGGAAAGACAAATAAACTTCGCATGGAGTTATGCTGACATGCCAGGGCTTGATCCAAAGATTGTGGTTCATCACTTAGCAGTGTATCCAAAAGCAAAGCCTGTCAGACAAAAGCTTCAAAAAATGCACCCTCAGATCGCCTTATTGATCAAAATGGAGCTAAAAAAGCTACTAGATGCAGGATTTATACGACCAATAGATTATCCAGAATGGGTATCAAACTTGGTACTTATTTCAAAACCTGATGGAGCCATTAGAATTTGTACAGACTTCAGAGATTTGAACAAGGCATGTCCAAAAGATGACTTCCCGCTTCCCAATATTGACATGATAGTAGATATGACAGCATGACATGGGATGCTATCACTAATGGATGGATTTTTAGGATACAATCAAATCATGATAGCTAAAGAGGATCAACACAAGACAACTTTCACTTGTCCATGGGGGACTTACTGCTGGAACATGATGTCATTCGGCCTAAAGAATGCAGGAGCAACATATCAAAGGGCCATGACATTGATATTCCATGGCATGATCCACAAGACAGTTGAAGACTATGTCGACGACATCCTAGCTAAATCCAGAAAAAGGAAAGATCACATAGCAACCCTAAGTGCCATCTTTGACAGACTGTAGGAGTACAAAGTCAGACTAAATCCCAAGAAGTGTGTCTTCAGTGTACAATCAGGTAAATTGCTAGGATATATAGTGTCCATGAGGGGTATCGAGGTGGATCTGGAAAAAGTGAAAGCAATACTCGAAATGGAAGCACCAAAGATATTAAAACAATTGAGATGCCTCCAAGGCAGACTCCAATCCATCTGACGATTCATAGCACAACTAGCAGATAAATAGAACCCATATTCTCACCTACTCCACAAGGGAGTAGCGTACAAATGGGATACCAAGTGCGAAGAGGCATTCAACAAGATCAAGGAATACCTACTAACACCACCAATCTTAATGCCACCCATCCCAAAGAAACCATTGATCTTATACGTGTGAGCAACAACAACAGCCCTTGGAGCTCTCCTAGCTCAACATGACAAAAATGGAATGGAAAGGGCTATCTACTATATCAATAGAACAATGGTTGGGCATGAGCTAAACTATTCATTCATCAAGAGAGAATGCCTCGCAGTAGTTTTTGCATCACAAAAATTCAGACATTACATGTTGGCACACAAGATAAAGCTCATCACCAAGATTGACCCTCTCAAGTATTTACTATCAAAGGCAATGCTCACTAGAAGAATGGAAAAATGGGTGATGATATTGTCAGAATATGACATCGAATATGTGGAGAGGAAAGCAATCAAGGGAAAATTCATCACAAACCAACTGGCAGAAGCACCTATTTATTCTGAGAATCCTCTTGTCTTAGAGTTTCTAGATGAATCCATTTTTAACCTCAACATAGCTAACCACTGGAAACTATACTTCGATGGCTCATACACACAACATGGATCAGGAGCTGGTGTCTTCTTCATCACCCCACGAGGGGATTGCATACCAAGGTCATACAAACAGGCATTTCCTTGCACTAATAATATTACAGAATACGGGGCCTTAACCATAGGTCTCAAGATAGCAGTACAATGGAACATCATAACTCTCAAAGTGTACGAAGACTCTCAGTTGATCATAAATCAAGTCAATAATGAATATCAGACCAAGGATGACAAGCTCACTCCATACAAGAAATTGGTGGAGACTCTAAAAGAATCCTTCATTGAAATAACATTTGAGCAAATTCCTAGAACCAACAATAGAGCAGCAGATGCCATGGCAACAATTGGGTCCCTATTAGACATCCCTCACAATGTTCCAAAATATGAATTCCTGATCGAGCAACTTCTCATTCCCACATTCAAGGTACCAGAATCAGAATATGTGTGTGAAATCATTGGTCCTAGTGATTCTTGGTACCACGAAATTTACACATACCTTCAAATAGGAGTCATACCCGCTGACCTACCATCAAACCTAAAATGAACCTTTGTTAAAAGGAATCCAAATTTGTCATCCTAGGTGATACGCTATACCGTAGAAGCATAGAAGGTACCTTACTGCGCTGCCTAAATGCTGAGGAGGAATTGACTGCTCTAACTAAAGTACATAACGGTATCTGTGGTTGACACTCGAGTGGAATGACCATAGCTAAGAAACTACTGAGGATGGTGTATTATTGGCCCACAATGGAAAGAGAAGCACATGATCATGCCAGAAAGTGTCTACAATGTCAACAACATGGGGACCTCATCCATGCTCCAGCTCAAGAGCTTCATCCTATTGTCACACCATGGCCCTTTTCACAGTGGGGACTTGATCTCATTGGAAAAATTGCACCCACCTCATCTAATGGCCACAAATTCATCATAACCGCAACAAAGTACTTTACTAAGTGGGTGGAGGCCATACCCATGATGTACATAACTGGGAAGCAGATTTCAAAGTTTATCTTGAACTATCTCATTTGTTGTTATGGTGTTCCACAAGCCATTATCTCAAATAACGGGACACCATTCAAGAATCAAGAGGTTCGTGACTTATGCGAGAAATTCAAAATCCAACATCGCTTCTCTACCCCATACTATCCCCAAGGCAATGGCCAAGCAGAAGCTGCTAACAAGACCATTCTAAAAATCATCAAGAAAACAGTCAATGACGCAGGTCGTGACTGACACCTACAACTTAATCCTACCCTTTGAGCATATCTAACTAGTATCTGCACACCCACTGGCGCCACCCCCTTCTCCTTAATCTACGAATCAGAAGGCGTACTCCCCATTGAGATCGAACTCCCATCCCTCAGGATATCACTGCAAAACCTCATCACAGATGAAGAGTACTGGGTATCAAGATTAAATGAGCTAGAGCTACTGGATGAGAGATGTATAGATGCTTTAAATCATTTGCAAGTCAATCAGAATAGACTCAAAATGAGCTACAATAAGAAAATCAGAAGCAGGACGTTCCAAGTCGGAGAACTAGTCTTAAAAGAAAATCAAAAGAATGTCCCAAACCCAAGCAGCAAAGGCAAGTTCAAACCTAATTGGTTAGGAACTTTCATCATCACAACAAGTTATAAGTCAGGGGCATATCAGTTATCAACACCTGAAGGGGAACCTCTGCAGGAGCCCATGAATAGCTCTCATCTCAAAAAGTTTTATGCCTAAATCTTTTAAGGTATAGAACCAAAAAATCCAAAAAAATCAGAAAATGTCCTTAAAAAATGGTTACTTCAGTGAAAACCTAGAAAACAAGCGTCTTGGTAACAAAAAAAGCAAAAAAAAAAAAAGGAAAAGGATAAAAAATAGTAAAGAGAAAAATCGTCCTCTAGTGAAAACCACTTCGGTGGCACTTTGGGCAAGTACCTTGGTGAAAACCTGGCAAACAGGTGCCTTGCATAAATAAGCACTTTCCATCCACCGGATCTTTACGGCTTGTTCTGCATCATCCATCCATTTTTCCATCATCCATCACATACGTCTCCATCCATCACACATCCACTCATCCGCAGCATAGCTTGGTCCTATTTTTGTATCATGATCCCTCCTAGTACTACTCGGCCCATCCTCAAGGTCAGTTTTCCCTGCCTTTATCAGAGTAGTCTATTGCATCACATTGGGGGCATGTTCTTATCGGATCGGATTCGTGTATATTCTTAAAATCAAAATCAAAAATCCAAAACATCAAAAAAAATCCAAAAACATCAAAAAATCAGAAAATCCAAAAACATCAAAACATCAAAAAATCCAAAAATATTCAAAACATATCAAAATCTCAAAATAGGTCAAAAATTCAAAAACAAAGTCGTCTTGTCGAACTATGTCGTCTCTAAGCTTGAACGTAGGCAAGGTTGATCTTTGATCATCCCCCAAGACACTTAGGTTAGTCCTTTAAGAGTCTGTTAAAATAAGCTTACATTTCATCATGTATATCTTCATCTGTAAATCAGTCATTAGTCGAACTATGTGGTCTCAGCATGTATAACGTAGGCAAGGCTCATCTGTTGATTAGCCCCCAAGGCCCCTAGGATAGGTCTTTAGGTTAGTCTCTTCTTCAAAATCTCAAAAAATCCCAAAAACATTTAAAAAATAAAAAATCAAAACATTTGAAAATCTTGAAAAAATACCAAAACAGCCTCAAAACATTGCAAAACTCCAAAAACATCCAAATTTTGAAAAATAAAATAAAAAAATCCATCTGTCTCATCTCGCTTGCACCCGCAATAACACCATCCATAATAAACTGATCAACATCCTCAATCTTTGGCAAGATAATCAGAAACAAGTCTAGCAGGTTGAAAGAGAAAACTCCAAATGTCAAGTCTCAGGTTTAAGTCAATACGTAAACAAGTTGGTCAATTCTTGTGTCTCGATAGCCCATCATCGAAATGGTCCCATATCAATCATCTGATAATGTCATGTCCTAGGATGAATCCTTCCTATAATGGGTATTATTTATCAGAAAGAACACTTTGGGTAAATGAAATGACGTACCACTATCCACTAACATGTCCTAGGACGAATCCTTCCTACAATGGGCATTATATTTTGGCAATAAGTTTTGGTTCCTATCCTTAGAAAACACATCCTCCTTTGGCTAGCGGTAGTGAAGAACATCAGCTTGTTTGTTTACTTTGTCTTCGGCTTTTGATTTATCTTATTGCGCTCATTCCAAGGATCTCTCGATGATATCTGAACAAAGGAGTTAGAGAGATAGGAATGGGGAAACAATCATTATCCTTTTGTCTACTGTGCTTGTTGGACGTTCTTGTAATATAACTTGGCGAATACTTGCTCTGTTAGATATGCATAGAGGAGGTCTAGGGAAACTTGTTGACTATTGGATGGATAGGTTTACCTTTCCATGTTTTGGTCTGAGATGTTTGAAACTTCTAAAGTGCATCCTAGCAAGGTTTTTGTATTTCAGGTGTGAACGAGGATATTCCTATCTGCTTGTTAGGTCAAAGTCCATCTCACTAGATACAATGCCATCTAGGTTTTCTATACCTGATGCATCGTACCACGTGTGTTATCAAACATAAGAAATCGTGGCCCTTTAAAAATCCCAATTCCTCGGCAAGTAATCATCATCATCATCACCATTTGCATCTGCATCATCTTGTGTCTTGTTGGAATAATTTCTTCTTTTCTGGCTAACCGCACTAACAAAGTACTATGATAGTTCACCATCATCATCATCATCATCGATCCTGCATCCAAAAATCATTAGCATATTACATAAACATATCATATATGCATTGCATTTCCATCATCATATAAGCATATCATCATAAGCATTTTTCAAAAATAGATGCATCCATTTCATTGCATTACATCCAAAACATCACATAACATTTACAGAAGCATTTCATAACCATTTTTTGCATAACCATACACAATAGGTATTTAGGCATTTAACTCATTTGCATACATGCTTGTATAGCATCATGACATCACCTCATCACATTACATTCATATTACATTACGTATCCTCATATTACTTTGCATCACATACATTACATCACCATTTAATACGTTTAGGATAATAACATTTGTTATTCTAAGCATCTCATAGAACCATCTCATTTGCATTAACACCATCTCATTTGCATCATATCACGACCATCACATTCATATTACATCATCCATATCATTTCATAAATCATTCATTGCATAAATCATTCCACATAAACATAAATGGAATAGTCCATCACATATAAAGCATACATCCAGTCATAAACATGTTATAAGCATAATTCACACATCGTTTCACACGTACACCATAAATCATATCATTTTACATATTAGATTATCCCATTTACATCAACATAAATAGATCATCATATAGATAACATCATTGCACATCACATTTTGCATATCATAGGTTAGCATAATATAGATCTGTTAGTCATAATCATTTGCATAAATATCATTAGAAATAAATGCATCCATAACATATAGAAGTAGAATCGTACATGCATAAATAAAGAGAACACATTGCATCACATCAAAATCGGCTCATATATATATCATCAACTGTCATAGTACAAAGAATAAATCAAATCACTGTACATATGTGTCAATCAGTACAAAAAGCCCATTAGGATATCAAAAATGAGCCCATAAGGCACAAAAAGTATCATAACATCTTGATCAGGCTCGGTCTCTGTGAATGCTACCCTCGCCTCTATCACCGTGACCCTCTGTTGGTTTGTGGCTAGCCCGCTCTGAGTACTCTGGTACCTGCTCTGCTCTGGGTATGGCCTCGTGATAAAACCGCCAATAATACTCTGCCTCTCAGGCGACATCCCTGTAAGAGCAAACTGATACTGTACCTTGGGAGGAGGAGGTTGTCATGCTCTCTATCTGTTGTCATCGTCCTAGCTTTGTGGCTTCCTGTAGCTCTGCACCCTGTCTCTACTGCACAGCCTGGTCCCTCTCGGCCCTGAGCTGCTCTCTCTCGGCCCTCGCTTGATCTCACTCGGTTGTCATGGCCTGGACCTGGGCTTGTAGTTGTGCAATCAAAATATCCTGTGCATCCGCCTGACCCGCTGACTACACCTATGGCTGCACCCGAGGTTGATCCTCATCTCCTGGTGGCTCCTGCTGCTGATCCTACATATGCACATCTCCATGCCCTGGCTGGACTAGAGGCACTAGCGGTGGATCTGGTCAAACCTTGGCTCTCTGTCCTCGTCCTCCCCCTCTACCTCTAACCCTCCACACATCTGGAACTGCACCCGGTATCGTCAACCGAAGCGGAGGCTAGAACCAATCCCTATAGGCCTAAGTGGTGCCTGGATCTGTTAGCCCCTGATCATAGGCCCATGGCCAGGCCACTAACTATCAAAAGTTGTCCACTACCTTTGAAGCAGGAATATATCACCCCCATGAGATTTGTGTCATGGTGCGGGTAAAAACGGTTACATAATCATCATCGGGACAATCCTGCGGCTCCCTGAACTGACGCTGCACATGCCTAGGTAGATAGCTCTCGAGCATAGTATGCTCTCACCCCTACATGAAAAAATCCTGGTGGCAGAAAAACATTTGGTCAGCATCATCAGCCCATCCAGGCCGACCAAGGTATGGGCGCCAGGTAAACACCTACATCTCGTCTAGAACCCTTCTCCAATAGGGGATCTCATGCTCGTCGGTGTGAGTGAAGGATACACTGGCTTTGTATCATGCCACGAGGGGATCGTCTGGCCCCATCAGAACTGAAATGACATGTTGACGTAGCACAAAAATGTGCTCCCACACCCAGATGTGAAGTAGGGTCACCCCTGCTCCTAGTGCTCTATCATCCATATAAACATACTCGAGAAGGTCTCGGTATAGTGAGGCGAGAAGAACAGGCCCCCATGCAAAGCGAACCGGCCTGTCTCGGACCATCCGCTCCCAGCAATATCCCCAGCCGGGACTGAAATATTGCCCTCGCCTGTTAAAGGCAATAAGGCCTGAAATGATAGCTGCAATCACCCAGCGGTAGGGCAGTGCCAGGATCCGGTGGTGCTCAAGCTCTATCTGCCCCTCATAGAAGACAATCTCATCTGTAGCAAGGACTCGGAAGCAGGCCTCGCGTCCCTCATCCATATCAAAGATATTCCAATGACCGTGAATAGGAAATCGTAAAATCTGCCAAACGTCCTTTAGGGTGACGGTGGCCTCACCAGTGGGAAGATGGAATGAAGAGGTCTCACTGTTCCATCTCTCGGCCAACACTAACAACATCCCCAAGAGAGTATGAATCAGTGTCACGTATGCAATGTGTCAGAACCCCACAATCCAGAGTCGGTCTTGGTCCCTGTCGCTCAGGTTCTACAGATAGCTGGCCAGGTCTTGTGACCTGTGCTCTCGAGAGTAGAGCTCCCTCACCCCGTCCTGCATCAAGGAAGGTCACCATGTTAAAATTTTTGAAAAATTCTTTGTCGAGTCCTCAAAAAAACTTCCCTAGCAGTGCAATCTGTAATGGTGTCGCAGTTTGATTTTAATCAAACTCTGACGCTAGGGCTGAAAGGAACCAAATCGCATTGTTGCGGAGCGGTTTCCCTCCTAGCGGCGCACTTTTGACAAAATTAACGCCGCCATGTCGCACTTCGTAAATCCACTCGCTGGCCTCAAGCTTAGCGTTAGAGTTTCTAAACTCCAAACTGCACCGCGGTGGCGCTATTCAGCATCGAGCGACACGGTTTGTCTTCTAATTGGTGCCATATAGTGCCGCTGCAGATGGACCGACTCTTTAAAGCATTAATTGAAGCATTAAATGAAAGACGAAGCTCACGTAAGGACCACTTACCGGTGCCTCAATGCTAGGTGGCTGCTGGTACGTCTGAACTCGATCCGAAATATGTAAGGGAAGCTGTCGTTGCGCCATATCATCTGGAGGTCTCAGCTCAAATCTCACGATCACTATTGGAGGTGTTTGAAAATAACTTGAAAGTGACCCCTCGGGCCCCATTTAAGCATGAAAATTAGGGTTTTTTCACCGTAATTGGCTATCCTATTAGGGTTTTGGACCCTTGAACCTATTTTTGTCTAGTCGAGGCTTGTTTTTCATCGTTTTATTGCATTTAGACACGTTTTTAGCCTTTGGGAGCCTTTTCGGACCTCTCAAGTACTTTGTCACCCAAAAATTGAAATTTTCGTCCAATCTCTCGAGGGGGCATTATATTGGCATATTCTGTCCCACCAGGCAGCAGTGGGGCAAGTTTTTAAATAACGAAAAGTTTTGGCTTTGATCGAGATTGTTTATTCTTTGAACCAACGCAACAAGTGCATTGCTTCAAAGAGGGGAAAAATGTAGACACAAAATATACCGATTGACATTGTGCATCTAATCCTGACTTACTAACGTTGTTTCTTCTTGAATCATCCCTCGGTTTAACCATTTAATCAAACCTCCTTATCTAATTAAATTCATCAATATTCCTCTCTTAATTGAATAAATCATTTTATCTAATTAAGTAAATCCCTTTTTTAATTAAATCAATCCATCTGATCTAATTATCCCTATTTAATTAAATAATCAATTTATTTGATTAAATCTCTAAAGTCTATCAATTAAATTAAATAAATTAAAACCTTATTTGATTTAATCTAACACCATCTCTTTTAATTAAATAAACCAAAATCCTTATTTAATTAGCCTCTTATCATATTCCTCTCTTATCTGATTTAAATAAATTCATAAATTTGAGTCAAATAGGTCATATCATCTAACCTCTCTTATTAAATTAATTAACCCTTAATTAATTTAATCTCATCTCATGTCCCATCCTCTAGATAATGCAAGTTGCACATGAAAATAGATTTAATTCATTTATTAAATCTCTATTTTCCTCACAAGGCATCTCTTGGAATATTCTCTCAATTTGAATTCAAAAATTCCAAGTCAACATGTACATCCAACAAGGCAATAAATTTATCTTACATGTCCTTTTCCTTGAGCCAAGTGGCATTTATTGCATTTTCTCTTCCCTCTTACAAGTCATTTCAGCAAATTTGAAATCAAAATTATGCATTTATTAGCACAAATCCCAAATCTTGCACATCCTCCATCCATTCATAGCTTGACAAGTGGCATATTTCCATTTGATGAATGTTAGTCCCACATTGCTCAAATTTGGACATTCATCCATTTTGGAATTCTATAAATAAAGTTCTCATATCCTCATTTGATCATCCACAATTTATGCAAAGTTACCATGCTCAAATATCTCTCAAATTTCATCCATTATCATTGAGTTCTTAGTTAGGTTTGCAGATTTTTGGCTTGGAGCTCTCATCCTTCACCAACAAAGTGGATCAATCTACATCAACATATCAAAGATTGCATCTTAGGAATTGGGAAAGGGGCAATTTTCACATCAAATTGGCACCAATTCCCCCATGGGATCATGAGTTTGCACATTTAATTAGGATTGAATCCATGTTTCTTTGTTTCATTATGCTTTTCATTGTTTTCTTTCCTACTTTGAGTTTGTAAATGGATTTCATGGGGAATCCTTGTTTTGGCTTGCAATCTCTTGTATAACTTGTTTATTCTTGTTGTTTTGCAGGTACCAAGGTTGGGGTTCACACACTTCCCATATGGCTTAGGAGCAGATAGTAGCTGTGAAAGACACAATGATTGCTCAAATGAGTATTCCCCCATGCCTTTATCTTTCAACTGGATTTTTTCCACCTATTTTGATAATGAATTAAGTTGAATTTCATGATTTGGTGGAGTAGAATCACTAATACATTTTTCTTTTGACTGAACCTTTTCCTTGGGTTGATTTGATAAAGAATTTGATTGACCTTTGTTACTTGATGGGGTAGAATCACTGATATCCTTATCCTTTGACTGGTCCTTTTTCTCAACCCATTTTGACAAGGACTTTAGTTGTCTTTCATTTTTTGACGAGCTAGGAGTTGGAGCTTCCTTGTTATGTGACACAAAATTATCTTGGATTGTTTTGAGTGTGTTACAATATTGGGGATTATTAGAATCAGCTGAAATGGTGATTTCCTACCCATGGAAAGGGAACTTCAAACATTGGTGATACATTGACGGTACTGCTTGCATCTCATGAATCCAAGGACGTCCCAAGAGTATGTTGTATATCAACTCCTTGTCCAACACTTGGTAGATTATATCTTTTACAACCAATCCCACTTGAATCGGTAGTACAATCAACCCTTGGGAAGATCTCTCTTCATCATCATAGGCTTTTATGGTGATTTTCCTTCTAGCGTCAATAGCATTTTCTGAATATCCAAGTGCACAGATAAGTTTTAGAGTACATATATTTAGGCTAGCTCCACCATCTATTAGAACATGTTTGACCCGATGGTTTTGAATTAAACCTCAATGTGGAGGGCAACGTTATGTGTATGGGTGACTGATACATCAGCATGTTCGGAAAATGATATGCAATGAGGTACGGTCAAGTTTCCTACCATAGCCTAAAATTGACAAACCTCCAAGTTGTTTGGTATTGTAGTGGCTACTAGAGCTTGTTCTAGGATTTCTTTGTGAGCTGGTGAGATTTTGAGGAGTTCCAATATAGATATTTGAGTTGATATTTTTTGTAATTGGTCAACTATGTTGTATTGAGTTGCAAGGGTAGTTGTTTTAGATTTAGAGGAGGCATCAACTCCTTTCAATGTTACTTTGGCTTGACCTCTTGTGATTGTGTTGACTGGTGAATTGTCTTGATTTTCTCTAATTTTAATGACATTAATCTAATTATCATTTGCAACAACATTTGTGATCAGATTTATTGGCCCAATGTCATTAATTTGATGTGATTTGGTGTTGATGTCTCGAGGATGAGTTTCAGCTGTAACAATGTTTCTTTGGCCCTTAATTTCGATGTCCTTGGTTTGATCTTCCACTACTTCAATATGGAGAATGATAGAATCATAAACATAGTTCACATTTTTTCCTTTGGTGTTTGATGAAGAGGATTCTCCCTTTCCGTAGTTTGGTAAAGGATTCTTGAATGCTCCATGATCATTGTTTGTTTGGGGTCCTTCTACAAATATTTTTTTGTTATCAACCAATTCTTGTATCAAATGTTTCAATTGCATGCAGTCATTGGTTTTGTGTCCTTTGTTTCTGTGAAAGTCACAATAATGTGCATCATTCCATGACAAAGGTTTAACTTGTGGTTTCCAACTTCTTGCCTCTGGTAATGTTATAACTTTGGCTGCAAGAAGTTCTTTCAATGTTAATTCTAATGACTGCCCCAAAGGTGTGAATCTTCTTCGATTTGATGAGGTTCGATATGGTGGCTATTTAGCTTCAACATTGCTTGGATTGTTGTTTTGATTGGTGTTTTGGTTGTTGTTTTGGTTGTTGGCTAGATTGTTGTTTTGATTGGTCTTGGTGGCCGTTGCTATCAAGTTAAATACTGGTTTTTCATTTCATGTTTCAGCTGCACCATCATTGTTACTAGCATTCTTGTTTTTTTCCAAAACTTTGGTTTATCACTGTTGTTGTAATTGTTGGAAGAACTTGCTGAGTTGTTTCCTTTGTTGTAAATTTTTATGACTCCTCTTTTAACCAAAGCTTCTTCAATTTTGATTCCATTTTCAATCAATTTTTCAAAGGTGGGTAGACATTGGAATTCCAATCTATAGCTCATCTCATCACTTAGATTTTCAATGAAGATTTCCATCTTTTCCTTTTTAGGTATGGGACAAGAATATCTTGCGAACAATCTTCCCCATCTTTGCAAAAATATGAGGAATGATTCACCCTTTTTTTGTTTGGTGTTGCAAAGGTCTTTCATTGTTATCTTGTGTTGGATGTTGTAAGAGTATTGGGTGATGAATTTATTAACCAACTCTTCAAAGGTTTTAATTGGTCATGCAAGTTTGGAGAACCATTCCAAGCATTTTCCCCCTAGGTTATGTGAAAACAATCTCATCAAGTAAGTTTCTTCATGTGCGAATTCAAGACTCATGGTTCAAAATTCCCTTACATGATCTATAGGATCTATTTTACAATTGTATTTATCATATTTTGGGAATTTACAATGTTTGGGAGAAGGAATCATGTTAATAGTTTGATCAAAAGGATAGGGGAAAATTTCTTGTATCAAGTATCATTTTGAGGTTCCCCTTTGCATGTCTTAAATCTGTTGTTGGAGGTTTTTCATTTGATGAGTTAATGCAACCACTTGTTTTGTATTTTGTGAATCATTTTTTAGGATTTTTAGGAGGTGCTTTCAATTTATTAACATCAAAGTAAGGTGGAATTTTGATACCTAAGTGATTAGCTAGCATTAGGAAGTATTTTTCTCCATCCCTTTCAAAAATATTTTCGAGAAACTTGTGGAGATTTGAATCTTGTTGAGTATGTTGGATGTTTTCCTTAGTTATTTCCTCATCTTCAATGTTTTGGATATTATGAAATGGATTTTCTTTAAGTTCAACCATGGTGTTTTGAGTTTTGATGTTTCGAGTTTCAAGTTCTTTTTCCTTGAGTTTCTACTTTTGTAATCTTGTTTGAATGGGCATACAAGTGTTATAATTTAACTAAAGTTTGATCTTTGTTTGGAGGAGTGCCAAGGATAAAAATGAAGTCAAATAGAATGACAAATTCTATCGATGAGACTAACTTCAATCTGATTATACAACTTTGTTTCATGATGAAAGGATGAAAAATCTTGATGATGAAACTAGGCTTAGCAATTAGAGATGTGATAAGTTTGATGATTTAGGCACTTTGAGATGTCAAATCTTGGTTTAATTTAAAGAATTCCACTTGTAAATGTCAGTTTTAATAAGTTCAAGACTCTATTGTACCTAAGGAATGATTCTGTTTTGAAAAAGATCCTAAATTCTGGTTCAAATTGTTGAATAGGGAATGAATTTAACTCTCAGGTTTTGCATTTACTAGATGCGCTAAAATAGGGTCTGGATGCGCTAAAAGATCAGATAGATGCACTATAAAACTACTTGTATGTGCTAGACTATTCCACATATGTGCCTGAAAATAGACTTAATGTGCTAAAAGATGCTTTGTATGCACTGGAACATAGGGTATATGCACTAAAAGTTGGATTCAATGCACTGAAGGATGACTCAGATGTGCTAGAAAATAGATTAGATACACCCAAAAAAGCCAGGGATGAGCTAGACTACCCATAGATATGTGATTTTATGCTAGTATTATGCAGATGAATATGCTAAAAGGGCTTGAAAATGCACTAAAAGATGGTATGGATGCGCCAGAAAGTGGACTAGATGTGCCAAAAGATGGACTAGATGCACTAGAAAATGACTCAGATGTGCTAGATTTTACCCTATATATGCTAGAAAATGCAGTGAATACGCTAAAACAGAGGCCATATGTGCCAAAATATATCCTAGATGTGCTAGAGTATGCTATAAATGCACTGAAACAGAGGTTGGATGCGCTAATCTAGAAGTGTTCAGTATTTTTGCAAGACTGTCTGGTTATTTTTCTTTTTAATCTATGAATCTAAATGTTTCTAAGGTATGATTTTTTTAACAATGATTTTTGCTTGGTTTCTAGTTTGTGAATTATGAGAATTGAATGCTTTAAGTGGACAAATTCTTGAACTATGACTTCAAAACACAGTAGAAAATTGTCAAACAATTGTTTCCACCTAGGAACTAAGCATTGAGTGTGTATTCAAGAATCTAGTATGATTATTTTGATTTCCATAGGTCAAGAGAAAATAATTCAAGCACTTTTCTATTCTCAAGGGTCACTTAAAATACCACAACCCACATCTTAGAACCATGTTAGCTCACACAGTCGTGTTACCTCCTAGAGGGTGCCCGTGTTTTTTCCTTTCTCAAGTCTTAACCAAGCTTGAATCCTCCACCTTTAGCCAGTAATCCTTGATGGTTATATGGTGAGTATCTTGGGGGCAGATCCTTCCATCCCCTTGCACTGTGATATTAGAAGTGTTTGAAAATTGACTCGGTTGGATTCTACACTAGATTTCATAGTAAGGGTTTCCGTTCAGTGTAGAAAATAGATAAACTCTCTCAGGAGAACCCCCAACCTTTAGAACAAAGGCTTTGGGGATGGTTATCTTGCACATTACCATCGAATTGCGGACTTTCCCCGAATTCGCTTTTGATTATAGTGGGTCAGAAAACTTGGCTTTGGTTGTTCACACTTAAGTCATTTCCGTAGGGTGAGTACTGTTTCCCACTATGGTATGCCTTCTAAAGGTGTTAACAAAAGCATAAAAATAGTGAGTCTAGCATTTTGGTCACCCAGTTAAGGGGAGAGCATAGGCCTATCACTTCAAGCTCAAAAGACAAGGGGTTCTTTAACCTTTTAATTTAACTAGGTTCCTAATTTAATTAAAAGAAGACAATAAAAGCTCCAGCCCCTGCATACATCATCAATAGTTGCATAAATTTGTCTTTGACTAATGTATTAAGTACCTGCAGCATAGAAAACATCAATTAGTTCTCAGGATTTTGAAATTTTAAAAAATTAACCAGATGCGCTATAACAGACATCAGATGCACTAAAATATCATTCGTATGTGCTAAAATAACTATCTTATGTGCTATAATACTATTCGATGCGTTAAAATAAAGATCGAATGCGCTATAAAACCCCCTATATGCACCGAAACAGATGTTGGATGCACCGTAACAGGGACTGGATGTGCTAAAATATTCTTTGTATGCACCGAAAGAACTCATGGTCACGCTAAAAGAAGTTCGTATCCAACTTGTTTACAAAAAATTTTCCAGAAATTGTTAAAAATGGGGGCTGGGCCCCATGGTTTGTGTGAGGTAAAATGTGTAAAGGAATAACAAGTCACACAAGCAATGAAATGTATTACATTAGAAGATTGAAGCACATAATTAATCAAATTAGAAATGCAATCTATTACTAAAACCATTCCATTGTTCTCTATTCTCAAGGATCCTCTAAATCATTAGTGCTCTTAGATTTGTATATTGCTCTATGACTATTCAGATGACAACCTAAGAAATGAGATGATTTCTAAAATACTACATGATTGATATACAAATGATATGATGTTGTTGTAAATGAAAATGGTGATATGACAATGGATATGATACTAAAGATTGTAATGTAAATACTATATAAAGACTAAGATGATAACTACAATGTAGCTATGAAACTAAGCGATGATTCTAAACTAGAATGATAAAACAATTCTAAATGCTAAATTTCTAAATGATCTATGCTCAAAACTCTAAATACTCAAAATGCTCCAATGTTATTTCTGCATAGTAAGTTTACTCAAAGATGGGATGTAAAATCTTGTAGAATGGGCTTGTATTTATAGGATTTCCAAAGCATAAAATGATGTGGCAGCAACCAACGACCAAGATTTCAGCATGGGAAATGAACAGTGGATATGTAAGAAGTTAGAAAGAATCATGGAGGATGTTCCCTTGACTATGAACACCATGCCAAGTGTATGAGGGAATAAAATGTGTGAAAGAGCCAAGTGTCCAAAGTTTGTTTTGGAAATGGTTGAGGATAATGCAATTTAAATATTATACATATTTAAATTCATGTGGCACTTGATGATGTGGCAAGAGGAAAATTTGTAGACATGTGCCTAAATTTAAATTGGGAATTTAAATTTAGTGAGAAGAGTATTAATTAAATAAAACAAACTATTGACGTTTTTTTATTTAATTAAATTTAGAAGAATGTGATTTAACGTGGTAGAATTAGAAAAGTGTGAACTATATAAATAAATTTAGCATTTATTTATAAGTAGATGAATTAAAGGGGCTCATTAATTAAATAAGTTGTATTTAATTAATTAATTGTCTTGACCGATTTTAGGTGTATACAATATCATATCTTGTATGCATCTTTTAGCATTATTGGTCAAATAACATTATTTGTTGCTTCTCTCTTCTATGTAGAAGGTTATATGATGTTGCAAATAAATCACTACTCCTATGATTCCTTTGTGAAACTTTAACATTGGTTTCTCATGTAACCAATGGATTTAAATAGAGGTCAAAACTTGTGCATTTTATATAACTACTTCATCATTGAAGTCATCTACAAGAAGGATTTATTCAATTGATAAGAATTTTTATATTTTACGTTGCAAATATGTAAAAGGAGAGCCATCAATATCTTCAATGGAATAAGATCTAGTAAGACTAGAGGCCAGTAACATACTTTGAAGAAAAGTTTCCTAGAGGAAGGTTTTCTTGCCAAAGATATCCAAAAGAACCTAACAAGTAAATCTAAGCTCTCAAGTCAAATGAAAGAGGTTAAGAAACCTTTATATAAACATGTAATCTTGCTGGAGCCTCTTGTACCAAGGTAGATTTATACCTTGTTAATTGACAACCAATAATGGCTTAAGAAATAGGAAGTGGTTTCTCATCAATATCTTGTTTTAATAAAGAATATTAAGTTATATTTGTCAGACAAAGTCATTGAAGAACCTAGTGAAAAGAAGAGTGAGAAACCATAATTCTATATTTTCACTAAAAGTATAAATTAAAGACTCATAATTTAGTCTCAATAAGAGGATAGGGGATTCCATGGTTTGGACTAGTCCATAGGCACGAGGAACAATGAATCCAAACTTTACCCTATGCATAAAATCCCATTTCTCTCATTTCTTTGCTTCAACTAATTTGACTATTTTCTCCTTCAATTCATCACCATTAATTTTAGTTAGGTTTTCATCCATGTAGATATTTAAAAAAAAGAGAAAAGAGTTTTCTTAGATCTTAAGACTAGAGTTTGTCTTGAATGTTCTTCAACTTGATAATAATAAAATCATCATAAGTAAACCATTCCCTCTCTAGTTGGATTTTAACTTATTTAAGGCAAGTCATCTAACAAGCTAGGTGAATTTTATTTTTACTTTAGGTCTTTAATCTTTAGATTAAAGCCTTCAACTATGTGTCTCTCTTGGACTTGAAATTAGCTTAGATTCTCAAAGGTTACTTGGTTGATTAGTGAATTTGAATGGTTCTAAATGAGCCCACCAAGAATCGTTTTGTTGAATAAAATGCCTTCAACACCATAAAGGATGAGGCTGAAATTGTACCCTAGACAACTTTGATGGAATGGAACCCCATAATCATTTTCTCTAAGTTGAAGATAAATCAACTTAGAGTTGTCCTCTTGAATTAAGTCGCAAAACTAGTTTTGAGTTGTAGTTACCTTTAACAACCTAAGACCATGTAGTATCAACTAGTTCAATTTTGGAGGCTAGCACCATTTTATTCTCTATAGTAGCCAAGATGTTCTCTTTAAGAGTTTCAAATATAGACTCATCTTATGCATATGGAAAATCAATAGTAAATAGCTCTAAAGAGATCAATATGTTTAATTTTTCTTCTATTAATTTATTTTGATTTGTGATTATTCCCTTAAATTCATGGAGTTGTTTATCAACCAAGTCAATCTCATTTTGTAGATCTTCTCTTCTTTGTAATATATCTCGTAGAGCTATAGTATCTCCTTGTTATGCCTTTTGGCAATACTTTTCATTTAAGCAAGTATTATCAAGCATATCATAGGGAAGCTTTTAAAATGAAGAATATTCTAAATACAACCAATATTTTTGATCAAATAAGTTGCATGTAATGTGTCTTATGAAATCTAACACTATTTCTAAATATCATGATTTTTTTTTTACCTAAATAAATTAATTTTGAGTTTTTCCCTACTCTTGCTTCTTAATCTTCACTAATATCTCCTTGTAACTTTAGCATGAAATGAAATAAAGTTTTGTGGTATTCCAAGATGTAGAGAAAAGGAAGCACATTAAACCTATACAATAGAAATAATGCATATATTATTTGAAACTATAATAGAATAAATATTAAATAAAGGCTATACACAATATTTTTACTTGGGAAAACCCTTAAGCTTAAAAAATAAGAAAAATAAAATTCTTCCCTATTGCATAAAGTTCAATCATTCTTCAATATAGACTCGATAGATTTTTGGTACATGATTCTCTTTTCCATAAATCTGACAAGATCCGTTCTTAGGTGGCCTCAGGTGGTGATTCTAATCATCTCCCCATTTTATTGCAAGTTGCTAAAGCTAACTCTAAACCAACTTCCCCATTCAAATTTAATCCCTCTTAGCTTTTGGATGTTGACTTCATTAACTTGGTTAAAATTCTTTGGACTCTCTTTGATGAATCTTCAAATGTATCAACTAGTCTACAAATGGATAAAAACCTTAAAAATGTCAAGGAGGCTACTGTCAATTGGGCACATAAAAAATGTTTGGAATAGGAAAGGTCTCTTTCACTGGTGGAGCAGGAAATGGATATGTTTTATGTTTCTAATTTCCAAACTACCTTTGATGAGGCTTCTAGATTAACGTTGTTGGAGTTGGAACAAAAAAAGAAAAATATTTTGGCTGATCTAGAGGCTCAATGGAGATTAAAAATTCTGGCTCTTTGGTTGGAAAATGGTGATGAAAATACCAAGTGTACCATAGAAAAATGGATCTTGGTCATTTTCATGGTTATTTAGGTCTTTTTCCTTTGATTCTTGGCTTATTTTGCTTAGATTTAATGTTGCAATGTGACTTAAATATTCACATTAGGTCTTGAATATTCAAATTATGATGTCTTGTGAAAGTGTTGTAACACGTTTCTACACTTTTCTAGACTCTTCTTATTATAATTTATCTAAATATCATCTTTTTATCCATTATCAAGCTATTTCAAAGTGTTGTAAAGTCTTTTAACAATCTTTCATGCTTTCCTAGGCTTTTCACCACTATTTACACCTTATGCTTTATTTGGCCCCTTTATGCACTTATAGGCCTTAATTAAGTGTGTTTTTTAATACAAACCCAAAAAACAACATTAAAAGAAACTTAATTCTTGACACCCACTTGCAAGTCTAGAGTGGGCCCATTCACCATAGGTGGCGAATGAGTTCCTCTTGGCTCAAAACTCAAGATAAATTCAAATTTTCTCCAAGTTTTTATTCATTTAGACCTTATGTCAGCCTATGATGCTGTATTTTTGGGTAATTAGGGCATAAGTGTATATAAATAAGTGTTTTCCCATCCATCTTAACCCCCATTCATCTCATTCACTCAAGCATTCATTCATCCATTCAATCATCTCATTCAAGCATTTGAGTAACATTGCATCATTGAATCAAGCATCTTGGAGTAGTCATTAACATATCTTCAGACTTCAACAATAAGGATTCGGTGAGTTTAGGACATTTGAATGTTTTTTATTCATTATTCCTTCCGTGTTTTCATTTCATTTCCTTATCAAGGGTTTCATTACCAAAGTGGTATTTGACCAAGGTAAATCCTTATACTCTAACCCTTAACCATTTTCCCCCTCTTTACATGTGTGTTTGTAGGTCTTGTAGGCATATTTTTCAAAGAAATAGGTGTTGAAAAGTGGTCAACAAATCATCAAAGTGATTCAAGTCAACTAAACCCTAACTCAAGCTTGGAGACAACATTCAAATCATTTTTTGTAGATTTGACTTCGTCAACCTGACAAGAAGACAAGTGCAGATCTAGACCCACAAAGTTGACCTCTGAATTTCCAAAATTTTAGAGGAGGACTAATTTTCCATCAATGGTGAATGAGTACTACTTTTAGGCTGGAAAAGTTGATTTCATCATAATTCAGTTCCCGACAATTAGAAACTAGTTTCAATATAGTTTACCAGAAGAAGGACTGATTCGCCATCAGTGACGAATGAGTCCCACTGGGTATCAACAGTTATTTCTATCAAATTCTAGAACCTTCCCGCATCAGCATTTCATCTCTAGGTGCACTCTATTTAGTTTCATTAAGTTTTGAGTTCATTTGTGCATGTTTCTAGTTCATTTCTGCATATCACACAGTGTTTTCAAACACTTCATATTTCTTAGGTTTTGCATAAATAATCAATAAATTTTATCATTTTGTTGCATCTAGATCATTGTATTTAGGCTTAATTCCATCTCGCATACATTAGTTTGAGTGAACCACCACATTTTTTGGGTCTATCTCTCTCCTTTTAGGTGAAAAACCCTAAGAGTACAAGAGAAGTTCATAGCCACCCAAAAATTTATGGTTCATTTTGGTTAACCTGCATATTGAACATCATCTTTCTAATTTTCATTTTCATTTACATCCTAGGACTCATAGCATTATCTTTTTCATTGTTTTTGCATCCAAGCGTTTACAAACTTGCATTAGTGAATATCTCATATAGATTTCATTTTTGCACTTCAAAACATTACAAAAACCAAAATTTTGCATTTGCATCTTCATTTTGCATCAGAAAGGCATAAAAATCACTTTAATTTTTTTGAAAAAACACAAAAAAATCCACCCCTAGACTTATTCGCCACCCTGGGCGAATCAGTCCATTTGCACCTTTTGCACATCAATTTCTGTCATTTTTACAGTAATTTTTGCATTTCTGTTTTCTGGTATTGCCTTCTTGTTTTAGTTTACAAAAAATCTATTATTCCTAAATTGCATTGCATTTTTATTTACCCCACCTCATGTGGTACTTGTACGAGTGTTTGGTGCCCTATTGACAATACTTTAGTGAGAAGAAGTTCCTGACTCATGGCATCCCATGATAACACACTCGTTGTGGACCTTGGGTTGTCTCGAGCTCCTACTCTTGGTATGGACAATGGTACATTAGGCATGAATACTACCACTAGTAAACCTTTAACTTCACATACAATGAATGTTGACACACAAAATGATCCCATTACACAAGATAAAGTCATTAACATTCATGAGGATTTAGCACATTTGCAACAAAACTTGTGTCTTGAAAACATTTCCACCATTGCAATTCCTACTATTGACAACATTCATCAAATGCTTGAAAGTGATGGGGGTTTAGATTTCATGAAACAAATTTTTGAGATATACCAAAAACATGCTTCTTCCACCTCTACCACATCTCAACTAGAAAACACAGTGGTTAGCCAAGCAGGATCTCACATTCTTCCTCATTTAACCATAGCTTCCATACCTACCTATACCACTCCAAGTTACAACAACCATGCAACAAGTTAGTCATGTGACTCCTTTCGCTATTCCAACTAGCATTCCTAGTTCTTTTGTGGCATCGAGTGTTCCATTCTCCACCACCTTCACCCCCCTTAGTGTCCCCTTCACTTCTCCTATCATCACATATACTCCATCACCATTCTCTCTTCCACCTCATACCACTTACACCGACCCTCTCATTACACAACTCTTTCACACTATTTCTTCCATGGAACAAAAAATATCCACCATTAACCAAAATCAAACCGCAACACCCACATACTATGTCCGTAGTAGCCCATTATCTTTAGAAATCTTAAGAACACTGATGCCACAAGGAATTGAGATGCCTAGGTTTGAGAAGTACGAAGGAAAAGCATACCCTAATAATAATGTCAATGCCTATACAACCTTGTACAGTGATTTTGTCCTTGACAATAAACTGTTAGCTAAACTATTTCCTAGGACCTTAAAGGACACTACCTTGGAGTGATTTTCAAATTTACCAAATCATTCAATTCAATCATTTAATTAACTTGTTGATACCTTTATAAGTCATTTTCAATTCCATATGACTCCCAAAAAACAATGGTTGATTTAATGAGATGTAAAAAAAATGCAGATGAAAAAGTAACTATTTTCATTTCACGTTATCAGTCATTGTATGCTCAAGTAGATGTCAAGGTTCTTGATTCACATCTCCAAAAGATGTTTATCAAAAAATTGCAAACTATCATTTAGGATAAGTTGACCATGATGAAATTTCCTTCTTTCATGCATTTGTGCATAGCCCTTTGTGACTATCACAACTCGATTACTAATCGTGATGCAAAATCCACTTCTAACCAAGTTGAGAAGTCTGAACAAAGCAACCAAAACAACTCACAAAACTTCAGAAAACAAAACAGAGACTTCTTATAGTTCAATCCCCCTCTTCCACAACCAACTCAACCTATTCATAATCAAGTGGCAACTATTAAGGTAGCGTTCCCTTTACCTATGGGGACCCGAAGAGACAATTTACCCCCTTGCCTGATACTCTCCATAACACAATGAATCAACTACTACAACAACAAATGATCACTTTGCCTATAGTCAAACCACTTGATACTACCAAGGTTCCTTTGCTCCCCACCTTTTAAAAACCAATTTCTTATTGTCATTTTCATCACCAAAATGGACATGACACAGAACAATGCAAGTGTCTCAAACACAGAGTGCAAGACCTCATTGATTCTGGTCATCTATCCATTGCAGGTTTTAATGATCAAGGCAATAAGTACGTTGCACCCCCCAATCAAAATTCACAAATCTTTACCAATCCCATGCCTAAACACAATATATCATTTTTCAAAGCTAGTGAACCTTCAAACACTGATGTGATGAATGTTGATACAAATACTGAACAACATGGTCTTACTCCAAAAGTTACCCATGTTAATCCTATGGATGAACTCGTGGGTACAATAGACATTATCCCTCATAAGGGCCCAACTAACAAATCTCTTGATATTACCTTTTCTTCTCATTATATACTTAAAACACTTCTTGATGGTCCTCTTTGCATAGCTGGTCACATCTATGATAAGCCCACCAATGGGATATTAATAGATCCCACCTGTGGCAAGAACATAATCACGGAAGAATTTTTAGTATTACATGATCTTTATCAAGATGATTATGACAAACCAATAGCATGGATTAAAACACATACTGGTTTTGCGTGCCCTATGATCGGATCAATCGTACTCCCATTACAAATAGGACCTAAGACATTGGATGTAACATTTTCTATCATTCCATAGTTGGACAAGTTTCATCTGCACCTAGGTCATCCTTGGCTTCGCTCGATGAAAGTTGTCCCTTCAATTGTTCATAAATGTTTGAAGTTTCCACTTGAAAATGAGATATTTATTGTACAACATAGTGGCTTTAATCCATTTTCTTCTAAAGGTATTTTTTCCTTAGAATCCTTTTGGCCTAAACCTATGGAACGCATCACCCCTGGAAAGGATTTATTTTTCATTGCCTATCAAAAGTTCAAAGCCAAACGCATAGCCGAATTGTCTCTTCGCCACATGTACTCGTCCACTCCTACTACTCCTATTCTCGATGAGAGCATGCTTCAACATGAATTTGAACCTAAATAACCAATGCAACCCCATGAACAACCAACATTAAACACTTCACCTTCATTGTCTAAATGTCCAAGAGATCATGAAACTAACCCCATCATGCCTCCTCGCATTAAACAAGTTTATAAGGCCAAAGAGAAAGTGATTGACCCGTCTCCTTTGGTTCCTTCTGTTCCTCCTCTTCGGGAAGAAAATGAGCCTATGGTGGATCAACCCACTCTTACACCTAAATAAATTCAAAATAGAATCAAATGAAACTACAATGCTAGAGAGCGTAGGCATCATTTTCATTTCCTTGCTCATCAGTTACAAATAGAAGAAAACAAAGAAAATCAACCTCTTCCTTTGACAGAAGCAATACATGATCACCCTCCTCCTCCTGACCTACCACAAGAAAGTATGTTACAACCATCACTACAAAATGATCTAAGGAAACAACCACAACTCTTGATACATCCCTCATTGGAAATTACCATCTGTCTTCCCATTGTGATTAATCTTAATTATGATGATGAGGAGGAGATCTCTAAAATAGATGAAGAGGTGCATAACGATCTAAATTCTTTATTTTCATCTTCCATGAGCTTAAATGATAAATCTCCTACACCAAGTGAGGAACCTGGTACTTCCCCTAGTTCAGAACTTGCAATTCTCCCTTTGGATATTCAACCACCCTCACAATATACTAAACATGATTGGGAGGTGGATGACTTGTTAGATGGTTGACTTGCATTTTCCTTAACTAGCCTTTTTACATTTTCCTTTTTCTTTTTCTTTTCTTTGGTGTGATTGTATGTGTGTATCGTGTTCCCTTGTAATGTGCATTTGATGTTCTCCCTCTCTTTGTGCACTTCCTCTATTTGTACCTCTATTCTTCTATATGTCGTTCTTTATCTTTTCCTTTTCGCTTTTGTTTTGTGTTTTCCTTTTGGGGTTGATGCAAAGTGTTGAGATGCCCTATGTCTCTTCCATGTTGACCCAATCGGTCCCTTTTTTCCTTTTTACTTTATCTTTTCTTGTGTTTTCCTTTTGGGGATGACGCAAGGAATTAAGACAAAAATGTCTCTTTCATGTTGACCCAAAAGCTTCTCCTTTTCTTTTGCATTTTTTTTTGCTTGTGTTTTCCTTTTGGGGACGATGCAAAGCGTTGAGACCGCAATGTCTCTTCCATGTTGACTCAAAACACATCTTTCCTTTTTCTTTTTTTTTTCGCTCTCTTTGTGTCATTCTTCCAATTCTATGTATTCAGGGAATGATGACAGTTCTGAGCTCCTTACAAAACATTTCCTGCAAAGAACATATTGACCCCAAATCCATAGATCCCTTATGTGTTTGGTGTGTTCCTTTCTAGGGGAAACCCCTCTTTATTTTTTTCTTTTTCATTTACATGACACAACCTTACTTAGAAACATATGACTTGGCACAGGGGCTTTCCTAGTTGGCTCTCACATCTTGTTTGCTTTTTGCATTTTTCTTTCGCTACTTTAAAGTAATTTCTTACAGAACGTTGTGTAACATTTTTTTTAAAGTGGGGGAATACATTGGCATTATTCATTTGCATTCTTTCTTGGTTCTTAGTGCAGCCTTGTCACTTCATATGATGCATTGTGTCACTTTGTGGATGAAATTGGGTGTGATGTCCTTCATAAGTGTGATCTATCTTAGCATATTACATTCCACTTGGTGGCCTGATGCAACACACTGCATCCCCTAAGTTGTGAATATTCTATTCTTTGATTGGTCTTCTCTTGGTGGCATTAGACACAATGTTCCCTAAGTTAAAGACCTTGCATGAACTTAACATGACTCATTTGAACATTTCTTTTACATTTACATTTTTGCATTCTTATGGCCACCTTGCATGCCTATGGTACCATCATGCTTGTTCATGAGTTCTAAGCATACAAATCTTTGCTTGTCTCATGAAGCATAAACCGAAATTATCCTTTGTGGCACTTTATTAAAGTTATCAGGAGGTATAACTTTGATATAGTTGAGCGGGAAGCCCATTCTGTGACACGAATTTCCCCATAGCCACCTGGGTAAGTGCACCAAGATGGTTCCCAAAAAGGGGGCTTAAGTGGCCACTTTTTTCTGAAATCAGGAAATACTGACCTTGGACATGAAATTGAGGATAGTTACACTCAAAATTTTGAGATGGAACAAAAACAAGGATCGAAGTTCTCCGAGTCTACTTTCTAAACTACTAATTTATTTTGAAAATGGTTGAGATTAAGGGGTTCAAAAGATGAATGTACACAAATTGTTTTTTTGTCAGAAAACATAACATAGCAACTCTTGTACGACCTGAGCACGGTGAAATTTTTTGTAGTATTTTTAAAATCGCTATGGTCAAAAGTTAGCTAACGATTATCTAGTTCATGCACTATTTTTTTGATAATTTTTAATGAATATTTGATTTTTTACTAATTTTCTAAGTGGGCACTTCCTGAAAAGCAGAATTTTGGCCATGCTCCCCTAAATTTTTTTTAAGGTATTTGATTTTTAAATTTTTTTTTAAAAAAAATTGTAGAATAAAGTCTAGTTTCTAAAAATGTAATTTATTTGAAATTTTGATGAACGGTTAATTTATAACGAAAAAAAAACCAAACACTGCTTTTTGGTGAAAAAGAGACATACAAACAAAAGAAATTATGGATGAAAGGCTTAACATTGTTAAAAAGTGAAAAAAATTACATCGTTGGATAGCTAAGAGAGAACCTAACATTACCCATGTGTTTTCTTTTGTCGATATTAAACCAGATGCAATCCCGATGGTGAGCACGAACTCGATTATGTGAAAAAATTGTAGAATTTGCAAAAACACATCTCTGGTCATTGGGAATGCCCTCCAAGCCTTTGGGTTAGTATTCCAAGGCAACTACCAATGCTAAGGCTTGGGGATAAAAAGAAAAATATAACGCACTCGCATTATTTCCTAGTTTTGACATTTTGCTTATCTGTGATACATGCCAAGCAAGACATAACACGCTTGCGTTATTTCTTCATTAATGTTATGTCTTCGTTAATGTTCATGTATGTATGCCTATATGTATTAGTGCATGTATATTGTATTGTATGGATGTAGGATTTTATG
>VDFB02270651.1:80599096-80672160 GCA_007258455.2 Sequoia sempervirens
GAATTTCAATAAATTCTATTCATAAGAGCATAGACAAGGCAGTAAACTCTTTGAAAAAATGCCTCAAAGAAATGTGGTCTCATGGTGATGGAATGGAATGACGAATGCCATGACAAGAAAATTGTTGTGGATTGTCATGGCATTCCATCACCATTGAGACCACATTTCTTTGAGGCTTTTTTTCAAATAGTTTGCTACCTTTTCTATGCTATTGCTTATTAATATGCTTTGATAGATTTTTTCCAAGCATCCATAGCTTTTTTGGAAGCACTTATTTTAGGCTTTTAGCCATAGCAACAAGGAAGCGAACTGTTTGATAGAATGCTTTGGTAAACATGTATGATAAATGTACTAGCATAGAGAAGGCAACGAATTGTTTGAAAAAATGCCTCAAAGAAATGTGGTCTCATGGTGATGGAATGCCATGAAAATCCACAACAATTTTCTTGTCATGTGAAGCAGAGGGGATGGGAATTTAGTCAAAACTCAAAGTTTCAAGGATTAGAATGATGCAATCTCAAACACTCTTCCAGGCACCCTGATGGAGACTAGCCTCAATAGTGCACTTATAACTTAGATGCTTTCCTAATGGACCCAAACCCCTAGAGTGATCTCAAGGAACTCAAAAAAACTTGTCTTGAATGGTTTCAAAGCCCCAAACCTCTATCTTAGACAAAACTCACTTTTTACACCTTGACTAGGCTTCTAGCCCAACTAGGCTTCTAGCGATGGTTTTTTGACTTTTCACTCAAATTCCCTAAAGGAATCCTCAATATAAAGACTGATTCAAATGTGATTCATGATGATACACAACATATAAAATCATTTATGGCACTTCTTTTGGATCAAACCTACCAAAATCTTTTGTTTCCTCTAATTTAAGGCCTAATTAGCCCACTTTTTCAAAGCAACCCCTCCCTAAACTTATCCCTTGACTATGAAACTTTCAACAGTGTTTTAAAATGTTCCCAAACCAAATATTTTCAAGGTATTAGTCTTCTTTGACACCCTCAACACCCTAAATCACAAAACCCTCAATAAATTGCTCCAAAACTAGGCCTCTTGAAAATTAGCTTTCCCAACACTTCCAAAACCTTCTCTTGGACTTTTCACCAATAACTCAACATATATAAACACATTCAACTCAGAAATATACCCCTTATTAAGGTAGATCTCCTATTGCTACACTTTAGGCACCATTTTCATGCCCTTTTCCTTGCTAAGACTTGGTGTACACCCAAGAATCACTCTTTTCTGCACAATAACTTGTTAGATCTGTATAATAAAAGTTAGATATGATCCATTTCATAAGTTTTCAGTCACACTCTCCCATGAAATGGATCATTTATTCATGAAGACTCTCAAAACTAGTGAAAAATCTGTACTTTTTGAGGACAGTCAGCAATATAACACAAGAAACTAATTCCCAATGTTATTTAGGTCATTCAAAAGGTTAAATGCATGTAAATAAAAGTTCTTAAACCATCCAAATGAGCATGAAACCAAAAGGAATTAGAGATTAATCAAAAAAACTCAAGAAAATGCAAAAAGATTGAAGTTTTTATTGATTTTCTGTAGCAGTCTGTACAACACTTGCAATATCAGCCAATCCTCTATACAAATGCTTTCTCTAGGCTTATAGAATCATCCTACAACTGTCCCAACTGATTAGAATTGATTTTATTACATTATTGTGATTAAAACTCCTAAAACTCACTTTTCCACCCAAAGTTGGATTTCAAAAATTTGAATTTCCAACATTGCAATTTATTAACTCCTATTAACTATAAAGCTTCCAAAACTATTACATATCATCATTCAACCTTATTTAACCTAATTAAAACATCATATACCTATTTAAACTCCTAGAACATCATTGTTCCATCTACAAATCAATTTGGTCCTATGGTCCTTATCAGGACCCTTAGGACTTTTGATCTTCCTGTTACACTCATCCATGCCAAATGCCATTATAGGCTTCAAAATGCTATAATTGATGCTCTAGAAAGGTTTATAGGCCTTCAAGACCCCTGCCATCTTCTGACTCTCCAAATGATCCTCAAGGAGCTTGGGTGCTCCTGCACCATCATGGCATTCCACCACCATGAGACCACATTTCTTTGAGGCATTTTTTTCAAACAGTTCATTCCCTTGTCTATGCTATTGCTTACTATTATGCTATGATATACTTTTTCTAAGCATCCATAGCTTGTTTGAAAGCACCTGTTTTAGGCTTTTAGACATAGCAGCAAGGCAATGAACTGTTTGGCTAAATGCTTTCATAGACATGTATGAAAATGTGTTAGCATAGACAAGGCAGTGAACTCTTTGAAAAAATGCCTCAAAGAAATGAGGTCTCATGGTGATGGGATGGCATGATGAATGCCATGACAAGAAAATTGCTATGGATTGTCATGGCATTCCATCACCATTAAGACCACATTTCTTTGAGGCTTTTTTTCAAATAGTTTGTTTCCTTCTCTATGCTATTGCTTATTAGTATGCTTTGATAGATTTTTTCCACAAGCATCCATAGCTTTTTTGGAAGCACCTATTTTAGGCTTTTAGCCATAGCAACAAGGAAGCGAACTATTTGATAAAATGCTTTGGTAAACATGTATGATAAATGTAGTAGCATAGACAAGGCAAAGGAACTGCTTGGAAAAATGCCTCAAAGAAATGTGATCTCATGGTGATGGAATGCCATGACACCATTAACACTTGCTTGTCATGAATTCCACCCACGCCTCCGCATCATGAGATCATTACTTTCTTGAGGTTTTTTCCAACAGCTCATTCCCTTGTCTATGCTATGATAGATTTTTTCTACATCCATAGCTTGTCTCGAAAGCACCTGTTTTAGGCTTTTAGCCATAGCAGCAAGGAAATGAACTGTTTGATAAAATGCTTTGATAGACATGTATGAAAAATGTGTTAGCATAGACAAGGCAGTGAACTCTTTGAAAAAATGCTTCAAAGAAATGAAGTCTCATGGTGATGGAATGCCATGACAATCAAATATTTTTTATTGTCATGGCATTCCATTAGGTCATGAGACCTCATTTCTTTGAGGCATTTTTTCAAAGAGTTCACTACCTTGTCTATGATATTGCTTACTATTATGCTTTTGATAGATTTTTTCCAAGCATGCATATAGCTTTGTTGTTCAAAAAGCATCTTGTTTTGTGGGCTTCAGCCATAGCAAACTGTGAAACACTTGAACTATTTGACAAAATGCTTTGGTAGACATGTATGAAAAATGTGGTAGTATAGACAAGGCAGTGAACTGTTTGAAAAAATGCCTCAAAGAAATGTGGTCTCATAGAATGCCATGACAACCAAATGCAATTGGTAGCTACTCCTAGTTATTTGTTATGCAATGTGAAGTAATTGCATAACTGCTTAGGTTGACTTTGTAAAAACTATATTGTAATTGAAATTTTGTCATCTATCAGCATCTAGTTATTAGTTATGAAACGTGAAGCAATGCTTTCAGTTTGAAAGATGTGCAATGCAATGTAATCATCATTATGAATATAAACTACAAAAATCTAATTTTTACTAAGTTACCGGTTCAGTTTTGGGTTCGGGCCTTTGTCTGATCAGGGTCTCGAACCCTCGTTCACGGGTTTAGGAATTTTTTTGGGTTGGTCATACAAAACATATAAAAATCAGAAATATATACATATTTGTAGCAGTAATCAAGTTCAAAATACACCACCATATTAATAGTCAAATAACATAGCAAAAATACACCACCACTTTCATAGTGAAATATTAAAATATTAGTGATCTACTCGAATGTCATGATACAAAATTATAAATTAAAGTTCAAACATAAAAATGTCAAGTGTTTAATAAGCCATTATTGATCATTGATCAATCTGAAAAGTGTGAACATTTTTTGTGTGGAAGGAAAACAAGAAAATAGTGTTACATAATTATTTACATTGTGAAAGAGCCAAAACCTTTTTCTTGCATACATATCATAGAAGAATCTCAGTGATTTTTGGGTGTCCTTGCCTTGGAACGAAACTATCCCAAGCCATGAATGATTGACCCAAGAACTATGAGAAAGAAATAAGATAAATCACATGCAACTTGTTGCAATTTTCCTTTGGGAAAAAAGGGTAAAGTTTGCTTTTCGGGAGAATCTCCTTTAGAGTTTAAGAATGCATTGATAATTTTCAAGATAGACTTAGCCAAATATGTCATCTAGGTTTGAAGCTTTTAGGTAAAATGTTTGCTTCTTAAAATTTTGTTCAAAATTCAAGATGCAAGCTCTCCTCCCTTAGGGAAGAGAAGGCCTATCAAACCTAACACTCTTATGCAACACTTCTTAAGTTCTTGTTGATGCAGTATTAGATGCGAAGTTTCAAAATAGGAATGGTTATATAAATTCTCATCTCAGGACTATCATTGCATCAAATTAAGAATTTTCAATCCTTTATGGTCTAGACAAGAGAAGTATGGAGTAGTGTTCCAATGCTAAAGTCTTATTGTGAATCTCTTTGTTATGAGTGGTTCAAAAATGAGGAATCTGTCTTCTGCACCAAATGAGAAATATTCACAATATGTGCTAGGAAGGAATAAGTCCATAAGATCGAGTATGCAAGAACTAAGAATTGAAAAATTGGCTTACATTTGACTTCCAAACATAGAAATTTTCACACTTTTTGATGTTCACACGTAAGTCAAAAAATATATGTGCGTAAGTTGTAAAGTATACACTTGAATACACGTAACTCATATCTATTGAACCATGAATTTATAATTTGCAAATATGGACACCATCGATAAAAAGATTTGTATTAAGCAAATAGCCATGTACGCATACATCAATATATGTATATAAGTATAAAAAATATAGTTACAAAGCAGCCAGCTATAGGCTTACGAGAATGCCATATAGGCATTCAATGTCAAATATATCCATACAAAATATGTACAAAATTTCCATGTAGGCATACAACAAAGGGCTCTGTGCATTCAAAATTCATTTCTCTCCATGCTCTAGTTCAAATACAATTTTCTTTCCCTTTGTTGGGCGATCCGATGGCGATAAATCTGTCACCCATTTTTCTTTGCTTCGAGAGTGCTCCCTTGCTCCTAGTGTTTAGCTTACGGTGAATTCTTCAACTGTTACAATAAGAAGTAAAGACATTAATATATAGAAATTACATTATAAAAAATTAATATATTTAACAAAACAATCACTTACGCCATCTCACGATCACTCTCCTCGATGGAAATATTTGTAATGCTGATGCTTCAAGTACTCAAGCCCCCGTATAAACCATCCAAATAGGAATTAAACTACTAATCATTAATGGTTTTATTTTTCACTAGAACTAGTTCATCTATAACAATGAATGTGAAATTTAGTAATTTGCCTCATACCTCCCCTATCGAGCCATCGAGGATTGTATAGCGGAGGAAACACCAATATCCATTGCCCTCGTAACATTTGGTGGTGTTTTTGTCACCAACATCTGAAAATAAAACAACAAATTATTCAATCACAAAAAAGTTACAATAGCGATCCATGTGATGACTTATAATGTATGAGATCTAATGAACAAAATTTTGAGTACAAGTATTAAATAGATATATTTCTGATTATTAGTTATCGAATTTGAAGTAATGCTTTGATTTTAAATGATCTGTGTAATGCAACATAAGGTCAACAATATGAATATAAACTACACAAATCTATTCAACTTATAATTGATTACTTAAGTTCTCTGTAAATTCTATATTACCTCCGTGAACGTTTGATCAAATCTACTGGCACTTAGAGGTGTTTCCTTGAAACCTCCAACAGTACCCTATTCAACATCCAAAATCACATATTAAAATACCATTCGTAAAACAATGCTATTAACACATGTAATAAATTTATAATTGTTTACTAACTTTACATACCCCACCGATAGGTGTACTGCAAAAATAAGTAGGTGGATGATTGGTGTATCCAGTCTCTACACTGTGACCCTGCAATTTTATTAAACTAATAAAACTAAATTAGTTAATCTTGCATTTCACAATCAAAATTTAATAAATTAAATTCAATGAACATGTTGAATTTTACCTGAGTGTCAATGCCATATGCATCATGCAAAATGTCAGCCGTCCTCTCCATCCTAGTAGATGCATCTAGATCAAGTTGCGTAGTAGCATATGGATCCTGCGTAGCACCCTCTTGAGTGCTGGTAGGGTCATACGAACAAGTCGCCCCACAAAATTGACACACATGGGTTCGAAGGCCACCACCTAAAGACTCCCCTTGATGGCGTTGTACAATAGGGCTAGTGTGATGGATGACACTCTGGGTCAAAGTTGTGATCGCCTGTAATGTCTCTATGTCGACAGTCTCCTTTGCAACGACAGGCATCACAATCTGCTTGTTAGCTCTCAAAAACGCAGGCGGAATGCCTCGAGAGGCTGCCAACCTCTTGATATGCTTTAGGGTAATAGACAAGGTTAAAATCTTTCAACCTTCTACTCTTCAGGGGCCGCTAGACCTAGGCGGGTGTACCTTTCTGAATGAAGTAGACTTGACTTATGATTATCTCTCTTGCACAATGATTTGTCCACAATGGCAGATGGAAGTGAACAAATGAAATCAAACTTGATAGCAATAGCAATCTTCTGATCTAAATCCTAAAATGCTTAATTAACATATATAGAGAAACAGAATGAGTTCAAAATGATGAAGTGCAGAGACCAGTGCCTTATTGGGTATGCTGAGTCAAAATGAAATCAAAATGAACAACCCCTCTCTGGAGAAAACTCAAATTATCTGGCATATATTATGTTTACAACTTGTATAAACAATGCAATTTTGTAACAACCAAGCTCTACTTGAACAATCTAGATGATTCTCTCTGATTACTGTGATTAACTAAAAGGATTTAATCTTTGCTTGAAAGAACCAATCAATCAATCACACAGATACAACAAATGTGAACTGATGAATTATATATAAACTTGTCATATCAATTGAAACAACCAGAAAGCCTCAATCTTGGAGACGGCTTAGCAATACTTTCATTAGATTCAACAAATAATTGACTCCAGAGAAATGCAACAACATCAACTGATTTTCATAAATACCTCCATTCTGAAATCATGCAACAACAGTCTCTGATCTGATAGTTTTATTCCACTATATCTACTTGTTGTGTATCGAATATCTAATAACTAATAGTTGATGATCATTTTACAATTAAATAATGCCTATTTATACATCAGCATGAGAAAATAAATCATATTGAAATATCACGTCGGCCCTCCATAGGAATCGGGCTCCAATTGAGTTGGCCTGCAATGGTTCCCAAATGTATACATGTCAGCCACAACATTCAAAATTTTGTTATTCACCAGTGAGACAGTCGCCAGGACAATCCAGCAGCTATGCCGAAGGCAATTCAATCACTAATCACTCTATGGGTCTCTGTTCTTTGTGTTGTTCACTTTCACCATGACCAAACAAAGTCGGAGAGAAGTCACATAGATTTCTTTATGTTTCCCCGAGATGCATTTTGTCATGTTTTCATTCAATCACCAAGACATAAGATATCTCTCACCGAAGTGTTCTTTTTGTTTCGTTCACAGTCACTGTACATTCAAACATCGAAGAGACCTCACACAGACCACAACATGTTTCATCGAAAGCCCCTCATCCATCTTGTGTGTCGCTATGACAAATCAATCTTCATATCAACAAGTCTTTTTGTTTTCATCGGTGAGACCAAAGGTCACTCACCGAGACCTCATATCGATATCGCTTAGTCTGGCCGAAAAAACATTGGTTCGCATAGTCGGTAAGAAAATTCACACTCGCCAAGACCATATGCTGTAAACTTCAACTCTTACGGATGTAGCCTTTTCGTCTTGTGTATTGGCGAGACATATCAATGTCGGGGAGACCTCTTGGAGATTACATTATGTCATACCGAAGCACCCCGAACTCATTTTAGATCGCCAAGAGAATGCACCACCTATACCGAAAGAGATCCTCTGCCATTTATATCGGTGAGACCCAACGAAATCGCTAAGACCTCCCTTCGATAACCCTTTGTTATATCGATATGCTTAGCTTTATCACCAGTCGGCAAGACACCTCAAATTCATTGAGACCCCATACCGAATACAACACTCATGCCAATATGTCCCTTCTCTGTGTTTGTCACTGAGACCAAAAGAGTTCGCCAAGATATTGTACCGACGCCGCAACTCTTGTCGATGCATCCTCATTCAAACTATTCACCAAGACACAAAGCACTCGGCGAAACATTATATCGACGACCAGACTCCTGCCGAAGTGTGAATCAACCTCTGTCGCCGAGACCATGAAGAACTCCTGCCGAACGGTGCCTGCAAGAAAATTTTGATCGTTGTGACATCAAATGAGTCTTGCCGAAAGGCAACACAGACTCATGTTACCAAAAAATGCACAATGGGTCGAGGAGACAATGGCATTCTCACACCGATAGGAACCAAAATGTAAAATATGCATGACTCAATGGATTCTATGGGGCAACATGGGAAAAATATGGGTGAAATATATATGTAAAATCATCAGATTGTACAGCTCCAACAGTGGCTTCGTCTAGGGATGAATGATAGTGAGATCATTGCAAGGATCCAGATCTTTGGGTGAGCAGACCAGACACAAAATGATAAACCAGAGAGCAGAGATGGAATGAATGGCAATGGAAATGAAGCATGATGGAACAAAAGGAAGGTGAATGCAAAATGGATATGAATGAAAAAAAGAGAGTGAAATGGAGATGGACAAAATCCTAAACTACTATGCATGGAAAATAATTTTAAAGAGGACAAGCAAGAGTTTTCCATGCACTGGCAACCCTTAATCCTCTATGTTGCTCAAAAGAAAAATTGCTTCAAGAATTTCCCATGAACAGGCAATTCCTAATCTTCAGTAGCCATATTCTGTAGATAGTATGAATCTTCAAATTTACCATGCTTGCCCTTCTCTTGACACCTTGCATTCCACATCAACACCAAGTCATTCTCTTCAAACTTTCTATCCTTTTCCTTCTTGTCAAATAGATAATTCATCTATGTCTATAACTTCATGTTTTGACTTTGAGCAACCCTCCTTATTTCATCAAGTTCAGCTAGTTGCTCCATTCTGTCTTCCATAGGTTCAGGAACATCCAAATCTTCCTAAAGGAAAAACTTGTAGACTGGTAACAAATTCTGCAAAGGCATCCTGGCCTATGCCCCATACACCAATTCAAATGGGGACCTTCCAATTTCCCTTTTCACAGTAATCCTATCAGCCCACACAACCAGTTTCAATTTTGAATCCCAAGCTTTCTTGTTTTGACTCAACATCCTCCTTATAATTTTCAAAAGACTCTTATTACTAGATTTAGCTTGACCATTAGCTTGTGGATGGTAAGGAGCTGCATAAGAAATAGTAATTCCATATGTGGCACAAAAAATTTTGAACTCATCTGATCTGAAACACATTCCATTGTCTGTGATTAACTTCAGTGGTGCACCAAATCTGGTGATAATGTTGTCCATCAAGAAATTTGTCACCACTTTGCTTGTAGCTTGTTTAGTTGGGATTGCTTCTACCCACTTAGTAAAATAATCAATGGCAACCAATATCCACTTGTATCCCCCACTTGATCTTTCATGTATCTCTCCAATGAAATCAATTCCCCATTGATGAAAAGGGGCATCAACTTGCAAAGGTTGAAGTGGCAAAGCTCCTTGATACTTCAATTTTCCAGAGAACTTCTGGCAGGCTTCACACTTTCTTACGTGTGTGAAAGAATCATTAAAAACCTTAGGCCAGTAGTAACCTACCCTGAGAATTTTTTGTGCAGTTGTTTTTGCTGAGTAGTGTCCTCCACAAACTCCTTCATGCATTTCAGTTAGAACATGCTTGGCCTGAAACTCATCTAGACATAACAACAGTATACCATCCCTATTTTTCCAAAATAGATCTCCATCCATGAAAACATATTTAGATGCTTGCAACTTTAGAATTCTTTTTTGGCTGTCGTTCAATCCCTCTGGATACTTCATGTACTTAAGGTAATGCATAATATCAGTATACCATGGAGTGTGCTCAATGCTTGCAATTACAGTCTTTTCTTCTATATTACAAACCTGATTTGCCTCAATATTTGATTCTGCCATCAGCCTAGCCAAGCCTTGACCTCTCACTAACTTAGTGATCTGTATCTCCATGTCAAATTCTTGGATCTTATTAATCTATTTGCACCTTTTTCCTGTAACTTCAGATTGTGTCAAAATATCCTTGACAGTTGCATGAGGGACATAAGCAATCACCTTTGCTCCAACAAGATATGGTTTGAATGCCTTTGTAGCTTTTACCAATGCTAACGCCTATTTTTCCATTATATCATACTTCAATTCAGACCCCTGTAATGAATTACTGAAGAAAGACACAGGCTGCTCATGACCATCCTCATTCTTCTGTAACATAACATCAGCAATAGTATGCATTGAAGCAAATGAAAATATTTGAAAAGGCTTTGTAAAGTCTGGAGATTTAAGGATAGGAGCTTCCTTGATGGCCCTTTTGATAGATATAAAAGCTTCCAAGGCCTCTGTAGTCCATTCCATTTTTTTTCCTTTCTTCAACATCTTTGATATGGGCCTAATGATCTTAGCAAAGTTAGAAACAAACCTCCTAACGAAATTAATTTGTCCAAAGAATGACTGTATAGCCTTAACATTTTTAGGGATAGGAATTTTATCAATGGCCTAAACCCTCTCAGGATCTATTCTAACCCCCTCTTTTGAAACAATATGCCCTAAAAGCTTACCTTCTGTGACTACAAAATGACACTTCTTAGGATTTAAATTGATACCATATTCTAGGGTTTTAATAAATACCTTTTCTAGATGTTGTACATGATCTTCAGCCTTCTTCGAATAAGCAGTCAGGTCATCCTGGTATACGACCATGATAGCATTAATCAGATCTGCAAATGCCACATCCATAGCCCTTTGGAAGGTCGCTCCAGCATTAGTGAGACCAAATAGCATTCGTATGTATACATACGTTCCCCAAGGAGTTGTAAACGTTGTCTTATATTGCTCAGATTCTTTGACCTTGACCTGGTTGTATCTAGAAAACCCATCCATCATTGACAACAGCTCACACCCTGTCACCTTATGCAATATAGCCTCCATATTGAGTAGAGGATAATTGTCCTTGAGAGATGCCATATTCAGATTTCTGAAGTCCACACACAATCTAATGTCTCCATTTTTCTTCCTCACAGGGACCAAATTTGAGACCCATGTTGAGTGCTTGATTGGTTTGATAATTCCCCCATCTCTGAGCTTTGTCCACTCCTCTTGCATTTTAGGCTCCAGTGCTAGATTTATGGGTCTTTGCTTCTGTCTGAATGGCTTAGCATTTGGCTTCAATGGTATTTCATGCTGAAACAAATCTTCCCTGTATGCTTTTAAATCTTCATAAGACTAAGCAAAAACGTGTTTATACCTTCTCAGCAACTCTATCAGCATTCTTCTAATTGTAGGGCTTATCTTCTTTCCAATGTACACCCTTCTTGGTGCTATCTCAGTCCCTAAATTAATTTCTTCAATATCTTTCCTTCTGACTGGTGCTTGCTTCATGAGGGACCGGTCATTTCCATCATACAACCTCTCCAATGCCACCAAGCCCTTTGGAAGATTATTTGTTTTCAGCTGTAAAATCTCTTTACCAAACACTGTTTGCTTCCCATCTACTTCCTCAACAAAAGCATTGAAGTCAATTTCCTGGGCTTCATACTGATCTATACAATTGAGGAATTTCAAAAGATCAGTATCATCATTGAAAACCTGCCAACTGTAAATGTTATCAGGAACAACAGGCCTTGTTTTAAATTCAATCTGTGAAACCCCAGCCAATGTGATATCATCTCCTTTGAGTGCCACATTTGCTAAAAAATCAGCCATTATGTTCTTTGATTTGTCAATTCACTCAATTGAAAAGGCATCAAACAATTCAATTGTGTCCCATACAACATTCATGTATTGTTTCAATCTTTTGTGCTTTGTTGCATACTTTGATTTAATTTGTGAAACAACCAGCTAAGAATCGCCCAAAACAGCCAGCAACTTTATCTTGTGTTTCACAGCTATGTTCAAACCTATCAATAAAGCTTCATACTCCGCCACATTGTTTGTGCATTCAAGCTTCAACAGGAATGGATATTTAAATGTAACACCTTCAGGAGAAACAAATACAATTCCAGCTCCATTACCTTCTTGGCTGCATGATCCATCAAAATACGTCTTCCACACTTCATTGCAGCTTTGTGCCACATGATTTTCAATTGGATCACTATTGATCAATTCTAGCTTGGCAGATTCAATCTTAAAACTCCCAAGATCAAATCACAAAAACAATTGATCTGATCCTATGGTACACAGTCAACAAGTTGGTTCATTCTTGGCTCTCTATACAACTTGAATTCCTAACCATTCACTGGAATTGTAGCATAAGATAGATCAAATTGAACATTTCCTCCAACTGCTGCTATCCATTGTCTTGATAGAAGCATCCCAAACTAAGGAGGAGTATCAATCACTGTGATATCTATATTATACGCCACCTATGGATAAGTAGATAATTTAACTTCAACACCTCTCATAATGCCTACCACAGGTACAGGTCTGTTATCCATTGCATAGCATTTCCCTTCACATGTATCAACCCACATGCCAAGCTGCTTCATAACTCCCACTGGCATGATATTTATAGGAGCACCAGAGTCTATCATGCAATTCCTCAGCAGTTTGTTATTTATAAGCAATGTAGTGAAAAAAGGATCCACTTGAGGTGGAGTTGTTAATACATCACTCAAGCAGACCTCTAGGATATTTACTTTCCCCTACCTATTGACTGCTTTAATAGCTACACTATTCTCAGAATTCACATGCTTTTCATTTCCATTTGTTATCAATTGAATAGCAGTGTCCTTATATTCTTTTATTTTCATCATTTCAAGTAATGGGACAGACATTTTTACCTGGGATAACACCTGAGTGAAGTCAAAAGAAGAGCCCTCCACCTTAACAATTTTCTTCTGTTCTGGCATTTCTCCTTTGTTTTCTTCCTTTTCTTTTTTACTAGGCTGATCAGGCTTTTGTATCTCTTTGTGTAATTCCTTCGCTTCCTCTTTTTGGACAGGCCTCTATTCACTTTTATCATGTTGTTTGTTTTCTAATTTCTTCACTGTTCCTAGAGTCACCTTCTGATCTTTCATAAAGATTCCCCCAGGAACGCCTTCCTTCTCATTTACTGTTTTGTTTCTCAGCCAGTATTTACTCCTTGCTTCCTCAACTACTGCAATAGTTATTCTCTCTATTTCATCTTTGGTGAGTCTTCTAATACTACATTGAGCAGGTGCCTCAACCGAATGTGTCTCTGTATAATCTTCTTCAGAATCATAAAGGATCTGTTGTTCAGCCATATGGACATTATATTTCTGACTTGAAACATCATACTCATAACCTTCTTCCTCTAAAGATGAGTATCATTCCTCAGCATGGTAAAAAGTGTTTGAAGTCAAATAAACCTTGTGACCTCCATTATTTTCAATCAACATTCCCTCTTCTTGCATCCTTTGAGCTACAACACAATAGTCTGGAGAATGTGGTTTATCACAAACTTCACAGAAGTAATTATTACTCACCATGTAAGTTCCCTTCTTGCTCAATGGATCAGGAGTCTCTTTATTTCTAGGCCTAGTTGTTATAGGTTTTCCATCCTTCCAGTCTATATTATAAGGCATGTCATGCAACCTCGGCCTCTCATTTCTGTATGCATTCTCCTGTCTGTATTGATAATTATTGCTTTGCTAAGGAGGCCTCGGGTTATCTCTTTTATTGATTATACCTGCAGCCTTCCTGTTGTTTTCAATTGTCAGTGTTGTCTTTTGAGCTTCAGCTAGATCTCTTGGGAATCTATTTCTCAGTTCGTACCCTGTTTTAGGATCAAATGCATTCAAATAAACACTCAAAGCTACAAAATTTGGCAGCCTTGATCCAGGAGGTACTTTAGTCTGCAACTTGTTGAATCTTCGGTTGAAATCATAAATTGAGCCATTCTGATTTTTCTGAATTCGCATCAATTCATGAAGAGCTGCATCTTGTGCATTTAGATTCCCATATTGTTCTAAGAATCAACCTTGGAATACTTGAAGAGAATTGATTGAGAATGCTGGCAAACTATTGAACCAATCCATAGCATCCTCAATAAGTGACATCATAAACAACTTCATGTGTAAATCTTCATATGGCACATTTATGTCTTGGATGAAAATGTTAAAACTCCTTAAATGCTCTTCAGCAGTGATTGCATTACTCCCTGTAAATTTGGGCACCATACCCCTCCAACTGCCATCCATAGGGTAAGGGTATAACTGAAAACCTGCTAAATCAAACTGTCTGATCATGGTTGTATGCTGGTGAGGGGGAGGAATAGGTGGGCACTGATGCTGGTGCATGGGATTATTGTACTGTGCATTAGACTGTGGGATAAAAGACTGACCAGGAGGCGGATGCATAGCTACATGCTGTGTGGGAATTTGAGGTGGATGATTTGGCTGCTTGTAGTGATTCCCTATCTGATGGTGAAGAGACACTGGTGGATTTGAAGGCCCTGCACCATGATTACCTTGCTTATGAGGTGGTACATACTTTGGAGGGCAATTAGTTGTCTGATTAGTAACTTGAGTTTTCTGCAATTTAGCCTCTAATTCCTCTATCCTCTTCCTCTGTAATTCAAACTGTTCTTTTACTTCTTCAGGAAGCTCATGATCAATAAACACATTTTGGTTACTCTCCATTTTCTGATCATATTCATGCTGAATTCTAATTGGTTCAGCCTCAAGTGCAGCTTCAAACTCAGTTTGTTTCTGAGGATCAAGAGAAGGGAAAGGATTTCTTCGATCTTCAGGGGTACAAAGTTCTGCACTTGAATCATCTCTTCATGTATCATAGCAATTATATGTTTCACCATGTACTCTTGGTGCTTTGCTTTTGTCTATTATGCACATGTCCTCATTGATCCCTTTTCCCTTATCAACCTTGTCATCTTTGTGTATCCACTTACTGTTACCAGCAGGAGCTCCAGTATGACCTCCCCTGTATTGAGATCTTCTTCCATTCATGTTTGAATAGCTGCAAAATTCTTGTCAAAGTCGCCACTCACTTTTGTCAAAAAATGAGAAAAAATTGATGTTTCTTATTCCCAGCGGAGTCTGTATAAAGTTCCTGACTCTATGATTAAGGCCTTGATTTTGAATGTATCCCCAATAGAGTCGCCAATTTGTTAGCTCTCAAAAACGCAAGCGGAATGCCTCGAGAGGCTTCTAATCTCTTGATACGCTTTAGGGTAACAGACAAGGTTAAAAGCTTTCAACCTTCTACTCTTTAGGTGCTGCTAGACCTAAGCGGGTGTACCTTTCTGAATGAAGCAAACTTGACTTATGATTATCTCTTTTGCACAATGATTTGTCCACAATGGCAGATGGAAGTGAACAAATGAAATCAAACTTGATAGCAATAGCAATCTTCTGATCTAAATCCTAAAATGCTTAATTAACAGATATAGAGAAACAGAAAGAGTTCAAAATGATGAAGTGCAAAGACCAGTGCCTTATTGGGTATGCTGAGTCAAAATGAAATCAAAATGAACAACACCTCTCTGGAGAAAACTCAAATTATCTGGCATATATTCTGTTTACAACTTGTATAAACAATGCAATTCTGTAACTACCAAGCTCTACTTGAACAATTCAGATGATTCTCTCAGATTACTGTGATTAACTAAAAAGATTTAATCTTTGCTTGAAAGAACCAATCAATCAATCACACAGATACAACAAATGTGTACTAATGAATTATATATAAACTTGTCATATCAATTCAAATAACCAGAAAGCCTCAATCTTGGAGACAGCTTAGCAATACTTTCATTAGATTCAACAAATAATTGACACCAGAGAAATGCAACAACATCAACTGATTTTCATAAATACCTCCATTCTGAAATCATGCAACAATAGTCTCTGATCTGATAATTTTATTCCACTTTATCTACTTGTTGTGTATCGAATATCTAATAACTGATAGCTGATGATCATTTTACAATTACAAAATGCCTATTTATACATCAGCATGAGAAAATAAATCATATTGAAATATCATGTCGGCCCTCCATAGGAATCGGGATCCAATCGAGTCGGCCTACAATGGTTCCCAAATGTATACATGTCGGCCACAACATTCGAATTTCTATTATTCACCAGTGAGACAGTCGCCAGGACAATCCAGCAGCTATGCCGAAGGCAATTCAATCGCTAATCGCTCCATGGGTCTCTGTTCTTTGTGTTGTTTGCTTTCACCGTGACCAAACAGAGTCGGAGAGAAGTCACATAGATTTCTTTATGTCTCCCCGAGATGCATTCTATCATTTTTTCATTCAATTGCCGAGACATAAGATATCTGTCACCGAAGTGTTCTTTTTGTTTCGTTCACATTCGCTGTAGCATTCAGACATCGAAGAGACCTCACGTAGACCACAATGTGTTTCACCGAAAGCCCCTCATTCATCTTGTGTGTCGCTATGACAAATCAATCTTCATACTGACAAGTCTTTTTGTTTTCATTAGCGAGACCGAAGGTCACTCGTCGAGACCTCATATCGATATCGCTTAGTCTGGCCGAAAAAACATTGGTTCACATAGTCGGTAAGACAATTCACACTCGCCAAGACCATATGCCGCAAACTTCAACTCTTATCGATGTAACCTTTTCGTCTTGTGTATTGGCGAGACATATCAATGTTGGGGAGGCCTCTTGGAGATTACATTATGTCATAACTAATCACCCCGAACTCATTTTAGATCGCCAAGAGAATGCAACACCTATACCGATAGAGACCCTCTGCCATTTATATCGGTGAGACCCAACGAAATCGCAAAGACCTCCCTCCAATAACCCTTTGTTATATCGATATGCTTAGCTTTATCACCGATCAGCAAGACACCTCAAATTCGTTGAGACCCCATACCGAATACAACACTCATGCCGATATGTCCCTTCTCTATGTTTGTCGCTGAGACCAAAAGAGTTCGCCAGGACATTGTACCGATGCCGCAACTCTTGCTGATGCATCCTCATTCAAACCGTTCACCAAGATACAAAGCACTTGGCAAAACATTATATCAATGACCAGACTCCTGCCGAAGTGTGAATCAACCTCTATCGCCGAGACCGTGAAGAACTCATGTCGAACGGTGCCTGCAAAAAAAATTTGATCGCTGTGACATCAAATGAGTCTTGCCGAAAGGCAACACAAACTCATGTTAGCAAAAAACGCACAATGGGTCGGGGAGACAATGGCATTCTCACACCGATAGGAACCAGAATGTAAAAATGCATGACTCAATCGATTCTATGGGGCAACATGGGAAAAATATGGGTGAAATATATATATAAAATCATTAGATTTTACAGCTCCAACACTGCTCATGAGGCGGCCTAGCGAGAGGTCGTCTCCCTTGCCACGTAGGATCCGGCTGTGCACCAGGCCTATCCTGAGCTGACCCCCCACCTCTCCCCTAGAACTCCCTCATATCAAAATAATTTGGGATTTGGTTCAATACAAACTCACTGTATAGTTTCCTAAGAAAATATTGGGGACTTCACAATTATTGCATGGTGGGTAATCAAAGACCATATACCATCTTTCATAAAAATGGTTCTTAATCTCTTGGTGGTGGCACCAATGAATAGGAAACCTCTTTGCATTGAGGGTAAGATTTTGATTTGTTTTAGGGTCAGTGAATAGAGAGCAAAATCACCTTTAGTAATTTTTAAATCTTTTACTTGTTTATATGATAATTTGTCTGCATAATATGCCCTAGCTGTCTGCCTCCTATCTTGCCATCCAGATATTTGTTGGGTGATTGCATCTACATTTTTAACATGTCTTTCAATGAATTTGCTAGAAACATTCTTTCTATGGTTGAAGCATTTGGATCACTCAACCTACTGATAAGATCCTCAAGTTGTTTTCTATTGTTCTCAATTTCACTCCTCAAATTTTCTTGAGTGCCAGGAGGGAATTGAGAGAATGGTGGGGAGGTTGATTTTGTTGAGGATTACAGGATTTCCTGATTTAAAAAAAATCAAATCTAACCTAAAACAAAAAAAATCAATTTGAAACTAACAAATTCAAAACAAATAGTAAAAAATGCTTACCTCCTACGTCTCTTCATCATCATGGCACCATATTTGCAGACAAAATCCAACTGTTCTTGATGAAATTTGCGAAGTCCTTCCTCCTAGAACGCTGAAAATGAGGGTTTTTGGCCGCGGGAAGAGCTAAGAAACAGTGAAAAGAAAATGATACACATTTCACTTTTTTCTTTCTTTTAAAAGCACATAACGTGCTCGCATTATAACGCGAGCGCGTTATGTGTTTCCCCATTTTTTTCCCATTTGGCCACAAAATTGCGACCAACTTCGTGCACCTGCCCACCTATGTGTTTGTAAGTACATACCACCCAAGCATATGTTTCTCACCATTTGGGCCTTCTCACTTGGTGGACAACCATGAGTTTTGTCACCCCAGAGTGAGTATGCATTTTTCTTTTTCGAACAAACACCTAGATCTGATCCACAACTAGCTGGACAAATGATTGAAGCATGATCCGACTTTTCCTTTTTCCTCTTTCTTCTCTCTCTCTCTTTCACATGTGTGTTCATTTGTCCTTATGTTTAGTTTGCCATGGGATCTCCACCCTGGGGGCTTGATCATCCCTCTTGATTGTCATTATTCCATCTTGCTAGCATAAGTGCATTTGGATCCCTCTCGATATGCATGGCTACTTTAGTGTGAGTTTGAAGCAAGTTCATCCTCTCACTAAAGTGGGGGCTAAATGTACCACAAAAAAAAGGATTTGGTCATTTTCATGGTCATTTAGGTCTTTTTCCTATGATGCTTGGCTTATTTTTCTTAGATTTAATGTTGCAATGTGACTTAAGCATTCACATTAGGTCTTGAATATTCAAATTATGAGGTCTTGTGAAGGTGTTGTAACACATTTCTACACTTTTCTAGAATCTTCTTATTATAATTTATCTAAATATCATCTTTTTATCCCTTATCAAGTCCTAGTTCAAAGTGTTGTAAAGTCTTGTAACAAGCTTTCATGCTTTGCTAGGCTTGTCACCACTATTTACACCTTTCTTATGCTTTATTTAGCCCCTTTATGCACTTATAGGCCTTAATTAAGTGTGTTTTTGAATACAAACCCGAAAAACAACATTAAAAGCAACTTAATTCCTGACACCCACTTGCAAGCCTAGAGTGGGACCCATTCACCATGGGTGGCGAATGAGTCCCTCTTGGCTCAAAATTCAAGATAAATTCAAATTTCCTCTAGGTTTTTATTCATTAAGACCTTATGTCAGCCTGTGATGTATTTTTGGGTAATTAGGGAATAAGTGTGTATAAATAAGTGTTTTTCCATCCATTTTAACCCCCATTTATCTCATTAACTCAAGCATTCATTCATTCATTCAATCATCTCATTCAAGAATTTGAGTAACATTGCATCATTGAATCAAGCATCTTGGAGCATTCATTGACATATCTTCATACTTCAACAACAAGGATTTGGTGAGTTTAGGACACTTGCATGTTGTTTATTCATCATTCCTTGTTTTTATTTCATTTCTTTATCAAGGGTTTGATTACCAAAGTGGGATTTGACCAAGGAAAATCCCTATACTCTAACCCTTACCCATTTCCCCCCTCTTTGCATGTGTGTTTGTACGTCTTGTAGGCAGATTTTTCAAAGAAATAGGTGTTGAAAAGTGGTCAACAAGTCATCAAAGTGATTCAAATCAACTAAACCCTAATTCAAGCTTGGAGACAACATTCAGCCCATTTTCTACAGATTTGACTCTGTTAACCCAACAAGAAGATAGGTGCATATCTAGACCCACAAAGTTGACCCCTAAATTTGCAGAATTTTGGAGGACTGATTCGCCAACAGTGGCGAATGAGTCCCACTTTCAAGTTGGAAAAGTTGATTTCATAAGAATTCACTTCCTGATAGTCAGAAATCAGTTTCAACATAGTTTACCAGAAGAAGGACGGATTCGCCATCAATGGCGAATGAGTCCCACTTTCAAGTTGGAAAAGTTGATTTCATAAGAATTCACTTCCCGACAGTTGGAAACCAGTTTCAGCATAGTTTACCAGAAGAAGGACTAATTCGCCATCAGTGGCGAATGAGTCTCACTGGGTATCAACAATGATTTCTATCAAATTCCAAAACCTTCTTGCATCAGCATTTCATCTCCAAGTGCACTCTATTCAGTTTCATTAAGTTCTGAGTTCATTTGTGCATGTTTCTAGTTCATTTCTGCATATCACATTGTGTTTTCAAACACTTCATATTTCTTAGGTTTTGCATAAATAATCAATCAATTTTATCATTTTTTTGCATCTAGATCATTGCATTTAGGCTTAATTCCATCTTGCATACATTATTTTGAGTGAACCACCACATTTTTTGGGTCTATCTCTCTCCTTTTAGGTGAAAAACCCTAAGAGTGCAAGAGAAGTTCATAGCCACCCAAAAATTTATGGTTCACCAAGTATTTCCATAAATTTGCAAATTATCGTAAAAATAAAAACACTATTTGGGAAATTTCAAAGGCAGATGGTACTATGGCTAACACATTCAAAGAGATTGTTGATATGGGAGTCACTCATTTCTACCAATTGTATAAGGAACCAGACAGGGCAAATACTGCTGACATAGTATTTATGCACATTTTCTGAGCTTTGTTGACACGGCAACTAATGAGGAACTTATGAAAGAAATTTTGAGGGATGAATTGATAATTGCTATGGGCACTTTTCATAAAGACAAAATTCTAGGTCTAGATGGTTGGACTATTGAATTCTTCCTTGGGTTTTTTGATTTTCTAGTTTCTAATATCCTTCATGTGGTCGAACAATCTCAACAATCTGGGAAAATACTTGGGGCTTTCAACTCAACATTCATCACCCTGATTGCTAAGAAGGACAAGCTAGACTCCTTTGATGACTTTCTCCCTATCTCTCTTTGTAATTGAATATACAAGATTGTTGCACTAAAGTCATTGCTATTAAAATCAAGCATGTGCTATCAAATTCTATCTCGTGTGAACAATTTGGTTTCTTACATGGGAGACATATTCATGAGGCTATTCCAGGGTTGCTCAAGATGGTATCCATACTATAAAAACCAAGAAATTACCGGTAGTGGTTATGAAGCTTAATTTGTCAAAGGCATATGATAGAGTGAATTGGCTATATATTCGGTTATTGCTGATACATCTTGGTTTTTGCTTACAGTTGGTTAATTGGATTATGGGTTGTATCACCTCTATTTCTTATGCCATTCTCATAAATGGCTCTACCTCAAATTTATTTAGACCTACTCATGGTTTGAGACAGGACTGCCCTCCATCCCCTCTTCTATTCCTATTGGTTGCTAAGGGATTAAGTCATGCTATGTTGGCTACTAAACAAAATGATTCCATAAGTGGTATTTTGGTAGGTAGCACCATCAACCTTACACATCTTCTCTTTGTGGATGATATTTTGTTGTTTAACAATGGCTCCATAGCAAAACTGATCAAGGTTAAAGAAATACTTGACTTATTTTGTGTTGCCATAGGTATTGTGACCAATATACATAAGTCCACTATCTCTCTTAGCAGAATTCAGATGGACCTTCATCATTGGATTCTTCTTATGTTTCCCTATTAGTGTTTTGATCTACAAGTTGGTTTTAAATACCTAGGATTTCTCCTGAAACCAAATGGTTATGGATGATTGATAAGGTTCAAAATCATATTAATTTGTGGTGCAATAGATGACTATCCATTGGGGGAAGACTTACTTTGATCAAATCTATTTTGGAAGCTATACTTGTTTTTTGGCTTTCTTTAGCTCACATTCCCAAATGTGTCTTGGAAACAATAAGGAAAAAATGATTCACATTTCTGTGGAAAGGAAAAAAGGAAAAAATCAGTATTCCACTTATAAATTGGTTGTCCATATCTAAGCCAAAGGATGAAGGGGGTTGGGGACTAAAAAATATTCATTATTTTGGAGCTGCTCTCATTGCCAAGAGTGTTTGGAGAATCATTTCAACAAGGGGTTTGTGGTATAATACATTTTATCAAAAGTACATTGGTCCTAAATCTATTGTTCATTGGATTAGATGTCCAATTAAAACTTCTTGAAATGCATCTATTGTCTGGAAGGTTGTTACTTCTTCTTTCCTTATTATTGGTAAATGGTTGTCTTGGAAGGTGGGGAATGGTGTTAATGTCAGAGTGGGTGTTGATTCTTGAGTCAGTTGTGGTGAAGCTTACCTTCTCCCTGGGGATCTAATAAATTTATTGTCTAAGAAAGGTATTAGTGCTCTTGCACAAGTTGTTGATCCTAATACCACCAATTTTTGGCAACAAGGGTGGAATTCTGCTGGTAGGCTTGGTTTGATTGGTGTGAATTATAAAATATGGAGTGATTATGTTAACAGGCTTAAGTGGATTCATGTCAGAATCAACAACGAGGAAGATCTTTTGGTTTGGTCTAAGAATTCTGCCCAAGGGGTGTATAACGTCAGTTTGGGATACAAGACTTTGTTTCCTCCAAGGAACCAAGATGTTGGTAGTTGGTGGTGGAAGTGTATTTAGAAGATCCATGCTGACCAATTTTTTTATGTGGCTTGCATTCTAAAACAAATTTTTGACTTGGGATGTGCTGCAAAAAAGAAGTTGGCAGAGTCCAGGACATTGTTCTCTGTACTTGATGGACTTGGAATCTATTGACCACCTTTTAATCAATTGTCCTTACACTATCCAAGTTTGGTCTGATTTGGGAAGATTGATTGGTCAAAGGAATGTTTGGGCTGAAGATACTCTATTGAATTGTTTTGAGAATTGGTATCATCATAGGTTGTTGCATTCCTTTAGGAATCTACCTCTTCTAGTTGCTTGGGGTATTTGGCTGGCTAGAAATGCTACAATTTTTCAACATAAGTTGATTCCTACCTTCCAATGCACTTCACAAATTCATTCCATTTTTGTACACTTTCAAACTATCACTAAGGTGAATATTCTGAGACCCATAACTCCTTCATTAATTGATAAATCTCATCCTTGGGGTTACTTTGGTGGGGCTTGTCAAGGTAATTTTGCTCTTTGTGGGGCGGGTGGCATAATATTTTACAATCCAAATCATTATATCACTTTTAGTGTTGGTTTGGGCTGCAATACAAATAATTTTACGGAGATTATGGCTTTGAAACTTTTGTTGATTGTGGCCAAGGATAGAAGGATAGATCAATCACAAGTTTTCGATGATTCTGAGGTCATCATCAAATGGATAAAGTGGCTCTATCATATTGAAAATATCATCTTCATGCCTATTAAAGCTTTGATTGATAGATTGAGGCTTAGCTTTGTCCATATATCCTTCACACATGTTTAGAGGGAATTCAATTTGGAGGAAGATACACTTTCAAAGGAGGGTTTTCTTTTGACTGGGGATAGATGGGAACTAACTGAACACGTGGCGGGTTGTATCTTGCAGCGTTATAACCTCTCTGTGACCAATCATTCATGATGCTCGTGTCCACTTTTTCTTTTGTGGCTTTGCTCATTCTTCCTGATCACTGTTTCTTTCCTACTTCCTGCTTGCTTTCACCATTCTTTGGTGTGCTCTCTTTATTTTTTTGGTGGTTTCCTTTTGTTTCTTTGTCCATTTTCTTTCTGGGCTTTCTCTGTTGGCTGCTGTCTTTTTCTGGCAGAACTTTTGTATTTGTTTTTCTCTTGTAAAGCTTTCTTCAGCTTCTACAATATGTAATATCTTATTTTAATATGATATTATGTATTTTTTTGGGGAAAAAATCATTCTTCAATATAATAATGAATCTCATATTTCACTATTAAGTATGTTTAGATATTTATAGATACAAAAGATAAACATAAATACTTTAATACATAGACAAATTTATAAAAATCTAAAATAATATCCAAAAATAATAAACTTAACTCTTTCCCAAAAATACAGGTTAGAATGCAATTCTCTGATCCCCACATTAAGTCAAATCACCCTTCAACTAAAAACATGCAGAATATACGAACACTTATCCAACACAAGGCAGCTGCCAACTTGCCAATAACTAATATTAACAGCTGTCTAAATGCTGGCCATTCCTCATCTCTCTCTGCACGACGAATCACCTTCAAATATATAGAGAGCCATGAAAAAAGAAAACAGTTATTGTGGAATTTGGTTGTACTTCAAACAAAACTACAAGGCCATAGCAAACACACAAATTGAATGGTAAAACGCTTCACTTCTTTGGTCACGTACCGCAATCATAGAAAAAGTTAAAAACCCAATCTTCTGGTAAGTGGTGTAGTTGTCACCACCTAGTATACATGATGTGATATAAGAAGAGATGTGGAACATTTCATGGAGATCCATTACAAAACTTGAATTCATGTTATATGTGAAATGTTGCAGTGCAAATGTGGAAGTTATGGTGGGCACATAAATCATTTGAAAAATGTTTCAACACAATTTTGAGGCAAGGTCTGTTATCATAGATGGGCATGAACAAATTGGGTTTACTAAAAATTCCATAGAGATTCTTAAGCAAGAACAAATGACAGCTGTGAAACAACTCATCACCCATTGCAAACATTCAGCCAGTCTGTACAACAAGTAGAGCATTAGAACATGGAATGATCTGTTAAAGCATTAAAGGAACAAATATCTGGAACGTTGCTTTCTTGACTACCATGATAGACTTATACATGGCTACAACTTGGAGCTTTCGAACATGGTATGGAAATCCATTTAAAAAAAGTTTAGCCAATTTGGTTTTAAAATCTTGAATTATAAATGTGGAAGCTACAGCTGGAAAATGAATCATTTGGAAAATTCATCAACAAACATTTGATATTATGGAATGCAATCATTGTTGAACATGCACTGAATGATTTAGTTGAAAAAATCAAAAATATTTTGCAAGCCAACTGTAAACCTAAATCCATCAGTGTTTTCCAAGATCCTTCAATTTATGCAAACTAATAAGCTTTGGAAGAGGGTATGGAAATCCATTAGAAAAAAAGAACAAAATTTTGCTACATGTTGTAGTTGTGCCTGTCCCTATCCACATGAATGTGGAACATGCTTTGAACTACAACAGGGGCATGCCATTTGCTAAAATGGAAGCAACAGTAGGCAGACGATTTGTTTGAAATAACCCCTCAACAAATCTATTCACATGGACCCATTATTGCTGGATATAAGCAAAATGGGCTTACTGAAAAAACCTTGGAAAGTTTTATCAAGAGAAATTGACATGTGTAAAGAGAATACCAGGGCTTTTCCAATATCCTCCCATCTTGTGTTACACAAGCAGCTTCAGAACTTGAGATTATTACAAAAGTAGACAGAAGATTTCTGTGAAATCTTGAAGTAGTTGTGATTACCCTACATGCTGCATACATGGAAGAACCCTCAAGTTTTACAATCTAGATATAAATATTAAAAGAAAAATATTGCGAAATTTTGTAGTACATCTTTGTTTGGAAACATAGATAATAAATATTCATATTTTTAAGAAAGATGAGAATATTTTTGTGATTCGTTCAACTGGTTCAGTACAATTGATAAGACTGATGGTATGTTTCTTGATTATGCCATTCACAAAGGTTCAAACTCCTACAGATATGATATAAGAGATGAAACGTAGATCATGCCGTAGATGACTTTGACAAAACAAACACCCTTCAATCTTTAACCCTCAACTAAAGAGGTATCAATATAGACTCATATTCTTTATAAAATAGTAAAACAAATTCAGATAATATTAAATCCCAAAAAAATTTTAAAAAAAAAAAAAATATATATATATATAATAGAGAGAATATTTATGTGATATCATCTAGTACATCTATGCTAACTGTGAGACCTACAACGGGTACAAGAATCGTTTGAAAAAAACGCCTCAACAGAATTTAGTCATATGTATTATTAAAAGACTCAAAGAAAAGAAGTGCAAGTGAGAGGAGTAAAGCTGTCAAAGAGCAAGAATCTGAGTGTTGCATGTGCACCGAATTTGAAAGCAAAAGATATTTTAAAGCTATCAAAGAGCACGAATCACTATGCCATGAGACCAATCAACAAGAAACAATTATTCCAAAACAAACAAATACAAGGAATTCAACAATATGAGACAAAAGAGGAATTATTTTTTAAAAATAAAATAAGAGGGCTGAAAGTGTTCATTTTCAAATATCAAACTCATAACACTGCATCTAAATATATCGTACAGGGTAGCATCTAAACTGAAATAAGATGCACTACCAACGCATATATCAAGATAAAATGAATCATAAAGCACCACTAACATTGATAATAAATATTTTAGTATAGTTTGGAAAATAAGACTGATTCCCAACAAACATAATCATAATGTGCCACTACAATCACTGATATAAAGTTGAAAGTCAATGATAAATATAATAAAATGTACATGAAGTCTCATTCTTAATCATTGTTAGTAAAAATTTGACAGTAAAATGAATTGATCACTATCAAGTTTTTGAAGAGTTTCATAATTCTTTTGTAAAATTTCACTTTTCACCATTGGTTTACATCTGTCTAGCTGAAATGTTGCTTGTAGGTCCTTCAAGTCACAAGTCAAGCTACAAGAGTACCTTGAATTCATTCAAAGAGAAGATAAAGATAAATTATTTGTTTGAGAAGATAAATTGTTGGTTTACATCTGTCTAGCTGAAATGTTGCTTGTAGGTCCTTCAAGTCACAAGTCAAGCTACAAGAGTACCTTGAATTCATTCAAAGAGAAAATAAAGATAAATTATTTGTTTGAGAAGATAAATTGTTGGTAATAAGAGTTGTTTAGATGAATTAAGGTTTGTTTAACTCCTTGGAGGGTTCCCCAAATTGTTGAGATACAAAAATCAACTTTGTCTTGTCAATATGCGTTGAAATAGTTGGACTAACATTCTTTTATTTTGACTTACCATTGGTCTAGACAAACTTTTTAACCCATCAATTTAGTCATTTCTATGGTTCCCCATTGGAGCACAACCTTCCTCATTTTTATAAGAAGGTAGGTCATTAGCAGGTAGGGCTATGGTTGCAAAAACCTCTTCATATTTAGAAGAAGATAGGGCCTGACTCTTGACATAATTAAGGGACAATATTTGATTTTATGTTTAGAAGATTGACACCTATAACAAGTATTTGATAAGTTAATATAAATGACTACTTGAGTATGACACATTTGTCCAATTTAGATGTCAATAGAATCTTTGAATTTTTCCAAAAGTTTGACCTCAACAAAAACTTTCTTTCGAGGATGAGCCAAAAAAAACTTATCTAACTTAACACAAACAACATTGCCTAAAGAGAAAAAAATATAGCCTAAAAAATTGGGAACAAGGCAAGGGTAAGCCAAGAAATTCAATTCAAACTAGCATTAAAAGAGCTCATTCTTCAAAGACAAGGAAGTCTTCGGTCTAGGGAGTAAAAGACAAACAAAGAGCTATGGACATACCATAGACTATGCTTAAGAATGAAATTTATGTGATTGGCTTCTACAAAGTGAAAGCAAAAAAGAAAAGAAAAAACACTTTTGTGAAGTTTTGGATGGCATCTAGATGGAAAGCATGAGGGACCCAAGGAATGTTGACCTACCCATGTAGCAATTCTTCAAAGAGGATGTGCCTAACAAAATATTCTATCAAAGTAAATCTTTCAAGTCATTTATAATCACTATCAAATTCATAAATAAACAAAAACAACATGTCCGATATAACATCTAAATACTTACCACATAAAATACCTTCAAAACAAAATTTCAAGATCTCTTTGAAAAGAGTACCATTCTTAAGTACATCCAAGCCAACAATACTAACATAAGTATTAAATTGCTATGACTAAAAACCATTTATATAAAAAACAAACTACCCAAAGATATTTAATATTAATTTTATTTTACATAAATCAATAACTGACAAAATTAAATACAAACAAGTCAATCCAAACTCAAAACCCTTACATCTCTTTTCTCCCTAATGTTCTCTCAAGATGAACATCTTGAGAAGGCCAGTTTGAAATCCCTTGAGAAAACTATCATGATAACTACATGCACACACACAACACAACTGGAGTGATAAAAAATACAAGACTTTTTCCTTAAAAAAAAGTGTGTAAGTATTATTTTCTTTACTTAAAAAAGAGTAATAACAACCAGCCATCAGAGAAGTCTTAGGAAAAACAAACTTGTTTTGTTATCAACCTAAGTGGGTATGAGTGCACAAGTTGGTAGTTGCAGACTTAATATTGGGTATAGTTTGTCTCACAATCCTGCTTTATAGGTTTTTGTCCATTCTTACATCATCTTGTACTGATTGTACTAAATAATTATATTTTCTACAAGCATTTGATTGTAATATATGAAATGTGGATAGTGGATGGTGGTGCAGTCCAAAAACTAAGCAACTATGCAGTTCTGACTCATTTTGTTTGCATTTGAAGTTCCAGACAGTAGCATGAAAAGTATGACGTGATCCTAAGATGACTTCATTTTCATTTTCATATACTTCCAAAATGTTGTCAGCATCACAAAACATAAATTAACAAATTTTCAGAGCATAGCTTCATTTCTCTACAATGGGAGTGATACACCACAAAAATCTTTAATTTTAAGTTGGGTGGGAGTGTGACAGTTTTAAGTTTGCTTGGCATTGGAATACGGATGCTACAACTGGTATCTTACAAAATATCAGCAACCTTTCCAGGTAAAACCTGTATGCCTCTTTGCTTTTGTAGTGTACAAAAATTGATTCGTAGAAAGGAATGAAACTTCCTTGAGAATCAATAATTTACACTAATATTAGAATGAATCAGAGGTTCTTCTATTTGTTTGATTAATTTTATTTTATGTAATACTTATATGTGAAAGAAATTGACATAATATAAATATGTCTAGTTATAATAAAATACGAAAATATCTATTTTTAATAATAATTATAAACTGGTAGCAACAGAAATAGAATGTCCAGGCATCAAAAATGATTCTATTTTTTTCAGAGTCTTGGCCATGGACAAAGGTGCAAAGTGTGGACATCCTTGCATCGCGTTGTCATCCACCATAGATGCAAAAATAAAAGTCCATAACATTGTTGTCCACCATGTAGATGCAAAAATGAAAGTCCATAACATCTCTTAATTGATGCATGTATCTAAAGAATAAATACCACAAGATCACGGTATATGAGAAATACAAAAATGACAAAATAAGAGAGAAAATGCAATGTGAAGTTGAAAGCGCAATAATCTAATAAGAGCTATTGAAAAATAATAGATATCATTAAAATAGTCACTTTTTCCCAACTTATAAAATTTGCAGACAAAAACAAATAAGAGAAATGTTTTGGCCGAGTTGTTTTAGGGGCTTGCTTCAGTCAAACCGCAACTTCGATATTTCTACCCCCACATACAACCAAGATTTTGATAATATTGATACATATAATGAAAGAGATTGCTATAAAAAACAGTATAATGCCAGAGACATATAATATTCTTAAATGCACTATGTAAGACCAAATAATATTATCTTGAGAACCAATGAAACATTTATGGTGTAGGAAAATACCATGTCATTTCATTTGATACTACAATATTTTTAGTTTTCCAAGGCATATATTTACTAGTCTAAGAGATCCCCAACATTTTTGAAACCTATGCTTAGATAATTCCTTTATGAGAATGTGTGAAAATATCCACATAAGTATGTGGCTTCCTCTTTTGATTTCAACAACTACATAATTTATAGAAATAAAAATATATTCCAAAGATGAAGCTACCTCTAAGTTACAACTTAGTCATATCTCCTCAAAGTACCTACTTTAACTTATTATAGATAGATGTATTGATCAATTTATTGATGGAGAGGTGTAAAATAAGGTAGTTCCTAATCACAATTTTGAAGTAAACATGATGTAATGGGAAATTTTTAATCATATCATCATAATTTTCCTTGTGATATCATAGCACGATGAGTCACGTTTATTGAGTGTCCTAATATCAAATTAAGTCTACACTAGTTTAATTTGAATGTTATGTTTAGGCTTGAGGTTCAACTAAACTCTATTTACCTCTGTGTATTGGTGTTCATCAACAATGACTATGGATGGTTGTTAGGCATAGGAAGTCCTATCATCCTATTCACCCCATATTCTAAGGTCAACCATAAAGGGAATGATCATTAAGTCTTAGTTATCCAAATGGAATGAATTTAAGAAAGGTTAAAATGCATTATGTTCAATACTCGTCTTTAACCATCGATCATGTTCAAATTAAAAAATATATTATTCAAAACTTTGAATTCATAATAATAATAATTGAAATAGATGAATTCAAAATATAAAATTTAATTAAGAATATGTAGCATAGAAAGCAAGGTAAGGTTGTCAAAGGAGATGGGGTGTCCATTTGCTACAATTATACTAGAAGTAGTAGGTATTTGACTCACCCAATAGCCTTGATAGGAAGAAAATAAGACACAAAGGGTGGAGAGGAAGATGAAAAACAAGAGATGAGATGAGAAATTTGTGTCCCTTCTAGGAGTTTTGAAGGAGTCTTAAAAGGCCCTTTTAGGGGTTTTAATAAAATCTAGAAGGGCATGGCTACAAGGAAGAGGCATCAAGAGATAATCTTGTCAAATATAGTTTCCATGGGAGGAGAAAATAATACCTTGTAGGAGTGGAAGAAAGCAATGGAATTCCTTTATATTCATTTTATTTCTTCTTTTGTTACACTAGGTTTTGAGAAAAGGAGACCTAAGGAAACATTTTTGGTTGGGATAGAGAATGTAAAAGAAAAAGATTTTAACTAAGGTTGTAGTAGTATATAGGATGTATTCTAGTTTTTTCGACTCCTTTTCTCCCTGCATATCAATGTTGTTGGATTGAAAGTTAAGTCTTTCAAATTTGGGTATATACTATTTACTACTAGTGTTAGATAGTAACATTGAGATTCAGTTATCCATTATGTTTAGGATACCTGTATTTTGTGGCAATAACTCCAAAATCTTGTAGTCATAGATAATTATTATTCGAAGTATGTGGGATTCATTTGAAGTAAGGCTTCATATTATTCTAATATGTGGTTGACAATAATAACATGTTTGTACATAGTTCAAAAATTAGTGGCTTGACAAATTTTAGAAGAAGGTTTTAAACTATGTTTTTTATAGTGTATTGTATGAAATATAAAATGATTGGTAGTAAAGTGTTACTTTTTTAGTAATATTGGCCTTGTATTTGATCCAAGAAATTCCTTACACATTATTAAGCAATATTTAATTAGATAGTGTCTTGCAAAAGTTGTTCAAATTATCCTAAGATACTTATCCTCAAGCATTCTCTTATGAAAATATCATGTGTTGCACTATTAATTATTATATTTAGTACCTTATTTGATCAAAATCCTTAAGGATCTTGTGATTTATCAAACATTTGGATTGAGGGGAGGGCATAAGGTTTCCAAGAAAACACCTATCAAAAATAACTAAAAATATATATTCTTCTAACTATTTTTATCATCATGAATCCATGCAAAATAAAACAAATGAATAAGAAATAAAATCAAACAAATTAAAACACTTAATTATACTCATGCAAACCTCAGATCAAGCTCAATGTATAGCTTTTCTTATTTTGGAATGTGGGTGTTAAATTCACCAACATAAATACTATATTCCCTAGATAACAAATTAACAAAATATGGACATGTATGAATGAATGCTTTTGAAATTATGAGTAATGGGTTTGATTTATAAATTGTCAAGAGAATCAAAGGAATGACTAAGATTCAATATGGGATCTCAAGTCTAATCCATGATTAGGGGAGCTGATGAGGAGATTTGGCAAGCATGGGAAAGTTGCACAATATTTTAATTTTTAATTAAAATAATTATTATTACTCAACTCAAATTGACTAGGGAGATAATAGATTTGTGAGACCCCTCTCTCAATGACAAAGAATATATTGCATTTATGCTACTTTTATTATCATTGAGTTGGTAGTTGTATGGTTAGTATATGTGATGGGCATTATTATGTTATGGGTGTATACACTAAAAATTATCCTAAGCCTGTAGTACCATTTTCCCATTAGTTTTCATCTAACCCTAATTTTGTTCTTCACATCCTTATAATTAAATAATTTTAATTATTTAATTATTCTAATTTTCTTCTAGTGATTAATTTAATTGATTAATTTAATCCTCTTTCTCTTCATTTCTTTGTTAATTATTATTATTAATTATTTAATTAATTTAACCTCTCTCAATTAAATAATTATCTTTAATTATTTGATCCCTAACCTAGTTTCATCTATTATTAAATATTTATTTATTTATTTATTCATCATAAACGCTAAGTTCTTCTATAATTAATTAAATTAATTAAATTATTTAATTTAATTAATTATTCACATGTGTGGGTGAAAATAAATAAATTTTATTTATTTATTTATTCTTACTTGATGTATTTCATTCTCTACTTAACTACCTCTTTCTTCCACTTAACTCTTCCTATCTCCCCTTATTCTCTCCACTTAACTCTTCTACCTTCCACCTTTTTCTCCACTTAACTCTTATTAATTTCTATTTTTCTCTCCATTTATTCCATTTCCCTCTCCACTTATCTCTTCCATTTTTCCATTTTAAAAAATGAGCAACTTTCCCATGCAAATTGTCTCATTTGATCTCGTATGTCGATCATTTATCAAATCTCATTCGTTGATCATGCCAACCTCACTTATAAATTCAGTCTTCATCTCTTTTCAATTCAACCATAATCTTTGAAATCCTACCATCATTATCATCATGAGCATAGCAATATTGGTGCACACAAATTTGAGAGAAACATTACAATATCAACTCATAAAGTGAGATGGAGAAGAGTAATCAAGGTGATTCAAGGGTGGTGCAAGAAGGTATACTTGTTTTATTTGCATTTTTTTAATTTCTTATGCCATGTTATTCTTCATTGTTAGATTAGGATCCTTTGCTTGAATCTAATGGTTTTGTGGTTGCTATTCATGATTCGCGCATATAATTTGATTCCCGTTCTTCAATGGGTTATTAATTTTGATAGTGAATTTAGTGGATGCCACATGGAAATAGTTTTTTTTTATTTTGGATGATGTTTCCCCTATATCCAATGAGATAATATTAGATGACTTATTTTTTGTGATTCATATATGTTGATTTGTTTATGATTAGATGATTGTTATTAGATTTAGTATGTTGCAAATTCATGAATTATTCATTAGCAAATGTGACTCAGTTGATAAATGAAATATATGTAAATTGTGAATACATTAGAATGCTTGATTAGAAATTTGTAATTAAATATATATAATTTGAATATATTAAGTTCTTGATGCTTCAACAATGATTATTATATATAATGAACTAAAAATTATGTTGGATTGTGCATGTCTAGTGCCAATGGGAATTGGGAATTGTGATCACATGGTAAAACTGATTGTGTTCAACTAGTTAAGTCAACCTTAGTCCATATGGAGAGACTAAGGTCATGTGTAATGTGAACTTTCCTATAATGTGAATGTGTTCTTGAGTGATGTGAATTTAATGTAAAATTTTATATTAAATTAATGTTGTATTGTTGTATTGAGGAATCTTGTATAGAAGGTGTTTTTACTTGTTTGTAATAGATTTTTGTGGTAGTCTTTTTCTTAGTAGGTTTAAATGGGTTGTAATTGACTAGTTTTTATTATTTTTATTAATTTTTAGACTCTAAGTGTTAGGACTATGGGTAAGGAGTATTTTAGAGTGTAGATATTTATTTTAATCATTTTATAGCCTTCTACAATCACCATTTTCAAGTGGTGACGAAATTGGAAAATGGTTGGGGAGAGGTTGAGAGAGGTGTCACCACCTCATCTCATCCTTGAAGTTTTCTTTTGGGTGGTTAAGAGAGAATAATATCCTCCATGACTCACCAAGGGTGAGTATACATGGAGGTTTTCCTTGTAAGGGAATCTTCCAAGTGGAAAAACGTGGAGGTTCTCAAAGGAGCTAAGTGTATTAAGATTTGAAACTCTATGGTTTTTTAGAATCTAATGTGGAGATGGCACTTTTCATCTCGAGATCCAAAGATAAAGAGTCTTATTCTTTTATTTATTCATTCATTCCATTTTGAGCAAGAACTTTTTGACTTCATTTTTGTAATCATTATCTTGAGTGTTAATAAATTGTGAGAGAGTTGGGTATAAGGTTTGATAGGAAAGTTGAAAGAACTTGGAGGAGGTTTTCATCAAGGAACTACCTCAAATTTATTTATAAAATATTTGGCAAGGTAGGGTCTAACCTTTTTTAAAAGCTTTTATTTTTATAAAATTTTGTGTGCATGTGAAAGTGTTGTATATATTGATTTCATTATGTTTTGTGATTTTTTTTAATGTATTTGAAGTGGTGTCTAGTTAAACTTGTGGCATTTATGAGTTATGTGGTAAAGATTGTGATACATGACACTTTTAGAAAAATGTTATGTTATTTGTGTAGTAAATGGTTTATTGTGTTATACTTTGGGGGAAAAAGTCTTGGGGTAGACCCTCTCAAATGATAGAGGGTCCCCATGTGAGGGGGTTGAGTGGGTGAGGCTCTCATTAGGAATATTTGGGGTATGAGCACCTATTTATTGTGGCTATTGAGATTGGAAATGGATGTTTGGGAGTTTTATGGAGATAATTTGTATTGGGAGAACTTATGAGTTATGTTGTATATGGAAGAAGTTTATAATGTGGTATATATTATTGAATCTTCCATATGAGTGAATTCCCACTCCCCCCAATTGTTATTCTCATAGGGAATCCTTGTTATGTGTAAATCCTTGGGATTGGTTGAGTAAGTTGTGGTTGTAAATGTATGTTAAATTATGGGCATGCCAAGATTTGATTGATGAGTTAATTACCTTCATGAACTAGTTAACTAAGTGCGTGAGAGAATTAGAGGGAGTTGACTATTTTCATGAAATGTTTAATTAATTACATGGTGATTGAAGTGGATTAGATTAGTGAGTGGGACTAGGAGTATGTTTGAGTGAACTAATTAGACTAGGTAGTCAACTAGGTGAAGTATATTTTTTTTTGGTAAAAGGCATAAAGCCTATATATATTATATTATATTAAAGTAGAAATTACATGATGTTGTTGCCGTCAAGAGGACTGAACATTCATCAAATCTAAAAGGGAAACTAAAGCCTTCTGACTACCTCTACTAATAATACATTACATTGCAGGGAGTGTATATGCATAGACTAGCTGGATTTACTTTTTAGCACTTGGTCTTTACATGACCTTGTCAAAAATACTGTACTTCTCGATATGATTTAAGGCAGAAGCCTTCGTACATGCTAACTATATGCAAAAAATTCAAAAAGCTTTACAAACTTGGCGCTAGTGTTATTCCTCCATACGCTCAAGATCAATGGAATTTTATCCTTGACCTTCTATTGCTTCACCATCCTCTGCCACCTCTGTATCTGCTTGCGTTGTGGAAGCATTCATCACTGGAATTGCCAGGGGAACCAAATTCCCCTAAAACTAATTCCCTTGAAAACCATTCAATGACGGGTGGTATGTGTGTGCCCAAAGAAGTGCCACCACATAATATTTCTCTTATATTCACATCCATGCTTGTGCAAAGATAGTTTGAGTTCTAGCAAATGGCCCTCAAGAGAATTTAGTCACACTTATGCTCAAATGCCTACTTAATGGCATTGCAAATTTTTACAAACCCTTGGCATTGCTTAAGGTATTTCCTGGGAAGAGCCCTCCTATGAATCCCTTCCCTTTATAGATGTCATACTCTTAAACCCCCCTTAATAGGGCATTTTCAACCAAGAACTCATCCTTCACAAATTTTTTAGCTATTTCTTCCAAATCACCAAGTGACTGAAGCAAGTCAAATAAATTTGAGAGGAAAATACAAAGAACTTGAGAAGGAAACAATGCTCTTCTCGTCAGTGGACTAGTAATCTCTATCCCCAACACTATACGCATGTAGTCCTCAACTCTCAAGTAATCTAGGTTGAAGATTATCTCTAGTTATTCATGTGATAGGTATCCTTTGAACGGTCTTTCCTAGGCCTTCACCTTCATGGTCACACAAAAATTTTAGGGTTTGTAATCCATGACGCCACCTTTCCCTGCTCTACACTTCGATCCAAGATGAAAAATTTAAACCCATAGTTCACTACGCTTCACCAAATTCACCAGAGCAAATGAAAAATACTCTAGAAATTCCTATCAAAATGATATTAAAAGCTACTTGAGTTGGAAGCCATCGAAGATAGCAAATGGTCATGCGATAGGTGTTTAATTTTTTTATTGTAGTGGTCACGTCCCTGCACGCCATTAATTTTGGTGCAAACCACCATCCCCTCAACTCGTGTGAAATCAAAGCGTGGATATATGAAGTATATTTAATCTGAGCTCATTTCAAGTAATGATGATCCACCTCTACCTACAAGAAAACATGTTAGAATAAGCAAATTATAATGTCACTAGGTAGGCCCCATTTGATTGGGATGGGAGGCATTTAAAAAACAAGATTGGGGGTGTGAATTGGCTCCCCAATTGTCAACTAATCTCAATAGCAACTAAACAAAATCCTTATCACTACGCGAAGGCAGAGGCTGCATTCATAAGTGTTAGATTTGCAATCAATAAGGGTTACTCCAAATTATGGGTTGAAGATGAATCTTTGAACATAATAAATTATCTAGGTGGCACCCATCCTCTAAGTTGGGATGTTGATCAACTCATTAAGGATACAATAATCATGTTATGATCTTGTGAGGAGACCCATGTCTCTCACATTTACTAAGAAGGAAACTTGTTGGAAGATTTTTTTGCTAACAAGGTTGTCATGTTAAATGATTTTCATTCATGGGAGGAGGGATTGATCCTTCCTAAGAAATATAGGAGTTTATTGAGGAATGATGGTGTGGGTTGAGTTGATGTGACATTCATGGTCTAGTACCTTCCTCTGTTTCACATGCTTTGTGGGTGATTTTTTACTCTCTAGTCTTCATCTGAGTGTTATTCGCAAGGGTTTGGTGTTTCTGGTGTTGCTAGCCATGGGTGGTGACAAGAGTAGAATCAAACCGCATTCCTATGGGGACATTCAGAGAAACAAGAAGCTCTAGAATATTCTGCACCATGGTAATTTTACTCCATTCTTGGAGAGGCTGCATGGTCATGACCCCAATGCCTCGACACAATTTGTTTCTTTCTGGCACAATCATAAGCTCAAGGTTGATGGTTTGCAAGTGGAGGTAAATGAGGATTTAATTTCTTTTGTTACTGGAATGACGATGGTTGGTCGTAAGTTCTTCAAGGATAAAAAGAGTAATGAGGAGGCGATGGCCCATTTTTTTAAAGATGATGAGCGAAAGAAATTAGTTAAACTAGAAACTTGGGGCTATGAGAGAAAATCCCTCAAGAAAATTTGAGCGAGTGTTGTTGAGGTACTTATGTGTTATGTGACTCTAGAGGGGAGGTTTACAGCTATTCTTGGTCACCATTTTACTCTCCTCAACCATTTCAGACATGGTTTGTTCATTTCGTTTCCTTTCTTTCTTCTTTTGTCTTTAAAGGTCTTTGTTTATGCCCATCTAAAGAATAGGAGGGCTCTCATCCTACATGAAGGGATTATTTTATTGATTATGGAGCATTTTAAGTATCTTACCCTGGCTCCTACCATCAACAGCAAGGAGAAGACTTTATTTAAGTGATGTGTCATCTAGTTCTGAGCCCACTTTAGATGAGGAGGAGGAATGGAATGAAGAGGAGGAGAACCTATCTCTGGCGGTTGTGGCTACTTCTTCAAAGAAGAGGAAGGTGGGTGGTTCTAAGAGTAACAAGGCTACTAAGCGGCTTTCCCTTTTTGAGAGTGAGAACACAAAAGTGGGGTCAAATTATTCCTCTCCCAAAACTGTGGAGGTGGTTGTTGGTAAGGATGTTGTTGGTGGTGGCCCAGAGGTTGGGGACACAGGACATTGCTATGGGTTTAGTGGACAAGCCGTGGAGGCTGTCGAAGCATATTGCTAACCTGATGAACAAGGCCTTGGATGTTCTAGCTAAGGACCCCAATTTTTCTGGTGATGTCGAGGATTCTGGTGATAAAACGGTGGCCATTGAGGATTCCCCTTTGCAGGACATGCCCAAGATGGAGTAGGACAAGGAGATTAGGGGTCTGAATGAGGAGGATGCAGAGAAGAAAAAAGCTAAACAGGAGCCCTTGAAGTTAAATCCTCTTTCCGAGGATTTTTATTACCTTGATGATGACACTACCTTCATGTATGATTTTTTGGATATGGCTAGGGCTGGGGCCACTGGTACCTTTAAGTTTGCTAAGTGGACTTTGCAGGAGTTCAATAATATTAATATTAAAATTAGAGGTTTGAAGGAGAATCTAAAGAATGTTCCCAAGGGTTCGGTTCTCGACATTATTATTGACAGAATAGTGGACCTTGAAGGTCCCTATCATGACTTCAAATCTCTGTGTGAGGGAAAGTTGGCTGCTCTGGAAGCTAAGGTTTTGGGTATGAATATTGATATCAAAAAAATAATGTAGGCTTGTCATATCTCTGTGAAGAACAACGCAGACTCCTTGGAAGTCCTTTTCAAAAAGATTAGTGAGCTTAGGGAGGATCAAGTTTATTTCTCTGAGCTTATGAAGAAAGAGCACACGGCTAAGGGAAAAGGTAAAAAAGCTGCTAAGGATGATGACAAAGGACCTGTTGTTAGAGGGTCGACTAATTAGAAGAGATCCTTTGATGCTGAGAAGGAGTTGTTGAATATGGCCAAAAGACATAGGAACTAGCAGATTGAGGTGGCCAAGACCCTGAGTAGTTTGGATTAGTGCCTGGTCTTCTTCTTTGTTGCTTTCTATTTTTTGTTGGGTGTAGGTTTCTTTTCAGTTGTTTTGTTGTTTTGTGGTTGTTGGGTGTTGTTGGTTGTGATTTGTTATACTTTTGTTTAGCACCCATTTTACTGTGTTTTTTGGATGTTGGGTTGTTGTTGGTGTCTTTTTGAAAATCTTTTCTAGCAGCATTTTGTGTTTTTTGTTGTAAAGGTTTCGGGTCCCTTCAAAACCCAATTTTCCCATATAATCAAAACTGAACAAATCCTTCTTTCCCACTTATAGCTTATATGTCATATGGTTCCAAACCTCCTTGGAATACTTTTCCCCGGTTGATCCCTTTTTAACTTGTTTCGATGACCCACTATTGACATGTTGCACCTATCATCAATTACCTTGTGTCCTAATCAGCCACCATTATGCTTAGCTTTTTCCACCATTTAAACATGTAGGAGAAGTATCAATTTTGACAAGACTATACCCCCCCTTGAATATGATCACCTTTTATTCAAGAAAAATATTCTCTTTAATTGCTCATTTTTATTTATGCTTACCTTATCTATTGTGACCACTTCAACCTTCCTCTCACAAGCCATTACATAAATATAAGGTGAAGTATATTTTATTGATTTAATAATTGTGTGTGTGTTAAATGTGTAGAGTTAGTATCAACACAAACCTTAATGAAACGATTTGTATTCAAAGATTCAAAGCAAAGAAACTATTCTAATTTGCAACAAACTAAATCTTTCAAGAACATCTCATTGTCCTCTATTCTTAATGATTCTTTTAACCTTTTTGGCCCTCAGATTTCTATGTGCACAAAGGTTATTAGAATGACACTTAGGAAACATGATTAGTATTCAACATGCAAGCTAATTTAATGCCTACATGAAACTATATGCAAACAATGATGATGAAGGCTATGATGAGTGAAGGATGATGTTGGTGATAAATGAACAAGTGGAGGTGGATACTATGGTAGTGATCTATATGATTCTATGCATGACACTACATATACTCAAATGAAAACTTAAAATGAACTAATCTAAAATGCAACTATGATGCAAGATGGGACATAAAATGCAACTATGATGCAAGATTTAAAGCTAAGATGTAAATGTGTAAAGCAAAACATGATGTAAAAACTAGCTATAAGACTCCAAGAATGCTCCAAGCTCGAATGATAAACCTGCATGATAACTTTACTTCAAATGTGGATCTCAAATGCAAGGCCCAAGGGTTGTATTTATAGCCTTTTCCAAGCATATAGTGAGGTGGCAATAATCAACGGTCCAATTCGAATAAGAAGAATGGTTGGTGAAGATGAAGAGAATTAAGATGTTGTCCCCTTGACCAAAGACAACATGCCATTTGGATGGAAGAATCTCTTGACCAATGGGAAACATGCCATTTGGATGGAAGATTCAAGTGTGAGAAGAGAAGACCATGTGCTTCCAAAAATTAGTGGAAGTGTGGGAATAATAAGTCATGTGCTCAAAAATTAGTGGAAGTGTGGGAGGAAATGAGCCATGTCCTTTTTTGAAATGAGTTGAAGATAATTCTAATTAAAAAATAGAGTTATTTATTTTCATGTGACCTTGGTGAGGTGGCACAAAAAGTTGTAGAAATGTGCTCTAATTCCTAATTGGATTTAGTAAAGATTAATTAAATAAAACAAGTTTAGGGAACCTTGTTTATTTAATTAATTTAGAAGAAGATGATTTAGATTTGGAGAATTAGAGAAGGGTGAACAATATAAATAAATTGAGAATTTATTTATACATAGTTGAAATATTAATCAAATAACTAGTATTTAATTAATTAAAGGTGATGACCAAGTTTAGGTGTATACATTTTGCCCCTCTTTGAAGTAATGTGTTTGCCCGTTGCTTCAAAGAAAAATTTGATAGCGATGCTCAGAAATTTTTTTGATGCCCCAAACGATGCTTTTCAGGTACTGACGGATATATGCCCCCTCGGGATATAAATTGGTGAAGTTTTGAATTTGAGGATTTTTTGATGATTTCAAAAATTTATGATCCAAAAATGATTTATCTCCTGAAAAAGAAGATTGAGCCTAATAGACTGATTAATTGATGCATTATATTTCCTCCTTGTGTTTGATGTTTGATGATCGCATTCAACCTTTGGGTTGATGATGATTGATGATGTTGATAGATTAGATGTACATTGATCTCATGATAGGTGAGATGCAATGATAGGATGATGATAATTGACCTCATGATAGGTGAGGATCAATTATAAGTTGATTGATTTGATAAACCTTATGATAGGTGAGGTTGGATTAATTGAACCTCATGATAGGTGAGGTTGATTTGATTGATGAACCTCATGATATGTGAGGATCAATGATAGATTGATGATTGACCTCATGATAGACGAGGATCAATGATATTTTGATTGATTGACCTCATGATAGGCGAGGTGCATTGATTGATGAACCTCATGATAAGCGAGGTTGGATCAATTGATGAACCTCATGATAGGCGAAGTTGGATTGATTGATGAACCTCATGATAGGTGAGGTGCATTGATTGATGAACCTCATGATGGGCGAGGTTGAATTGATTGTTGAACCTCATGATAGGCGAGGTTGGATTGATAAATGAACCTCATGATAGGCGAGGTGCATTGATTGATGAACCTCATGATAGGCGAGGTTGAATTGATTGATAAGATTGTTGATTTGCGATATGTTATGATCATAGGAGGATTTTAGAATTCTTCAGTCTAGGGAATACTTCCTAAAGACATGGGACATGATTTCGCATCTGGTGTAGGCGGATCCAAATTTGATTGGGTGATGTGGTTTGACTTCTCTGATTGATTGATATGCCCCAATATAGGATGGATTAATGTACTGAGACTTGATGATGTATTGAGACCTGATGTATACACTGATTTAGTTGAGACATTGATGATGTACCTCTCCATGTTTAGATATCCTTGTGCACTTGACATTATGATTTTTGAGGTTATATGATATGCAACGATGGTGATGATTGATATATGTGTTGATATGATGTTTATATGTGATGATGATCATGATGATTATGATGGATGCATTTTATTTCTATTTTATGATGCTATGTGATGTTCTATGTGATGATGATATGATATGTTATGGATGCAAATGATGATGCAACTGGTGTGTTATGATTCTATGATGCTTTATGAATTATGCCTATATGATGTATGTGATGGATTTTATTATGCCAATGATATGTGATGCATTTTATGTTTTTATACTTTTCTAATACAAATAAATGATGTAATGGATGAATTAATGATGTATGAAATGAACACATGATAATGCATATTTCTATTAATGTTTATGTGATGTTTATATGTGATGATTATCATGATGATTATGATGCTTTGTAATGATGAGGTGATGTAATGATGATTATGGAATGTATGCAATGATGATATGATAATTTTTTCCAATGTATGCAAATGATGATGCATATGATATGCAGCTAAATGAGAATGTTTTCTAATTGATGATAATGCAAGTGATGTGTAACTATGTGAAAATGATGTGTTTTTGGTGATGTCAAGTGTACTCAATCCCTTAATGCAAGAGATAACATCATTGTTGCAGCTTTGGAAATTCCATAAATACAGATGCAAACTAACATGGATGCAATCTATTATAACCATGCAAATATCGTATGCAAAAGTTTTCATTCGCAACAACCGATTTTTCATGTTTTTTATCATCATTGGGCCTTTAAAATGTTGAAAGTGAGTACAAGCATCAATGGTATATTTAGACCATGATGACCTGAGTACTACTTCCATGATGTTTGATAGTGCAAGTTAACACAAGCATCTAAGTATAATTAAATCGAGATGGCCTGAGTATTGCTTGCGTAAACAAACAAGAGTTAACTGTTTTCCTGTGCAAATTCAAAATGTCATTAGTGATACATTGTAGAGCATGTCCCACGACAATTTGCACAATAATAATGATCAACTCATAGACAACAGACAAAGAAAAATCATACTCCTTCTTGGTTCCTCTAGTTCAATACATCATCAAGGGGATCTAGAGATATGATAACAAAAATAAAAGTACAACAATTGAACATTTGTGTTTAACGTGATAAACCCATGATTTAGAAGAGCATCATCCTTTTGATTTTATTTTATGTTCAATTTTTTGATGTTTTTGGGATTTTTTGATTTTTAAATTTTTAGGTGTTTTTTGAGTTTTTGACCAACAACCTAACCTAAAGACCTATCCTAGGGGCCTTAGGGGCTGATCAAAGATTAGCCTTGCCTATGTTATACACACAAAGAACATGTAGTTCGACTGACTCAACCGATTTACAAGACCAAGATATGAACAGACGAGAGACAACAACTAATTACAAGGGACCGCTAAAGGACTTGACCTAGCGTGTCTCAGGGGTTGATCGAAGATTAGCCTTTCCTATGTTCAAGCTCAGAGACAACGTAGTTCAACAAGATGACTCCGTTTTGACTTTTTGACTGACTTTTGACCTATTTTTGGATTTTGATATGATATGGACGTTCGATTCGTTTCTAATGATGACCGATGTTCAATGTTGGGTTGCAGTTTAATCATTGTTTTTGTTGTGTTTGTCTTACTGTTGTTTGTCTGTTGGTTTAAGCCCAAAGTTTGTTTTCCCCCAGTGAGTTCAAGATTTTTCTCCCAATCTAGGGTTAGACACGACCGTGATGCCAAGATATGTACATGGAGCTTTCAAAGGATAGGTAGATGGATGGTGAAAGCGAATGGTTGACATGCTCAAATAGATGGAAAAGTTGACCTATCACAAATAGTGCCTATTACCAGGTTTTCAGGACTTGTTTTTATTGCACTATTTTAGATTTTATGATTTTTTTGATCTTTTTCTTTTTTTATATTTTTCTCTTTTTTTTTATTTTTTTGTATTTTTGATCTTTTTTTGATTTTTTTTTGTTGTTACCAAGACGCCTGTTTGCCAAGTTTTCATCAAGGCAACCATTTTTTTAGGACATTTTTTTATGTTTTTCGTATTTTTCAGGACCTTTTCCCCAATGCACTAGATGATTAAACTGTAGAACTTCTTGAGATGCAAGCTGTTGAGGGGTTCATTAAACAAATCCCCTTCTAGTGTGGACAACTGATATGCTCCCATTCCAAAGACTGTTGTGACGATGCCTCGATCTTGTGTGAATGACCATGCTGGATGAAAGGACTCGATTGAAATAAATAACATGAGCGACAAATATGACGGATGAAAGAGGTTATGATAGGATCCCTAATGTGCATGCTATATGGGCCATCAGGCTTCAGAAAAAAAGGATCTTGGGCAACCGATGAGTTATAGTACGTGAAGGGATCACCATTAAAGATGCATTGAAAGACATCACCAATGGAAGTGTAATGATATGACGAGTATGTGAACATGGATGGGTGGAAGAGAATATGTGGTATGAGTGACATGGATGTAGACCGTGATTCAACAAGTTCTTTCTTTGATTTTCTTCTTTGATAGATGCCCCCAATGAGTTTTGAGGGAGAGGCATGTTTGGAGATCAAATTTTTCTCACTTTTATTTTTGAATTTGATTTTTGATTTGTCCGGTAACTTTTTATTTTGGCTAGGGGACTTTTCTAGATCTTTCTTTCTTTTTGATTGGTCCAATAGCTTTTTGTATTGGCTAAGGGACTTTGCTTGATCTTTTTTTTCTTTTGATTTGTCCAATAGCTTTTTATTTTGGCTAAGGGACTTCTCTTGATTTTTATTTCGTGGCAAGCTTTATTTTGATTTTGAATCTCCTTTTGAAAAAGACATTTTTACCTTTGATTCTTGATTTTCCTCCTTTATATTTTCCTTAGGTGATACTTGTTGATCCATGTCTACAAGGTGGATGGATGTGGGTGAGATGAATGAAGTGGGAGTGGTGATGCCATCAATGGAGTCTTTGATACTATCCTTTTTGATACTACTAACATCAATGGAGGCTTGTACATCCTTAGTGACTTGGGAAGATGATTTGATAGAGGGAACATTAGGAGATTCATACCCTAGCCTAGGGCAAGTGTGATGGAAGGATGGTTGGATATCCTCAGTAGGATCATGGTCAAAAAGTGGGTTATCATAGATATCCTGGCCAAATAGGGGTTTATCATAGGTATCAAAAGCTTATGTGCAACCGGATATGGAAAGGGTAGGTGTATCATTAGGATCCCAAAAGTTTTCAATCCTTCATTTATTCTATAGTAGTCTCAACATCATTGTTGGAAGTCTGACCTTTCTCGAAAATAGTAGCAGTGTCATTTATTAGAAACTTATCCAGACGATATTCTCCACATCCTAGATCATGAATTTGGACTTTGGGGTTTGATAGTGCAGTGACTAGAGTGGATGTTTTGATGGTTTCATGATCAAAATTTATTTGAGGGGAGGATGCTTCACAATTTCTAGGGATGGTGATTTCAGCTTCAGGACTTTGATTATGGCCAGACATGAAAGAATTATTATCTCCTAGTATGTGATTTCAACTCCATCATGATAAAATTTCAAGCATTGATGGTATGTATAGGAAACTACTTGCATTTCATGTATCCATGGTCTTCCAAGGAGGATATTATAGGTCAAGGGGAGATCAAGGACTTGGCAAACTACATCTTTCACCATAGGGCCGATTCTGATTGGCAGAGTAACCGATCCTTTAGATAAGCACTCTTCTGCATCATATCCCTTCATGGTAATCTTTTTACTAGAGTCTATTACATTTTCTAAATATCCCAAGGCATGTATAAACTTTAAAGAGTAGATATGTAAACCAGCTCCTCCATCTATTAGAACATGTTTGACCAGAAATTTATGGATCAAAACCTCAATATGAAGTGGAGCATTATGCGGATGGGTGAGTAATGCATCATCATTTTTCAGTAAATGATAGGCAATGAGGTGTAGTTACATGTCCCACCATAGCTTGGGATTGGTAAACTTTCAAATCAGTTGGTATAATGCTTTGTTTATCATCAATTGGATTACCAACAGTAGAAATGTTAAGAACAGTAGTATCGTAGACATAGTTTACATTCTTTCCTTTGGTGCTCACTGACGAAGATTCCCCATTTTCATAGTTTGGTAGAGGGTTCTTAAAAACTCCATGATCATTGTTTGTTTGAGGTCCCTCTACAAATATTGTCTTGTTATCAATCAAATCTTGCACTAAATGTTTCAGCTGTATGCAGTCATTGATTTTATGTCCTTTGTTCCTATGAAAGTCACATAAATGGGCCTCATTCCACCATGGTGGTTTAACTTGTGGTTTATAATCTCGTGCCTCTGGTAACGTTATAACCTTGGCTTCAAGAAGCTCTTTCAGTGTTGATTCTAAGGATTTTCCCAAAGGTGTGAACCTTCTTCGATTTGATGATGGTATTTTGTATGAGGTTGAAGTTGGTTTAGATTCGTTATTGTCTGGGCTACTGTTGTGATTGGTTTTGGTGGTAGTAGCTATCAAATTGAATACAAGTTTTTTGTTTTGTGTTTCAGCTAAAGCATCATTGTTACCAACATTCTTGTTGCATTGCCAAAACTTGGGTTTGTCACCACTATTGTAATTGTTGGAGGAGTTTGATGAGTTTTTTTCATTGTATATTTTGATGACTCCTCTCTTGACTAAGGCCTCTTTGATTTTCATCCCATTTTCAATAAATTTTTTGAAGGTTGGGGGACATTGCAATTCCAATCTATAACTCATCTTGTCATTAAGGTTGTCAATAAATATTTCTATCTTTTCCTTTCCAGGTACGGGACAAGAATATTGTGCAAATAACCTTCTCCATTTTTACAAGAACACAAGGAACGATTCACCCTTCTTTTGTTTTAGGTTACAAAGATCTTTCATGGTGATGTCATGTTGGATGTTGTATGAATATTGGGTGATGAACTTGTTGACTAATTCCTCAAAGGTGTTAATTGGTGGGGTGAGTTTGGAGAACCACTCAAGACAATGTTCACCTAAGCTTCTTGGGAATAATCTCATCAAATATGTTTCCTAATATGCAAATTCAAGACTTATGGTCCTAAATTCCCTCACATGGTCTATCAGATAAGTTTTTCCATTGTATTTGTCGTACTTGGGGAATTCACAATGTTTGGGAAAAGGTATCATGTGGATACTTTGATCAAATGGATAAGGAAAAATTTCTTGTAGCAAGTATCATTTTGAGGTTCCTCTTTGCATGTCAAGAATTTGTTGTTGGAGATTTATCATTTGTTGAGTTAGGGCAACCATGTGTTCTGTTTTAGGATTTTTAGGAGGTGCTTTCAATTGATTCACATCAAAGTCTTCTGGTAATTTGGCACCTTGTTTGGCTAGCATAAGGAGGTATTTTTCCCCATTTCTTTCAAAAATATTTTCCAAACATTTGTGGAAATTGGGGTCTTGTTCAACATGTTGGATATCTTCTTCAGTTATTTCTTCCCCGTCAGTGTTTTTGAGTCCATGAAAAGGATTCTCTTCAGCCTCCGCATGGTGTTTTGTGTTTCACTATTTTGAATTTCAGTGTTTTGAGTCTCAATGATTGGAGTTTCAATGGTTGGAGTTTCGATGTTTTGAGTTTCAATGTTTGAAGTTTTGATGTTTTGATTTTCGAGTCCTTTTTCCTTGAGCTTTTGTTTTTGTAACCTTGTTTGAATGGGAATACAAGTGTTATAGTTTAGACTAAACTTTGATCTAGGTTTTGAAAAAGTACCAAGGATTGCAACTAAGTCAAATAGAATGACAAATTCTAATGAGACTAGGTTGGATTTGACTATGTAGCTTTGTTTCGTGATGAGAGGATGATAAATCCTAATGATGAAACTAGGCTTAATAATCAAAGGTGTGATAAATTTGATGATGTTAGAACTTGGCTTAGGTTGGAAAATTCCACTTGTAGAGGTCAATTTTAACAAGTTTAGACTTCTAAGGAATCTAAGGAATGATCTTGGACTTGAGAAAATTTCAAATTTTCGGTTCAAACTATGAAACCAGAGACAAATTTTCTTCCTAAACTAGGTACTCAAATCTTCGGAAAAGTTGTGGATTTTAACAATAGTAAAAGATGTATAATTCAGGATTGTTCTTGCAAGCTCTTTTGTAGTAATTGAAGGTCAACCTCTCTCTAAATTCATAAAGTGTTGATAGACATTTTTGGTGTTCTTTTCGACTAAGAGGTATGGACTTTGGTTTCTGAATTTTGATCTTTTGTGAAATCATTTGGTAACACACATGTTCAGACTCTATTTTAGGATTGGCTGAATACTTCTGAGGATTCCCAAGATGAGACTGATTGTCGGACAAGAGATGAACATAGGTCACTATTTTGTATTCTGCAAAAGGTGCCAAAACAGAGACAAAAGGCACCAAAAAATGTGCAAAAGGAGCCACAGAATGTGTAAAAGGCGCCAAAATAGGTTTAGACTTGGTTTTTGAAAGTTTCTTTGAGAATTTGCTTGGTTTTCTTGATTTTTCAATGGGAGACTTAGTTGTTTCACTAAATGCAACTCCGAATTATGGTTTTCACTTTCAACATGTGGCATTTTATTTATTTTGAAAACACTTGGATAAAGACACATCAAGCAATGTACACTCCTAAGGTTGTGAAAGACTATATTCTTTTGGATTCCACGCGGGTTTTACCCCAACCAAACTTATTCTTAGCATATGACTAGATGCTTGACCCCACTGGATCCCCTCCACGACACTCACTTCTCAGGGCAGGCAAGCATCAATACCCATGAATCTCCCATGGCATATTTTTCATCTCTACTAAAAATTGTGAGAATGTGGATGCCTTCACAACGACCGTTGCTGCACCAAAGAATAGATAAAGGTTTTGGCCAAATTACAACAAGGGTTTTAGTAAGGACTTTCCATTCGTGGGGGTTGATCCATGCGGTGAGAGACCATTGTTTCCCTTCTCATCGGAACCAACCTCGTGATACTGGCCTTTGTTCCAGTATCCACACTTATATACTAGCTAGAAATGTGCTTGGCTTTAGCATGTTATCGGTTGGGTCGTTCCCTTGGGTGAGTACTTTTTCCCACAAGGCAGGCCCTCTAAGATAAACAAAATCAAGAAAGTATACCCATGGAAACATGGTTTTCGTTAACCGTTTAATTAAGCTATGTTCCTATCTTAATCAAAAGGAAACAAGTAAATCACTTCTAGCCCCTGGAATATGTTAGTAGTTTGATAAGAGTGTCTTTGACAAGCATTTTTGGGAAACCTGCAAAACAACAACACAAAGTATTAGCCCTTGGAAACTGTAAAAGGCACCAAAATAGAGACAAAAGGTGCCAAAACAGAGTTAGAGCAGCCGAGAATTGTGCAAAAGGCACCATAGAATGAGCAAAAGGTGCTAAAACAGAGACCAAAGGTGCTAGAACAGGTGGAAAAGGCTTTGAAACGGGTGCAAGAGGCTCCAAGAGGCTCCAAAAGACTCACGTTCGAATCTGTGAACATAAATTTTCAAGCATGTTAGTAATAAACTGGGCAAGGCCCCATGGTGGGCGCCATTTTGTGTGTGTGTTAAATGTGCAAAGTTAGTATCAACACAAACCTTAATGAAACAATTTATATTCAAAGATTCAAAGCAAAGAAACTATTCTAATTTGCAACAAACTAAATCTTTCAAGAACGTCTCATTGTCCTCTATTCTTAATGATTCTTTTAACCTTTTTGGCCCTTAGATTTCTATGTGCACAAAGGTTATTAGAATGACACTTAAGAAACAAGATTAGTATTCAACATGCAAGCTAATCTAATGCCTACATGAAACTATATGCAAACAATGATGATGAAGGTTATGATGAGTGAAGGATGATGTTGATGATAAATGAACAAGTGGTGGATACTATGGTAGTGATCTATATGATTCTATGTATGATACTACATATACTCAAATGCAAACTTAAAATGAACTAATCTAAAATGCAACTATGATGCAAGATTTAAAGCTAAGATGTAAATGTAAAGCAAAACATGATGTAAAAACTAGCTATAAGACTCCAAGAATGCTCCAAGCTCGAATGATAAAAATGCATAATAACTTTACTTCAAATGTGGATCTCAAATACAAGGCCCAACGGTTGTATTTATAGCCTTTTCTAAGCATATTGTGAGGTTGCAATAATCAACGGTCCAGATTCATATAAGAAGAATGGATGGTGAAGATGAAGAGAATCAAGATGTTGTCCCCTTGACCAAAAACAACATGCCATTTGGATGGGAGAATCTCTTGACCAATGGGAAACATGCCATTTGGATGGAAGATTCAAGTGTGAGAAGAGAAGACCATGTGCTTTCAAAAATTAGTGGAAGTGTGGGAAGAATAAGTCATGTGCTAAAAAATTAGTGGAAGTGTGGGAGGAAATGAGCCATGTGCTTTTTTGAAATGAGTTGAAGATAATTCTAATTAAAAAATAAAGCTATTTATTTTCATGTGACCTTGGTGAGGTGGCACAAAAAGTTGTAGAAATGTGCTCTAATTCCTAATTGGATTTAGTGAAGATTAATTAAATAAAACAAGTTTAGGGAACCTTGTTTATTTAATTAATTTATAAGAAGATTTACATTGGAGAATTAGAGAAGGGTGAACAATATAAATAATTTGAGAATTTATTTATATGTAGTTGAAATATTAATCAGATAGCTAGTATTTAATTAATTAAAGGTGATGATTGATTTTAGGTGTATACAATAATTAATTAAATAAATTATAGGTGCATATTACGTGAAAATTAATATGAATTTATTTATTTATGGATAATTGAATGAAATAAATAAATAGATAAATATAAATAAATAATGAATAATATTTTTGTAAATTAATGAAAAAATTTATCCTAATTTAATTAAATAGCTAAGACTTATTTAATTAAATTACTAGGCATTAGGGGTCATAGGTGATGAATGGTGATCAAGTGATAACATGTATTGATAGATTATGATAGGATAATACTAGAGAAGGTGACTTTATTTTTGTGTCTACATTTTTGTCCCTCTTTGAGATAATGTTTGAGGTAATATTTAATGTATAGTGTGGAAAAAGGCTAATTCCAAACAAAACATAGTCATAATATACTAGACTACAATCACTACTATAAAGTTGAAAGATTTATGTGTAGGAAATGAAGTCAGTGGTTAGAAAAAACTAATCATATTTTCCATAAATATTTTCCAATAAAATAGATATTGTAGCATGATAAATATAGGAAAATACAAATCAATACTTAATCACAATGTGATCCTAATCATTGTTATTAAAATTTTGATAGTAAATTGTTGTATATCAAGGCTAATAACCAAACTCTCAATGATTAAGGCATCTTCATATATAGGAAATATTTGAATGGAAGGCTCAAGAGTTTACAAATGGGAAACCTATATACATATTACATATGATAAAAGGGTCTCTTCTCTAAAAACTCTCAATTTGATCCACCTAAAATGTGCATATCATTGACAACCCAAAATTGCAACAATATTTGAATCTTATAAAATAATTTTAAACTTATGAAAATAACTTCAATTATCTAAAAATGAATTGATCTCAAGGATATTTTTTGGTTAGAGTACTATAACAACAAATGTGTCAAGGTTATTTCCAATAACAAAATCTCAACTACAAACCAAAAAATACACAATTTATTCAAAAAGTCTCATAGTACAAGCAAAGGAATATTTCCCAAATTGATATAATTATTTGTTTCCATCCATGAAAAAGTGTTTTCAATATGTTCATCCATGATCTCCTCCATGAAATTTTATTTTGTGAATAAGTGTCTTAAATTTTATTATTTGTATACAGAAATTATTTTTACATTATATTCATAGTTAAAATAAATGGAGTGGCATCACATCCTAAAATTTAAGCAACATAAATTCTTAAACAAAAGTATCAAAATAAGATAAAAATGAGCAATTAATTTGGTAGGAAGTTAGAGCTATAAATCCAATAGATGGTGGAAATGGATCATGGTCATCATGTTTAGCCTAGCCATTGGGAATGTCATGGTGATTAGGAAGATCCTATCCATTATTTTTTCTCCCAAGTTATAATGGCTCCTTTATCATCATCCTACTCTCCATCTAGTGGCTAAGTGTTATACCTAGTGGAAAGAATGACTAATGCCAAGCAATGAATTTTGGGAGATCCCTTTTAGAGTTGGAGTAGGGGTTATTACATGTGTGCTAGGGAGATTGATTATAATTCTAATGAAGATTAGGATCAAAAAGGCCCAATTTATAACACATGTAATACCAAGTTTCCCTCATTCAAATCTTCTAACACATAGAAAGACTACCACTTATACCATAGTAAATTCACCACATATAACCCAAGTTGTGGTTAGAACTAAGTCAAAAATTCAAAACCAAAAATAAAGATCTTTCAATAACACCACTATAAGTATCAATAAATTAATAACACAAAGGAGTAGTTATTAATATTAATAGGACCCACAAAGCCTTGCAAGTGAGATCACATCGTTGGTCCACTAAGTTTGGATAACATTTTGGAGAAAAAAATAGCAAGTATACCATGTATTTCTTTTTCATTATTAGAAAAAAAAAAAGTGACTAGCTAGCTATATGACATCACAAACTACAAAAATAAAAAGACCCAAATTTTAACATCTTGCAAAAAAACTTATCAAGGGTTGCAAATATTTGATGAGTATCCTATACAATCTACTATCTTTTGAGGTTTTTCAAACAATGAACATCCCATGAGAGAAAATTAATGGAATAAGGGAATCCAAAGGTGTATAATTACTATTAATATTTTGAATAGTTTCATAGCTATTTCATAAAACTCAATTCCCATCATTAGTTTATAACTGCCTAGTTAGAGAGTTTCAATGAAATATTTTTTCTTGTATGTAGTTCCCCTCTATTTATGCTTGTGCTTTCTGTTGCATGTTTTAATACTGTTAGACTCTGGTACTTGGTTTGGATATTTTGATCGCTGGTTTTGAGCGACAGTGGATTTATTCTGTGATATGATGATACATTGTATGGTGATTACTGATTTCAGACATGCTTTGATATAGCGTAGATGTTTACTTTCAGATGATTATTGTTATGTATATGTTTATGATGGACTAACTGTTATTTAATTCGTTAGTCTGATGTGACGTGTATTGGTGTGGAGAACGGAATTGCATCACTCGCTTGCAAGTGCCCTGTGATGTCAGTGATTTTCTCCGCACGGTGTGCCTGTACAATGGTTTTTATATATATATGCATGTTATTTGCTTGGTTGCAGGATTGTACGTACATGACACCGACTCCACCTGGTTACTCAGGTCTGAGCGTGTCAAGACTCAACGGATATGTTGATTGGGAGGTAGTAGTTTGGTTCATCCTAGTCTAGTCTATAACCCGGTCATAGTACATCGTCTATTTTAGTTCAGAGTCATAGATTGTCTTGTCTTTTTTTGTTTGGACTAATTGCTTGAAAGGTAAATTTGTCAATTTTAATGATAGTTTAATATTCTTTAATATATTGTTATTGCAATTAATTTTTAATTGTTGGAAAAATAAGATTTACTTTTATTTAATTAATTAATTAGTTTGTTTGGTTAAATGATTTGATCATTAAGATTAAATTTATTTAATTAAATTAAAATTGTTTTAAATTGTGTGTGTATAGATTTATTGAAATTTAAATATTATTTGGAAATGGCATATTTTATTATTAAATATATTTGTAATTTAAAATTGTTAATTTTAAATAAATTAATTAAATCATGCAAATCTTGAAAGGCAAGATTGTCGAGAAGTTGTTGAGAAGATATTTTGTACTTCTCGACAAGTGTGCCAGTGCATTTATGATTTTTGGTTGAGGGATTTGTTCATGGATATTATTTTGGATCTGGAAAATACATAGGGGTTATCAATTTTCATCACGGGAATTGAAAGGATAATTTTGTTGTGTAAAATTTTTTATTTTTTTTTAAAGTTGTTACTTCCTCTGTTTTGGGTTGTATATTTGTGGAAGATCCCTTTGGTGGGAAGCTTTTTGTGATTGGTAATACCTTTTTGTGGATTTGGGGTTTTTCTGGAAAGCTTTGAGGAAATTGCATGCTACAGGCAAGAGGCTTTCTTCTACAGACAAATTTCAAGATACATGTATTTTTCTTGTTTTTAAATTTGTTTCCTTTTGAAAAAGAATCTTTGAGAAAATTTTAGTTTTGTGTTTCCTATATTCTTCTTGGGAATTTTGTAAAAATCTTGTTTAAACAGTAGAAGATTCTCAAAGAAGTAGGGAAGATCCTTGAAGAACTTTAAAAGAAGTTTCCTGTTAAATTTGTTATATGTTTACTTGTAGGATATTTTTTTTTTTTAAAAAATTTAGCTGTGAAAGAAAAGAAATTCTCTGTTGTTGAATTTTAAATCTCTGGAAAAATTGTGCAAAATGTTAGTTTTCTCAATTACCTGTTGAAAACTTTGTTAAAATATTTGCACAATTAATGTAACTTTAATGTTATTTATCAGTCATATATATATATATATATATATATATATATATATATATATATATATATATATATATATATATATATATATATATATATATATATATACTATATATATACTATATATATATATATATATATATATTTATATATGTATATGTATTGGAATTATATATACATATACATATACAAATGTATATATATATAAATGTTTGTGAATATGAAAATCGCAGTATTAGAGAACTCGGAAATCACCGTACGCAATTTTAAATAGCGTCAATTTTTATTTTATTAAAATTCGTATATGTTTAAAAAAAAATATGTTAAATTCTTTGTGATCCGGTGCCCATGGCGGGGCTACCCGCAGCCATCCCTGCAGGGGCACGGCGGTGAGGGCCGAGCCCAATGCCGCCCTTGTGGGCAGCACTTGGCTCAGCCTCTGCAGCCGAGCCTGTGGGGCGGGCTGCGAAGGCAGCCCTACCCACAGCGCCACCTGCGTATGGATGGGCTTAGCCCTAACCTTTAGTCTGTGATTTTTCGTGGATTTGAAAATTGTATGGTTTAAAAAAAACAAATTCAGATATGAATCCGATTTGGGGTTTCTATATTTTGTAAAATTTATTTATATATATATATTTATTAACTTAATATATATTATATAAATAAATCTTTAAACTTATATTTAAATAGTAGAAAATAAGATATTCTTTTAAGAATAAAGATATGTTAGGAATAACATCAGATTGAATTATAATAGAAAAGTTGAAAAATAAGATTCGATAGATATTGATAAGTGTAGATGTGAAAGTTAAATTAGAATTAAATGATGTTATTTTATATATATTGATTGAGAAAAGAAGTACAATAGAGATGCTTTAATTTCTTGTTAATTCATTTGAAAGACTGGATTTAGTAAATCCAAATAGTAGACATTTATTTTCAATTTGCTTTATATCATGTTTCTTCTTGGGAAAATTGGGAATGTCATAGATGTACAAGTTTTCCAGAAAAATTGCTAAATGTGGGAATTGGGAAATTGTAAAGTTGAATTCTTGTGCTGACTAAGGATGTGTACATGATATTAGCATGGTGTAAGATACCTAATATGTGAACATAGTCATTGTTGTTCGTTATGAAAAGTGTAGAATTTCTTGTTGTATTTCTGTACACCTTATAAACCTCAGTCAAGAAAACTTAGATTCCTTTGTTATGTTTAGGGGAGTGGCTCTGTGTAAGGGCTGACACACAAAGTGGTGTCAGGGTAACTTGCAAAGAGTTAGTAAGTCAGTGATAACTAAATAACACAGTAGTTAGAATTAAAATCTTTAACAAGATGTTTATGCCTCACTTAATGACTCTTGAGCTAGTTCAGTCTTGAGTATAAGATGAGAAGGCCTGGAATGGCAAATCGGTGTCTTGTTTCCTCAAAATACATTTGATTTCGCAATGATTTGCAATGGGGCCGGGTTTTGTAAGAGGTTACCAGGGTAACCCAAGTTGGGGGCCGAAACCTAGGAAGGAACACCAGGGTAACCTTTGCAATATTGTGATGACACTCCACCTAAAGTAACAGTCTACCTTGTGTACTTAGTACATTTGATTGTCTAAAATCTGGAAGCAATGTAACCATCAGTTAGTTATGTATTTGTGTCTAAGATTAATAGGTTATGTCTAGGTAACCATATTACTATCTCCTAGCACGAGGGGTGGACCTACAGGTACCACATGGTTGGGTGGAACGTGCACCTTACTCTGTTGGGTCCCCAGTTTATGATCATGGCATCGAGAGCTTCATGGATAGAGAGCTCGTACTTGGATACAGATGTATTTTCTTTATTGCATTATTGTAAAACTGGTATTTGAAAACATCCCTCAATTGTATATGAGGTGAACATTTGTAAATGTAAATTGTAACTATTATTTGATCCACCTCATCAGATGGATGAGTATTGTATTATTTTATCAAATGCAATGTAAGGAAACGTATTTGTACTTTATGTTATCTTGAATGGTATTTCAAATGTTATGCAATGTTTATCTTTAATGTTTATGTTAATTAAATATGTGCAATGCGAAATACTAAAATCGTCTATGGAAACTCAAAGTAGTGTAACGTCGCATAACTTAATGAATGTATGCAACTAATTAACTTAATAATTATACTTTAAAAAAAAAATTATTTCACCTTTATACACAATTGCAACATTCCTTAGGTTATTATGACGGGGCATTACATGGCTTGTTTATCTTATCATTTCATTTGGCTTTAATTTGGAATCCTGATACTAGCTTTCTCAAGGATGTCCCATGAAGGATTTAGAGAAGCAACGATGTATCAAAATTCTATTTTCTTTGATTGTTGTTTGTCGACTATCTTTTAACTTTGGATTGTGAGTCATGTTACTAGTTTCCTCAAGGATGTCCCATGAAGGATTTAGAGGAGCGATGACATCTCATGACCCGTCTTTTATTTGTTTGTTGTCTATGGTTTTTCTTGACAAAAAGATTAGGGTAATTGTGCCCTTAGTATGAGTTAAGACAATCCTTGTCTGCAACTGTCTATTGTTAGTAGGTGGATGACTTTGCACACCTTGATCTATGTCATATCATGGTGTTTGTCTCCATTTGTATTAGTTACCGCCCAATGATGATTAAGTGCAAAGCATTTTGTGGTTCGGCGAAACATCGAAGATTGCTAATACTAACATCCATGTCTTTTATTATTCATCTTTCTTTCAAACTTTTACTTGTCAAATTGACTAATCGGGACGATTTCCAATTTTTTTTGAATTTTTTTGAAAATTTGTAAATTTCCTGAGGGGGCATACCTTCACCTATTTTACACTGGGGCATGACTGGGGCATGTTTTTGATTGATTTTCTTTGACACAATGCCAAAATGACATTGTATCAAAGAGGGGAAAAATGTAGACACTGAAATTTGGTCTAAGCCTGCGACTTCAATTTCTTCATAATTCGTATTTTCATGGTCATGATTAAATAATGATAATTATTTAATTTCTTTCTAAAGTATTTTCTCATCTATTAATTAAATAACTTTTAATTATTTAATTGATTCATTCTAACATTTATTCCTCTATTAATTAAATAAACTTCATTATTTAATTAATTCATATTATCTTTATTCAAATCCTGATTAATTAAAGTTATTTATTTAATTACATCACTTATTAACTTTATCCTCTTTCTTAAATTAAATAAATTCTTATTTAATTTACCCTAATCATATTTCTGACTATAATTAAATAAATACTTTACTTATTTAATTATTCATCCTTTCCTCGGTCAATTAAATAAATCTTATTTATTTAATTTAATCCTTAAATGTTGAATGTTGAATTAAATAATCATTTAATTCATAAAAGCCTATTTTTGACATATTCTTCTATATTTAGATAATTGTTTAAGTTATCTAAGTATTCATTCCCACTTGACTCGAGATCTATTTAAATCAATCAGTTATCTCTTGATTTAATGTTTGAGTGTCTTTCGCAAATAAACTCTCTGTCATAACCAGTCAGTTATCTAGTTGAGATGCTTATGCATGTAGACATTTATTAATTAAATATCTTTATTTAATTAATTAATTTATGTGTGTGTTCGAATAAATCATTTTTTTATTCTATCTTTATCCTTTTCATGTAAATATTATTCTTATTATTTTCGAATACTTCCAACTAGAGATTAAATCATTATTTAATCTCGATCCCTATTCTTAGGTTTTATCACTCATGTCAGTACTGACACTAATCTCAATGCATGTCAAATCTTTTAATCTGAATCGTTCGTCTATCTTTCAATCTGATCATGTCATTTGAATGATCAATTTTCTATAAATTGACCTGACTTTCATCATTGCAACTCCTCCCAGAATTGTATGACTTTTGGAGCACTTCTTAATCTTCAATATTTTTCTATAATCACATACATCAAGGCTATACTTGCACACATACTGAAAATCCGAGGGAAAGAATATCGTCACGACAAAATGGAGAAGGATAATCGAGGTCATTCATGGAAGGATGTAGATACTGGGTGAGATCGCTCTTTGTTTATGTTTATAATTTCCTTTGTGCTTTGTTGTTTAGATTTAGATTACATTAGAGTTTAATTGCATTTTGTGTGATTTAATCTTTCCTATTTTCATGATGTTACAATAAGGACTATTTTCATCTTCGAAAGAATCACAATCCGATTCAATTAAAACATCTATTCTAGGAGTTAACTAATTAGGTTTTTTAGCATTACATGTAAATACTTCTTCTATTTTAACTCCTGAACTTCATATTTTATAAACTCCTGGTTCTACATCAATATATAGAACTTCATTTTTCTAATCGTAATCAATGATCATGTATTTCATATGTGGTTCTCTTTCGATTCTGATTTGATTAGGAACTCTTTTCCATGGTAGCCACATATGTGAGAAATCAATGGCCATATATCCATTCAAATTTTATACCAATATCTACTCAATAACATACCATAAGTATCAGGTATTTTGACAACTTGAATGTCTATATAATATTGAATCCTAGGATCCGACACTAGTTGCATGTGAATATTAGTTAACTCTCTTACTACATTTACTTCAATTTTATCGAGTTGAGTAACTTTCTTTAAAGAACTTTCCAGAGTTAATCCTAGCATTTAACATATAGAAAAATGCATCACATTAGTATATGTTGTAGAGTCTACTAAACAATTATGAAGATTTTTACCGAATATTCTTAGTTGAGTAAAAATGGCAAGGATTCCAATTTTCCTTTGTAAAAGGCTACTTGCACATCCACTATGGGAACGCTATTTTTATCTCTCACCTTAATGTGATTATCTTTCACCTGAGATTCCTTAAATTTTCCTTCTTTTGGAAGGTCTTCGAGAGTATTTAAGAAAGCTTTCTTGATCATAGGTGTTTTGAGCAATTCTAATAAAGAAAGGCTGAGTTTTACCTTTTTATTTCTTCTGCTAAGTAGTTAGTCAAATTTTTTTGGTCAGTAGAATCTACTTTTTCACTTCGTGAAACATTCAATGAATTATAATGAGAGGTTATCTTAGATAACCCTGGATTACTGCTTGATTTATCATTAGGTGGAGTATTAAAGTTATTAGGTGGAATTGACGTAGTTAATGGCCCATTGAATTTACTTCCATCATTGTTGTTACTTCTCAGATTATCATTATTTCCTTTCTAATACTGCTGAAAAAGCATGAATTTCATCAACTTCTTCCTAGGGTTAATTTTCATCTTGATAAGGAAACGTATATGTTTCTAAATTCATTGTTGAATTGTCTCCTTCATATTCATGAGTGTAACTTGTGACAACAGTAGGTGGTTTAACACATTCATAACTTTCAAGAACCAAAGTAGAATCATATCCTACTAGAACCAACTCATTTCCTTTGGGAGGATGAGAGTCAAATTGTTCATTATAATGCATAGTGGCTAGAAAAATATCTAAATCAATTTTAAATTGTGAACAATCTACTTTAGTATGAGCGTTTGTATTATGAATTCTACACCAATTATTCATCACAATATCAACTAAATTCACCTTTGACATGGATTTTTCATCAAAAGGATTAGTGTTATCTAAAGGTGTGGATATTCCTCCATTGTTTGGTCATGCATTCCAAGGTCTATGTGGTCTAGGAGCGTTATACACTCAATTTTGTGAACTTTGGTTGTTATTTTGAGCATAAAAGTTTTGATTTCTCAATTGTGTGACCTTTGTGGTTAATTTTTTGAGTTGAGTTGTTATTTCTTTAATGTCTTCCTTATCATCTAAAATTTTGACATTCTAATTTTCCTGAGTTTGCGAGAAGAAATATTTTTTGTTAGGATGCAGCTCTATAATAGCTAGACCAGGGTGAGGGACTAAAGCTTGACTATTTCCTTGTTGAAAAAAAGTATTATGAGGAAATGTCCCATTTTGGACCACTGAAGGATAAACATTAGGAGTCATAGGGTGATTCAAAGGTACTCTATTTACACTCTGGATAAGATAATTATTCAATCAATTTTCTCCATTTGTAGACAATCCATTTCTGAGGTGTTTCATTTCTAGATTTACACTTACGGCTTCAACATAGGCTTCAAGTAAAGTAGTAGGGGGATTTTCCCTTTGCTTTACAAACATAGTAGTTAAAGGATCTACTGTCATATAATAAACTGCAATAGTGGGAAAATTATCCACTACATAAGGTGCCTGCAGCCTAGAATAAGCCTTTTGAAATTTGTCACTAAAAGCAATTATAGGTTCTCCCTCAAACCTCTTGATTTGAAAAAATTGACGATACAACAAGGTAGGGTCAATTGGTGTTCTAAATCCAGCCAAAAATTGATTTTCCATATCCTGCCATGATTTGATAGAGTTACAAGGTAGGTTGATATACCATTGGTAAAATTCATCGCTTAAGGTGTATGGGAACAACCTACATATGACATCTTCATGTTGAATTCTTGCTCTAAAATACGTATTCTTAAAGATATTGATATGTTCCTCTGCATCTTTGTGAAGGTAGTATTTAGGACACAGCTTATCAGGATTTTTAGGTAAATTATTGTATACAAAAAATTGAATCGGTGACTCTACATTAAAGAAAGCCATCACTATGGTGGGTGGTGGTGGTGTTACAATAGTCAAATTTTGAGAATTTACACTTACACTTCCATAATTTTGAGGTCTAGATGATGTTTGACCACTACGCCCGACTAAAGTCACACGAGGGTCACTAGATCAAGATCTAGTGACTCTACAAAAATCTAGTTTAAAACCTAACAAAACCAAAAGAACAACAATAAGGGCCCTCCTTCCAGGGCTAGTTATTGTTGACGACGATGTCACTCACAGCAACAATGCAAATAAATTCTTCATAGGAAAACCACAGAGAGCCTATCCTTCTTGAAATATCTTAAACAACGACAACCTAAAAGGGGAATCTATTTAATAGGAAAAGGTTGGCTCAGTTTAATCCCAAGTCTCCAGTAGTAAGATCTTGACCATACTAGGTTCACTTTAGGGTATGATGTTATATTTTTGTTAATCTCAAATGGAATACGGTTTTTTCTAGTCTCATTAAGAATCGTAAGCATTATACACAAGATTTCTAGTTCAATCATAAAATAACATCATGAAATTGAAAGATTTACAATAATATTTCATGAACATCAACAAATTTTTATATCACTTAAGTAGATTTACTTTTAAGAATTCAACAATTTCATAGAAAATGAAATATTTTCAATAAATATCCATCCATTTGTCTATTTTTTTGAACATTTTCAAGAATTTAAACATCTATTCTAAAATAAAGCATAAAAAATACTAAAAATTAAAATTTATCATAGTTATTCTCCACGGATGCCCCAAAGAGTTAATCAAATCAAATAAAACCACTTTATACTTCACCAGATTGCTCCACAGCTACATATAAAATGGTGTGAGCTTTTAAAGAGGGGTTTTAGTTTGGACACTGAGTAGGCTCTGCATGCACCCTTAAATGGTGCAACACACAGTCTTGTTCGGTTGAACTAACAAAACCAGCTACAAAGATTCATGAGATAGGTAGCTATCAAATTGGATCTAATATTGATTAATTTCTATGTGCATACAAGTTTCTAGATCGAAATGATTCATAAAATAGGAAAATAGAACAAAACTTAGAGAATTTTTGGCTCTTTTGACATCCACAAATTATGAAATAAAAATAAAAATAAAGTAGGAAATGGCCTTTTATAGGAACAAGGCCTCAAAAGTTCAAACTTAAAGTTTATCCAAAGAATCAAAAATAACAAATAAAAATGTAGCATGTGTCATATTCCAACTATCTATAGAATCTTCTAGATGAATTCAAAGCTTTGACTTCTCCGGCAACAACACTTTTCACTTTCGTACTCTGGTATGTAATACTCCACATAAATCAAGGCTATCAACATCCTTTAGAATACCAGATAGGAAACATCCATCGGGATCGAGAACAACCTACAAAAATCAATTGTAACAAAAATATTTCCATGACACTTTCGGTATTTGATATCTAGTACTTCCTTTTATCATTTAGGGTTCGGGTTCCGGGATCTTTTCTTCACTTTTCTTCAATTGATATTCTCAGAAAGCATTCAATATTTGATGCATATGCTCTTTTGAAATCCCTTGTACTTCCTTCCAACTGAACTTGAGCCTAGTGTATTCTTCTGATATCTGGAGTATACTAGCATTCCTTTGTACTTTCTCTATGTCATATCTAGCTATAGTGTTCCTGCATCATATGATTTCATCAATGACCTCCCGGGTTAACAAATAAACAAGGTTTTTATTTATCCTTTCAATCCATTCCTTGAAGGAATTCGCTTCTTTACCCTCTTGTCCTAGTGTTTGGGGATCACAATCTTGACATGCTAACATTTCAATAAAATCCTGATCTTTATCAAGCAACTTACTACATTTCTCAATGACCTTTTCAAATCCTTCTATACATTGTGTCAACATGTCACCTTCCCATTTCAACTATTTATTCCATTTTTCGGGAAATGGAACTTCTTGTTCTGAAATTATATTTTCTCTTATCAATTCTTGGATATCCATTTGCATGAGAGTTTCAACATCTCGCCTTTCGGCCTCAACCTATTCCTAGAAAAACTTGTATTCACCTTCAAATATTTTGGATTTCTTAGACCAACAATATGCTTCCTTATATTTCCCTATTGCATCTGTAATAGATTCTTCTCCTTGCCTCACCCAATACTCAATCCATTCTTCAAATACATTCATTTTTATGGAGAACTGTTGAAATTGCATCCACGTATTATTGTGACATTACTATTGGATTTTGGGGCACTTCAATCTGTGCTTGAGGTGATAGGGTTAATGACTTTATAAAATTTTCTAGGCTAGCAACTTGTTCTTTCAACTCACTTTTCTTCTTTTTATTATTATGCACCCTGGCAACTGTTGCATCTAAATTTATCTTTATTTCTTCTAATTCTTGTGTCCAGGATGAGTGTCCAAGATTAATACTTGTTACCTTATACTCCTTGGGCATGATCTCATGTCTATTTTTATCATATATGCTATATGGGTAGTTTTGTCTCCATCGGCATTCTTCTGTATGACATGTTTCACTATAGCTCTATGCGTAGGCTTAGGAGTATCTACTCCTTTTATAAATCTGTTAAGATCCAGAGGCACTATTTCTTCTTCCATTGGGAAAGCCAATTCCTTGATCAACCAATCAGGCGCATCTTTGTCATGCTCTACATTTGTAACATTTCCTTTTTTCCTAGTTTCCAATTGATTCAGGAACTTCTCGTACTTCTTCAACTTTATTTGCTGCATCCTTTGAAATAGGAATCTCTTCAACAATTTCTAGCATAGATTCTAGATTACTAGGGTTTGACACTATCTCTTCTGTTTGGAGACTTACATTTTCCTATTGAGCCAAGTCTTCAACATCAGCTCTTGGGACGTCACTTTCCTTATATCCTATCACATAAGGATTTTCTACATTTTTGAATTTATCACCTAAAACCTATGTAGATTCTTCATTTTCAACTTCAACCCGACCCTCCTCTAGTTTTTCAAAGACTTGCAGTTGCTCATTATCATTTGGATTGTTCCCAAGTGAAGATTGGGAATCAAAGGTATCTTCAATAACTATTTTATCAATAGGATCCTACCCTATAGTCTTCCCTATTTCCATCTCAAGAACAACATGGTTCCCGACTTCTGAAGCAAGTGTTCCTTGTATGAATTCTTCTTCTTCAACATTTATAGGAATGGATCTTGTGTCTGTAATTTCTTCTACCATTGGCTATACCATGGGTTTATCCTTAGACTTCTTTTCTTTTACCTTTTCCCACATGGCACTCCATTTATCCATCTTTCCTTAATTTTGGCTTCATCTACCTCAAAAATTTCATCCAAAACCATAGGAGTTCCTCCCAGTGCTTGTTTCATGCTAGCCATATTAAGAGAAGGGGGAGAAGTAAATAATGTTGCAGCTCTTTGAGATGTAGACCTTTTTTTTGTACCAATATTTTATGTTTCCCCTGCTTCATCAATAGTAGGTTTAGTCCTTGGTTTTGATGTAGAGGGAGATGCACCCTTAGGTTTTAATTTTGATTTAACTTTACTTGACTCTTCATATTTTTGTTTATCAATTGGCTTTAGTGAAACTCCTTGGCTTGAAGCCTCAGGGGTTTTCTCTTCAATTCTTATACCAGGAGCTATCTTACTAGTGTTCCTCTTCTTCTTTGCAACATGATGCGAAGTGGAGTGTTATAAAAGAAATTGCATGCTTGAGGTGATGCCAAGTACATGAGAATTTTTCCACCTTCATTAATTACCTATTATAATGCATTAATTTCTTGAATAAAGGAGTAATCATTATGAATTGGCATTCAAATTATGAATGCCTTGGTTTATGTGTGGGCTTGCTACTAGAGGAGAAAGACGACATGAAGATATTACGTGGATCTCTCATGTCACTTTTATTTTTTTGAGAGGCAAATGACTTTAAGTTATGTGATCACCAGGATTAAAACTTCTGGTACCAAATTTTGAAAATAATATCAGGGACTAGGGACACTTACCTCCAAGCTTTAAAGAAAATTAGAACAAAGAAGAGACCGGAAACTGGGTTCAAGAGAGATAAAAAAAAGAAGTCAAAACACTTTATAATAGGACCTCCAATTTCCTAGTTTCAACTAAAAGACAACAAAACAACAATTGGACTCTAATAAAAAAAATGTATCACCGGAGTTAAAAGCTTTTTGACTGATGACTTACTGGGCTAGATTAGGATCAACTGAATATACAACTTTCTTTGATTTGACCAAAACAACTCTAGGATTTCGGTTTCTGATAAAATATTAAAACTTCATGAAAAGACCAAAACATTGAATCTAGGAAAGAATAAGGATTAAAAAAAATACCAGGCAGACTAAAAATGGAACCTGTAATTTACCAACCCCCCAAACCAAGCCAAAGCAAGTGAAAGTAAAAATGAAAAAGGAAAAAAAAGGGGTCCACATTTTGCATCAGGATTAATAGCTCCATTTTTTGTAATGGCTAATGGAAAATCATATGTAAATACTTTTCTTACTAATATATAATATATATAGGCTATAGGCCTTTTACCAAAAAAAAAATTAGGTCCATTATAAATATTCTTGGGCTAAGAACATCAGATTCTTCAAGTGAGAAATCTATTGTCAAGAATCTAATGAGTGCTTATGAGAGTTTGGGTTCCACCTCACGCACCAAAGATAGTAACATGACATGTCATTACATCAATAATAGTAATAAATCAAACAAATAAGGATCATCTCATTAGAAATACAAGTCAAGCATTGTGAATAAGTAGAAAAACTCTAATGAGAGTTGTCAGAAGGTGTCAAAGAGTAGAGGACCCAAATAACAATGAATTATGAGAATTCTCTAATAGATACCATGGAAGATAAACCAATTGTTGACGCCTTGAGACCACTAATTGAAGAATTTTTGAATAATAAAACAAGGGTACCTCCTAATAAAAGAGATTTTGTAAGAAGGAGAATTGGTAGTTGAAACCATGAACCACATCCAAAGCATTTTTTTGGATATGACTCAAACACAATTTTTTGCCAAATTTCTAGAGATGTATCCTCAAATTAAAACTTTTAAAAGTTATTTTGAATTGTGTATAGGTTCTCTCTACTAGTATGACCCTCACATATATGGTGAGAGAAAGAACAAAACCAAATCTTGTATCCTCCAAAATAGTAAAAAAAGTTGGTGCAAGATGAAAAAATACCACCTACACACAAGAAATATAATATAGCTACAAAATAAATTATCACATACCTTATATATCAATATATTCACAATGGCATCCCTATCAAGGACACCATTTATATGTTTAGTTTGGTAGGCTACCAACTACACATGGAAAGATGAAACAACCATAAAATAACTAATTAGGTGCTTGAGATATTATAACAAAGATTTAACTAATGAAAATGATATCAATATAAATGGTGTCAAGTTATTGACACACAAAGTGTATCTCCATGAATCCTAAAGAATAATCCAATACCTAAGCCTAGAAAGGTCAACTTGGGACATTAGAGAGAATCTTGTGATAATACTATGAACAACAAAGGGCTAATGCATAAGAACATAAGGTGAATCAATTTATAATTTTAATCATGTAGGTTTAAAAGAATTATTTATAACATCCCCAAGGATGGTAGGCTTGATGCATTTTTGCTTATTAACTTGTTTTATGAGGCAATTTAAACTAATACATTAGGAAATTATAATACTTTCACGTTTGTAGGGTTAAGTTTTCTGAGGATGCAAAAGCAATTCTAGAATGTATTCATATCTTCATTAAGGTAATCATAGGTTCATTACAATAGTTGTAAATTCATTAGGACTGTCATAAATAAATTAGGGCAATCATAACTTGAGATGTGATGGTCATAGTTTCATTAAGATAGTAATAACTTCATTAGGATTGTCATAAATTCATTAGGGTAGTCATAACTTCATTAGGACTATCTCCTAATATGCTCAAATTGTTGCAACTTCCTCAATGCATTATGAATTTCATATAGATACCCTATGTTATTTTTACTCAAATTCCATCAAGGTTTAAAGTTAAGTTTTTTAAGAGACCGCCATTGGTAAAGAAATCTTATCATGATATGTATGCTCTCAAACTGTACGTCAAAACACTGTCACATATCATTGTTTATTCTTCTTTTCATATCCACACTTTCCTTAGGTCAAAAAATAGTTAATGTTAAATTCAATCAAAATAGGGTGTTACACTTAAGAATCTTGACTTGCACAACCTACTCTACTATGTTTTTCCCTAGTTAATCATGACTATCCTTGAATACTCTTATGCAAACTTTTACATCGTGTCCTTATCTTCTTGACTCAAGGAAAACTTTTCAAGAGCCATACCTTGCATTTTATTCATCATGGGGCCAAAGTGACAGTTCTACACATTTGGATAGGAATTTTTATGGTAGAAAAGTTCCTAATTCACACCCCATCTTGTATGAATGTTGCACCATACATTGTGTCGACACTATATCTTAAGATCCCTAAGTTCCAAAAAGTGGTAAACTTTGATGGGATATTTCTCAAAAACTATGGTACCTAGAAAAATTCATCTAAAGCTACATGGTCATGCTGGTCCTTCCATAATAACCTCTCTCAGTTTTTGAATTCTTAAATCCACTTGACCATGGCAACAATTTTTCAAATGTTGCAAAAATTGTCAAATGTGATTAGTAAAAACTTTTAAAGAGCCATAGTATGTCTTTCATGTGTTTTGGGGCCAAACCAATAGTTCCAAAACATCTAAGTGGGTGGGTTTATTCTATGCATGGTCCTATTTCTCACCCCTACATGCTTGATTGTTCCAAACTACATTGTGCCAATGCTTTCTCTTAAGATCCCTAAGTGCCAAAAAGTGGAAAACTTTGATGGGATGTTTCTCATAAACCGTGGCACCTAGAAACATTTTTTCTAAATTTATAGGATCACATAGGGTACCTCCATAATTTTATCTTTTAAATTTTTAAAAACACAATTCATTTGGTTATGGCAATGAGTTTTCACACATTGGAAAAAGTGGCAAATGTGTTGAAGAGAAAGTTGCAAGGTAGCATAATTTTTGCTATGCTTTTGCGGGGCTAAATAAATAGTGAAAACACATACGAGTGGGTGGTTTTATGCTAGGAAAGGTCATATTTTGCACCCAAATATGCCCAATTGTTCCAAACTACATTGTGTTGGTGCTTTCTCTTAAAAGCCTTAAGAGCCAAAAAGTGACAAAATTTGATGGGTTGTTTCTTGGAAATCATGGCACCTATAAATGTTACATATGAATGCACTCAATAATGTAGGGTCCATCCATAATAACCTCTCTCATTTTTTCATATCTCCAAGCCATTTCGCCATGGCAACAATGTTTGAAATATTGTAAAAAGCATCAAATGCATTGAAGCGAAAGTTGCAAGATACCATAGTTTTTGTTTTGTTCATTGTGGGGCCAAAACCTAAATTCTAACATGTTCATCTAGGTGGGTTTACACTAGAAAATGTCATATTTTTCACCCCAACATGCTCGATCATTCCAGAATACATTGTGTCAATGCTTTCTCTTAAGAGCCCTAAGTGCCAAAAAGTGGAAAACTTTGACAAGTTATTTCTCAAAAATTGTGGCACCTAAAAAAATTTCATCTAAAGATAAAGGGTCATGTAGGGTCCCTTCACAATAACCTATTTCAAATTTTTAAAAATCTAATTCATTTGGTCGTGGTGACAAGTTTTTGAACGTTGCAAAAAGCATCAAATACATTAAAGAGAAAGTTGCAAGGTAGGATATTTTTTTCTCTATTTCTCATGGGGCCAACTGATAATGCCAAAATGTCTGAATGTGTAGGTTTATGATATGAAAGGTCCTATTTTTCACCACAACATGCTAGATCATTCCAAACTGCATTGTGCTAAAAATTTCTCTTAAGAGCCCTAAGTGCCAAAAGTGGAAAACTTTGATGGGTTGTTTCTCATTAACTATGACACATCGCAACATTACATATGAAGTTATAGGGTCACATAGGGTCCCTCCAAAATAACCTCTCCAAAAAATTTCAAACTCCAATCTATTTGGTCATGGAAACAAGTTTTCACATGTTGCAAAAAAATGTCAATTGCATTGAAGAGAAAGTTGAAAGGTAGCATAATTTTTGTTTTGTTCATCATGGGTACAAATCGATAATACCAACATACTTGGGTGGACCATTTTATGCTAGGAAAAGTCCTTTTTTACACCCCATCATGCCCGATTGTTCCAAACTACATTATGTCAACCCTTTTCTCTTAAGATCCCTTAGTGCCAAAAAGTGAAATATTTCATCTAAAAGTATAGGATCAAGTACAATCCCTCGACAAAAATCTCACATTTTTTTTCATATCTCCAAGCCATTTCACCATGGTAGCAATGTTTCAGTTGTTGCAAAAATCATCAAATGCATTAAAGAGAAAGTTGCAAGGTACCATATTTTTTGTTCTTTACATTATGGGGCCAAACTGATAGTGACAACATGTTTGCGTGAGTAGATTTATGCTAGGTAAGGTCATGTTTCACACCCCAACATGCCTGGTCATTCTAGACTACATTGTTTTGGAGCTTTCTCTTAAGATCCCTAAGTGCCAAAAAGTGGCAACCTTTGATGGGTTATTTCTCAAAAATTGTGGCACTTAGAAAAATTATGTTTGAAGTTACAGGATCATGTAGAGTCCCTTCACAATAATCTCTCTCATTTTCTCATATCTCCAATCCATTTCACCGTGACAACAATGTTTGAGATGTAAAAAGCATCAAATATATTAAAGATAAAGTTGAAAACTACTATAATTTTTTTATGTTTGTTGTGGGGCCAAATTGAGTATGCCAACATGTTTGGGTAGGTAATTTTATGCTAGTAAAGGTCCTATTTTGCACACCAGAATGTTGAATCATTCCAAACTACATTGTGTTGATTCTTTCTCTTAAGAGTCGTAAATGCAAAAAGTGGAAAAATTTAGTGACTTGTTTCTCAAAAACTATGGCACCTAGAAATGTTTCGTTTAAAGGTACAAGATCACATAAGATCCCTCCATAATTACGTCTAATGCAAGAGATGGTAGTCCCATCTCAACACATACTAAAATCCTCAATCACAAAACACATCCACATATTTTCAACAAATAAATATGATTGAAACAACATCAAAAATCTACCACAAATGTCTCAACTTCTCATTTAAAACACTATTGAAATTTCAGGATTACAATGAATAATTGAATTACATCAAAAGGTAAATCATCGGGGCTGGTCCAAACCACTTTAAATATGATTTATAATTAAGATGTAACATCAAATAAACTAATTATAATAGAAAATTCAAATGCACCCTTCAATCACACTTCTTCATCAATCTAGTAGCTTTTGCAACTAGCTGAACTAAACATTAACTTGCATAACTGAAATAGCATTTATATGAAGCCATGAGTGTTGTAGTCAACCATTACAAATCATAAAACAAACTGATATAAGACAACAAACAAAAATAATTTCAATGATCCAACTCTTCTTCACAACAATCTCAAATTCTGAATCACAAAGCTGGCTCTTGCATCTTGCAAATTACAATGCAAATAACTGCTCTTTCAACTTCTGAATCTCAAATCACTTGTTTTTAAATCATCTTCAAACTTACAATAAAACATATGTGATGATATTATTCTTCACATTCTATTCCCTCTTGAGTCACTTTCCTCCAATTCCCTATAGAAAAAACTCTCTCCTAAAATTCCTACAAAAGTGACTAGCTCCAAAATTGTCAAATCTCACCTTTTTGAACCAATAATTTTTTGGGTGCTATGTACTCTCTTGCTCTCTTAGGGTTTTTCACCTAAAATGAGAGAGATAGGCCAAAAAATGTGGTGGTTCACTCAAATTAATGTATGTATGATAGAATCTTTCCTAAATACAATGATCTAGATGCAACAAACTACTAAAATTGATTGATCATTTATGCAAAACCTAAGAAATATGAAGTGTTTGAAAACACAGTGTGATACATAAATGAACTATAAACATGCACAAATGCAAGCAGAACTTGATGAAACTGAACAGAGTGCACCTAGAGATGGAATGCTAATGTTGGGAGATTTTGGAAGGCTACAGAAATCACTATTGATGATCAGTGGGACTCATTCGCCACTGATGGCGAATCAATCCTTCTTCTAGTAAACTTTGATGAAACTGGTCTCCAATTGTCGAGAACTAAAAACTAAAAAAAACAAATTTTCCAGGCTAGCAATGGAACTCATTCACCACTAATGGTGAATCAGTCCTCCCACAAAAAATTTCAAATTCTGAAGTCAACTCTGTGGGTTCAGATCTATACTTGTCTTCGTGTCGGGTTGGTAGAACTGAAACTGCATAAAATGGGTTGAATGTTGTCTCCAAGCTTGAATTAGGGTTTAGTTGACTTTGAATAGATTTGATGACTTGTTGACCACTTTTCAACACCTATTTCCTTGAAAAATATTCTTACAAGACCTACAACACACATGCTAAGAGGGCAAAAATGGTTAAGGGCTAGAGTATAGGGATTTTCCTTGGTCAAATCCCACTTTGGTAATCAAACCCTTGATAAAAGAAATGAAATGAAATGAATAAGGAATGATGAATAAACAAATATGAAATGTCCTAAACTCAGCAAACCCTTGTTGTTGAAGTCTAAATATATTTCAATGGATGCTCCAAGATGCTTGATTCAATGATGCTATATTGCTCAAATGCTTGAATGCAATGATTGAATGGATGATTGAATGCTTGAATGAATTAGGATGAATTGGGGTTAAAATGGATGGAAAAACACTTATTTCGTACACTTATGCCCTAATTATTTTGAAAATACATCACAGTCGATATAAGTGTCTTAATGAATAAAAACCCAAAGGGAAATTTGAATTTATTTTGATTTTTTTTTAAGCCAAGAGGGGACTCATTCGCCACCCATGGTGAATGGGTCCCATCCAAGGCATGCAAGTGGGTGTCGGGAATTAAGTCATCTTTAATGTTGTTTGTTGGGTTTGTATTCAGAAACACACTTAATTAAGGCCTATAAGTGCATAAAGGGGCCAAATAAAACATAAGAAAGGTGTAATTGGTGATGACAAGCCTAGGAAAGTGTGAAAGCTTGTTACAAAACTTTACAACACTTTGAAATAGGACTTGATAAGGATAAAAGGGAATATTTAGATGAATTATAACAAGTAGTAAATCGTAGGAAAGTAGAAATATGTTACAACACTTCACAACACCTTCACAAGACATCATAATTTGAATATTCAAGACCTAATGTGAATGCATAAGTTATGTTACAACATTAAATCTAAGAAAAATAAGCCAAGCATCATAGGAAAAAGACCTAAATGACCATGAAAATTTCCAAGATCCATTTTTCTATGGTACATTGAGCCCCCACTTTAGTGAGAGGATGAACTTGCTTCAAACTCACACTAAAGTAGCCATGCATATCAAGAGGGATCCAAATGCCCTCATGCTATCAAGATGAGATAAAAATGGTCAAGAGGGATGATCAAGCACCTCGGATGAAGATCCCATAGAAAACTAAACATAAGAACAAAGGAAAACATGCATGAAAGAGAAAAAGAGAAGGGAGAGGAAAAGAAAAAGTCAGATCAAGCTTTGATCATTTGTCCAGCTAGTTGTGGATCAGATCTAGGTTGTTTGTCTAAAAAAAAATGCATACTAAATTTGGGGTGACAGAACTCATGGCTTTCCGCCAAGTGAGAAGGCCTAAAAGGTGAGAAACATAT
>VDFB02270651.1:80672260-80763983 GCA_007258455.2 Sequoia sempervirens
AAAACATGCAGAATATACGAACACTTATCCAACACATGGCAGCTGCCAACTTGCCAATAACTAATATTAACAGCTGTCTAAATGCTGGCCATTCCTCATCCCTCTCTGCACGACGAATCACCTTCAAATATATAGAGAGCCATGAAAAAAGAAAACAGTTTTTGTGGAATTTGGTTGTACTTCAAACAAAACTACAAGGCCATAGCAAACACACAAATTGAATGGTAAAACGCTTCACTTATTTGGTCACGTACTGCAATCATAGAAAAAGTTAAAAACCCAATCTTCTGGTAAGTGGTGTAGTTGTCACCACCTAGTATACATGATGTGATATAAGAAGAGATGTGGAACATTTCATGGAGATCCATTACAAAACTTGAATTCATGTTATATGTGAAATGTTGCAGTGCAAATGTGGAAGTTATGGTGGGCACATAAATCATTTGAAAAATGTTTCAACACAATTTTGAGGCAAGGTCTGTTATCATAGATGGGCATGAACAAATTGGGTTTACTAAAAATTCCATAGAGATTCTTAAGCAAGAACAAATGACAGCTGTGAAACAACTCATCACCCATTGCAAACATTCAGCCAGTCTGTACAACAAGTAGAGCATTAGAACATGGAATGATCTGTTAAAGCATTAAAGGAACAAATATCTGGAACGTTGCTTTCTTGACTACCATGATAGACTTATACATGGCTACAACTTGGAGCTTTCGAACATGGTATGGAAATCCATTTAAAAAAAGTTTAGCCAATTTGGTTTTAAAATCTTGAATTATAAATGTGGAAGCTACAGCTGGAAAATGAATCATTTGGAAAATTCATCAACAAACATTTGATATTATGGAATGCAATCATTGTTGAACATGCACTGAATGATTTAGTTGAAAAAATCAAAAATATTTTGCAAGCCAACTGTAAACCTAAATCCATCAGTGTTTTCCAAGATCCTTCAATTTATGCAAACTAATAAGCTTTGGAAGAGGGTATGGAAATCCATTAGAAAAAAAGAACAAAATTTTGCTACATGTTGTAGTTGTGCCTGTCCCTATCCACATGAATGTGGAACATGCTTTGAACTACAACAGGGGCATGCCATTTGCTAAAATGGAAGCAACAGTAGGCAGACGATTTGTTTGAAATAACCCCTCAACAAATCTATTCACATGGACCCATTATTGCTGGATATAAGCAAAATGGGCTTACTGAAAAAACCTTGGAAAGTTTTATCAAGAGAAATTGACATGTGTAAAGAGAATACCAGGGCTTTTCCAATATCCTCCCATCTTGTGTTACACAAGCAGCTTCAGAACTTGAGATTATTACAAAAGTAGACAGAAGATTTCTGTGAAATCTTGAAGTAGTTGTGATTACCCTACATGCTGCATACATGGAAGAACCCTCAAGTTTTACAATCTAGATATAAATATTAAAAGAAAAATATTGCGAAATTTTGTAGTACATCTTTGTTTGGAAACATAGATAATAAATATTCATATTTTTAAGAAAGATGAGAATATTTTTGTGATTCGTTCAACTGGTTCAGTACAATTGATAAGACTGATGGTATGTTTCTTGATTATGCCATTCACAAAGGTTCAAACTCCTACAGATATGATATAAGAGATGAAACGTAGATCATGCCGTAGATGACTTTGACAAAACAAACACCCTTCAATCTTTAACCCTCAACTAAAGAGGTATCAATATAGACTCATATTCTTTATAAAATAGTAAAACAAATTCAGATAATATTAAATCCCAAAAAAATTTTAAAAAAAAAAAAAATATATATATATATAATAGAGAGAATATTTATGTGATATCATCTAGTACATCTATGCTAACTGTGAGACCTACAACGGGTACAAGAATCGTTTGAAAAAAACGCCTCAACAGAATTTAGTCATATGTATTATTAAAAGACTCAAAGAAAAGAAGTGCAAGTGAGAGGAGTAAAGCTGTCAAAGAGCAAGAATCTGAGTGTTGCATGTGCACCGAATTTGAAAGCAAAAGATATTTTAAAGCTATCAAAGAGCACGAATCACTATGCCATGAGACCAATCAACAAGAAACAATTATTCCAAAACAAACAAATACAAGGAATTCAACAATATGAGACAAAAGAGGAATTATTTTTTAAAAATAAAATAAGAGGGCTGAAAGTGTTCATTTTCAAATATCAAACTCATAACACTGCATCTAAATATATCGTACAGGGTAGAATCTCAACTGAAATAAGATGCACTACCAACGCATATATCAAGATAAAACGAATCATAAAGCACCACTAACATTGATAATAAATATTTTAGTATAGTTTGGAAAATAAGACTGATTCCCAACAAACATAATCATAATGTGCCACTACAATCACTGATATAAAGTTGAAAGTCAATGATAAATATAATAAAATGTACATGAAGTCTCATTCTTAATCATTGTTAGTAAAAATTTGACAGTAAAATGAATTGATCACTATCAAGTTTTTGAAGAGTTTCATAATTCTTTTGTAAAATTTCACTTTTCACCATTGGTTTACATCTGTCTAGCTGAAATGTTGCTTGTAGGTCCTTCAAGTCACAAGTCAAGCTACAAGAGTACCTTGAATTCATTCAAAGAGAAGATAAAGATAAATTATTTGTTTGAGAAGATAAATTGTTGGTTTACATCTGTCTAGCTGAAATGTTGCTTGTAGGTCCTTCAAGTCACAAGTCAAGCTACAAGAGTACCTTGAATTCATTCAAAGAGAAAATAAAGATAAATTATTTGTTTGAGAAGATAAATTGTTGGTAATAAGAGTTGTTTAGATGAATTAAGGTTTGTTTAACTCCTTGGAGGGTTCCCCAAATTGTTGAGATACAAAAATCAACTTTGTCTTGTCAATATGCGTTGAAATAGTTGGACTAACATTCTTTTATTTTGACTTACCATTGGTCTAGACAAACTTTTTAACCCATCAATTTAGTCATTTCTATGGTTCCCCATTGGAGCACAACCTTCCTCATTTTTATAAGAAGGTAGGTCATTAGCAGGTAGGGCTATGGTTGCAAAAACCTCTTCATATTTAGAAGAAGATAGGGCCTGACTCTTGACATAATTAAGGGACAATATTTGATTTTATGTTTAGAAGATTGACACCTATAACAAGTATTTGATAAGTTAATATAAATGACTACTTGAGTATGACACATTTGTCCAATTTAGATGTCAATAGAATCTTTGAATTTTTCCAAAAGTTTGACCTCAACAAAAACTTTCTTTCGAGGATGAGCCAAAAAAAACTTATCTAACTTAACACAAACAACATTGCCTAAAGAGAAAAAAATATAGCCTAAAAAATTGGGAACAAGGCAAGGGTAAGCCAAGAAATTCAATTCAAACTAGCATTAAAAGAGCTCATTCTTCAAAGACAAGGAAGTCTTCGGTCTAGGGAGTAAAAGACAAACAAAGAGCTATGGACATACCATAGACTATGCTTAAGAATGAAATTTATGTGATTGGCTTCTACAAAGTGAAAGCAAAAAAGAAAAGAAAAAACACTTTTGTGAAGTTTTGGATGGCATCTAGATGGAAAGCATGAGGGACCCAAGGAATGTTGACCTACCCATGTAGCAATTCTTCAAAGAGGATGTGCTAACAAAATATTCTATCAAAGTAAATCTTTCAAGTCATTTATAATCACTATCAAATTCATAAATAAACAAAAACAACATGTCCGATATAACATCTAAATACTTACCACATAAAATACCTTCAAAACAAAATTTCAAGATCTCTTTGAAAAGAGTACCATTCTTAAGTACATCCAAGCCAACAATACTAACATAAGTATTAAATTGCTATGACTAAAAACCATTTATATAAAAAACAAACTACCCAAAGATATTTAATATTAATTTTATTTTACATAAATCAATAACTGACAAAATTAAATACAAACAAGTCAATCCAAACTCAAAACCCTTACATCTCTTTTCTCCCTAATGTTCTCTCAAGATGAACATCTTGAGAAGGCCAGTTTGAAATCCCTTGAGAAAACTATCATGATAACTACATGCACACACACAACACAACTGGAGTGATAAAAAATACAAGACTTTTTCCTTAAAAAAAAGTGTGTAAGTATTATTTTCTTTACTTAAAAAAGAGTAATAACAACCAGCCATCAGAGAAGTCTTAGGAAAAACAAACTTGTTTTGTTATCAACCTAAGTGGGTATGAGTGCACAAGTTGGTAGTTGCAGACTTAATATTGGGTATAGTTTGTCTCACAATCCTGCTTTATAGGTTTTTGTCCATTCTTACATCATCTTGTACTGATTGTACTAAATAATTATATTTTCTACAAGCATTTGATTGTAATATATGAAATGTGGATAGTGGATGGTGGTGCAGTCCAAAAACTAAGCAACTATGCAGTTCTGACTCATTTTGTTTGCATTTGAAGTTCCAGACAGTAGCATGAAAAGTATGACGTGATCCTAAGATGACTTCATTTTCATTTTCATATACTTCCAAAATGTTGTCAGCATCACAAAACATAAATTAACAAATTTTCAGAGCATAGCTTCATTTCTCTACAATGGGAGTGATACACCACAAAAATCTTTAATTTTAAGTTGGGTGGGAGTGTGACAGTTTTAAGTTTGCTTGGCATTGGAATACGGATGCTACAACTGGTATCTTACAAAATATCAGCAACCTTTCCAGGTAAAACCTGTATGCCTCTTTGCTTTTGTAGTGTACAAAAATTGATTCGTAGAAAGGAATGAAACTTCCTTGAGAATCAATAATTTACACTAATATTAGAATGAATCAGAGGTTCTTCTATTTGTTTGATTAATTTTATTTTATGTAATACTTATATGTGAAAGAAATTGACATAATATAAATATGTCTAGTTATAATAAAATACGAAAATATCTATTTTTAATAATAATTATAAACTGGTAGCAACAGAAATAGAATGTCCAGGCATCAAAAATGATTCTATTTTTTTCAGAGTCTTGGCCATGGACAAAGGTGCAAAGTGTGGACATCCTTGCATCGCGTTGTCATCCACCATAGATGCAAAAATAAAAGTCCATAACATTGTTGTCCACCATGTAGATGCAAAAATGAAAGTCCATAACATCTCTTAATTGATGCATGTATCTAAAGAATAAATACCACAAGATCACGGTATATGAGAAATACAAAAATGACAAAATAAGAGAGAAAATGCAATGTGAAGTTGAAAGCGCAATAATCTAATAAGAGCTATTGAAAAATAATAGATATCATTAAAATAGTCACTTTTTCCCAACTTATAAAATTTGCAGACAAAAACAAATAAGAGAAATGTTTTGGCCGAGTTGTTTTAGGGGCTTGCTTCAGTCAAACCGCAACTTCGATATTTCTACCCCCACATACAACCAAGATTTTGATAATATTGATACATATAATGAAAGAGATTGCTATAAAAAACAGTATAATGCCAGAGACATATAATATTCTTAAATGCACTATGTAAGACCAAATAATATTATCTTGAGAACCAATGAAACATTTATGGTGTAGGAAAATACCATGTCATTTCATTTGATACTACAATATTTTTAGTTTTCCAAGGCATATATTTACTAGTCTAAGAGATCCCCAACATTTTTGAAACCTATGCTTAGATAATTCCTTTATGAGAATGTGTGAAAATATCCACATAAGTATGTGGCTTCCTCTTTTGATTTCAACAACTACATAATTTATAGAAATAAAAATATATTCCAAAGATGAAGCTACCTCTAAGTTACAACTTAGTCATATCTCCTCAAAGTACCTACTTTAACTTATTATAGATAGATGTATTGATCAATTTATTGATGGAGAGGTGTAAAATAAGGTAGTTCCTAATCACAATTTTGAAGTAAACATGATGTAATGGGAAATTTTTAATCATATCATCATAATTTTCCTTGTGATATCATAGCACGATGAGTCACGTTTATTGAGTGTCCTAATATCAAATTAAGTCTACACTAGTTTAATTTGAATGTTATGTTTAGGCTTGAGGTTCAACTAAACTCTATTTACCTCTGTGTATTGGTGTTCATCAACAATGACTATGGATGGTTGTTAGGCATAGGAAGTCCTATCATCCTATTCACCCCATATTCTAAGGTCAACCATAAAGGGAATGATCATTAAGTCTTAGTTATCCAAATGGAATGAATTTAAGAAAGGTTAAAATGCATTATGTTCAATACTCGTCTTTAACCATCGATCATGTTCAAATTAAAAAATATATTATTCAAAACTTTGAATTCATAATAATAATAATTGAAATAGATGAATTCAAAATATAAAATTTAATTAAGAATATGTAGCATAGAAAGCAAGGTAAGGTTGTCAAAGGAGATGGGGTGTCCATTTGCTACAATTATACTAGAAGTAGTAGGTATTTGACTCACCCAATAGCCTTGATAGGAAGAAAATAAGACACAAAGGGTGGAGAGGAAGATGAAAAACAAGAGATGAGATGAGAAATTTGTGTCCCTTCTAGGAGTTTTGAAGGAGTCTTAAAAGGCCCTTTTAGGGGTTTTAATAAAATCTAGAAGGGCATGGCTACAAGGAAGAGGCATCAAGAGATAATCTTGTCAAATATAGTTTCCATGGGAGGAGAAAATAATACCTTGTAGGAGTGGAAGAAAGCAATGGAATTCCTTTATATTCATTTTATTTCTTCTTTTGTTACACTAGGTTTTGAGAAAAGGAGACCTAAGGAAACATTTTTGGTTGGGATAGAGAATGTAAAAGAAAAAGATTTTAACTAAGGTTGTAGTAGTATATAGGATGTATTCTAGTTTTTTCGACTCCTTTTCTCCCTGCATATCAATGTTGTTGGATTGAAAGTTAAGTCTTTCAAATTTGGGTATATACTATTTACTACTAGTGTTAGATAGTAACATTGAGATTCAGTTATCCATTATGTTTAGGATACCTGTATTTTGTGGCAATAACTCCAAAATCTTGTAGTCATAGATAATTATTATTCGAAGTATGTGGGATTCATTTGAAGTAAGGCTTCATATTATTCTAATATGTGGTTGACAATAATAACATGTTTGTACATAGTTCAAAAATTAGTGGCTTGACAAATTTTAGAAGAAGGTTTTAAACTATGTTTTTTATAGTGTATTGTATGAAATATAAAATGATTGGTAGTAAAGTGTTACTTTTTTAGTAATATTGGCCTTGTATTTGATCCAAGAAATTCCTTACACATTATTAAGCAATATTTAATTAGATAGTGTCTTGCAAAAGTTGTTCAAATTATCCTAAGATACTTATCCTCAAGCATTCTCTTATGAAAATATCATGTGTTGCACTATTAATTATTATATTTAGTACCTTATTTGATCAAAATCCTTAAGGATCTTGTGATTTATCAAACATTTGGATTGAGGGGAGGGCATAAGGTTTCCAAGAAAACACCTATCAAAAATAACTAAAAATATATATTCTTCTAACTATTTTTATCATCATGAATCCATGCAAAATAAAACAAATGAATAAGAAATAAAATCAAACAAATTAAAACACTTAATTATACTCATGCAAACCTCAGATCAAGCTCAATGTATAGCTTTTCTTATTTTGGAATGTGGGTGTTAAATTCACCAACATAAATACTATATTCCCTAGATAACAAATTAACAAAATATGGACATGTATGAATGAATGCTTTTGAAATTATGAGTAATGGGTTTGATTTATAAATTGTCAAGAGAATCAAAGGAATGACTAAGATTCAATATGGGATCTCAAGTCTAATCCATGATTAGGGGAGCTGATGAGGAGATTTGGCAAGCATGGGAAAGTTGCACAATATTTTAATTTTTAATTAAAATAATTATTATTACTCAACTCAAATTGACTAGGGAGATAATAGATTTGTGAGACCCCTCTCTCAATGACAAAGAATATATTGCATTTATGCTACTTTTATTATCATTGAGTTGGTAGTTGTATGGTTAGTATATGTGATGGGCATTATTATGTTATGGGTGTATACACTAAAAATTATCCTAAGCCTGTAGTACCATTTTCCCATTAGTTTTCATCTAACCCTAATTTTGTTCTTCACATCCTTATAATTAAATAATTTTAATTATTTAATTATTCTAATTTTCTTCTAGTGATTAATTTAATTGATTAATTTAATCCTCTTTCTCTTCATTTCTTTGTTAATTATTATTATTAATTATTTAATTAATTTAACCTCTCTCAATTAAATAATTATCTTTAATTATTTGATCCCTAACCTAGTTTCATCTATTATTAAATATTTATTTATTTATTTATTCATCATAAACGCTAAGTTCTTCTATAATTAATTAAATTAATTAAATTATTTAATTTAATTAATTATTCACATGTGTGGGTGAAAATAAATAAATTTTATTTATTTATTTATTCTTACTTGATGTATTTCATTCTCTACTTAACTACCTCTTTCTTCCACTTAACTCTTCCTATCTCCCCTTATTCTCTCCACTTAACTCTTCTACCTTCCACCTTTTTCTCCACTTAACTCTTATTAATTTCTATTTTTCTCTCCATTTATTCCATTTCCCTCTCCACTTATCTCTTCCATTTTTCCATTTTAAAAAATGAGCAACTTTCCCATGCAAATTGTCTCATTTGATCTCGTATGTCGATCATTTATCAAATCTCATTCGTTGATCATGCCAACCTCACTTATAAATTCAGTCTTCATCTCTTTTCAATTCAACCATAATCTTTGAAATCCTACCATCATTATCATCATGAGCATAGCAATATTGGTGCACACAAATTTGAGAGAAACATTACAATATCAACTCATAAAGTGAGATGGAGAAGAGTAATCAAGGTGATTCAAGGGTGGTGCAAGAAGGTATACTTGTTTTATTTGCATTTTTTTAATTTCTTATGCCATGTTATTCTTCATTGTTAGATTAGGATCCTTTGCTTGAATCTAATGGTTTTGTGGTTGCTATTCATGATTCGCGCATATAATTTGATTCCCGTTCTTCAATGGGTTATTAATTTTGATAGTGAATTTAGTGGATGCCACATGGAAATAGTTTTTTTTTATTTTGGATGATGTTTCCCCTATATCCAATGAGATAATATTAGATGACTTATTTTTTGTGATTCATATATGTTGATTTGTTTATGATTAGATGATTGTTATTAGATTTAGTATGTTGCAAATTCATGAATTATTCATTAGCAAATGTGACTCAGTTGATAAATGAAATATATGTAAATTGTGAATACATTAGAATGCTTGATTAGAAATTTGTAATTAAATATATATAATTTGAATATATTAAGTTCTTGATGCTTCAACAATGATTATTATATATAATGAACTAAAAATTATGTTGGATTGTGCATGTCTAGTGCCAATGGGAATTGGGAATTGTGATCACATGGTAAAACTGATTGTGTTCAACTAGTTAAGTCAACCTTAGTCCATATGGAGAGACTAAGGTCATGTGTAATGTGAACTTTCCTATAATGTGAATGTGTTCTTGAGTGATGTGAATTTAATGTAAAATTTTATATTAAATTAATGTTGTATTGTTGTATTGAGGAATCTTGTATAGAAGGTGTTTTTACTTGTTTGTAATAGATTTTTGTGGTAGTCTTTTTCTTAGTAGGTTTAAATGGGTTGTAATTGACTAGTTTTTATTATTTTTATTAATTTTTAGACTCTAAGTGTTAGGACTATGGGTAAGGAGTATTTTAGAGTGTAGATATTTATTTTAATCATTTTATAGCCTTCTACAATCACCATTTTCAAGTGGTGACGAAATTGGAAAATGGTTGGGGAGAGGTTGAGAGAGGTGTCACCACCTCATCTCATCCTTGAAGTTTTCTTTTGGGTGGTTAAGAGAGAATAATATCCTCCATGACTCACCAAGGGTGAGTATACATGGAGGTTTTCCTTGTAAGGGAATCTTCCAAGTGGAAAAACGTGGAGGTTCTCAAAGGAGCTAAGTGTATTAAGATTTGAAACTCTATGGTTTTTTAGAATCTAATGTGGAGATGGCACTTTTCATCTCGAGATCCAAAGATAAAGAGTCTTATTCTTTTATTTATTCATTCATTCCATTTTGAGCAAGAACTTTTTGACTTCATTTTTGTAATCATTATCTTGAGTGTTAATAAATTGTGAGAGAGTTGGGTATAAGGTTTGATAGGAAAGTTGAAAGAACTTGGAGGAGGTTTTCATCAAGGAACTACCTCAAATTTATTTATAAAATATTTGGCAAGGTAGGGTCTAACCTTTTTTAAAAGCTTTTATTTTTATAAAATTTTGTGTGCATGTGAAAGTGTTGTATATATTGATTTCATTATGTTTTGTGATTTTTTTTAATGTATTTGAAGTGGTGTCTAGTTAAACTTGTGGCATTTATGAGTTATGTGGTAAAGATTGTGATACATGACACTTTTAGAAAAATGTTATGTTATTTGTGTAGTAAATGGTTTATTGTGTTATACTTTGGGGGAAAAAGTCTTGGGGTAGACCCTCTCAAATGATAGAGGGTCCCCATGTGAGGGGGTTGAGTGGGTGAGGCTCTCATTAGGAATATTTGGGGTATGAGCACCTATTTATTGTGGCTATTGAGATTGGAAATGGATGTTTGGGAGTTTTATGGAGATAATTTGTATTGGGAGAACTTATGAGTTATGTTGTATATGGAAGAAGTTTATAATGTGGTATATATTATTGAATCTTCCATATGAGTGAATTCCCACTCCCCCCAATTGTTATTCTCATAGGGAATCCTTGTTATGTGTAAATCCTTGGGATTGGTTGAGTAAGTTGTGGTTGTAAATGTATGTTAAATTATGGGCATGCCAAGATTTGATTGATGAGTTAATTACCTTCATGAACTAGTTAACTAAGTGCGTGAGAGAATTAGAGGGAGTTGACTATTTTCATGAAATGTTTAATTAATTACATGGTGATTGAAGTGGATTAGATTAGTGAGTGGGACTAGGAGTATGTTTGAGTGAACTAATTAGACTAGGTAGTCAACTAGGTGAAGTATATTTTTTTTTGGTAAAAGGCATAAAGCCTATATATATTATATTATATTAAAGTAGAAATTACATGATGTTGTTGCCGTCAAGAGGACTGAACATTCATCAAATCTAAAAGGGAAACTAAAGCCTTCTGACTACCTCTACTAATAATACATTACATTGCAGGGAGTGTATATGCATAGACTAGCTGGATTTACTTTTTAGCACTTGGTCTTTACATGACCTTGTCAAAAATACTGTACTTCTCGATATGATTTAAGGCAGAAGCCTTCGTACATGCTAACTATATGCAAAAAATTCAAAAAGCTTTACAAACTTGGCGCTAGTGTTATTCCTCCATACGCTCAAGATCAATGGAATTTTATCCTTGACCTTCTATTGCTTCACCATCCTCTGCCACCTCTGTATCTGCTTGCGTTGTGGAAGCATTCATCACTGGAATTGCCAGGGGAACCAAATTCCCCTAAAACTAATTCCCTTGAAAACCATTCAATGACGGGTGGTATGTGTGTGCCCAAAGAAGTGCCACCACATAATATTTCTCTTATATTCACATCCATGCTTGTGCAAAGATAGTTTGAGTTCTAGCAAATGGCCCTCAAGAGAATTTAGTCACACTTATGCTCAAATGCCTACTTAATGGCATTGCAAATTTTTACAAACCCTTGGCATTGCTTAAGGTATTTCCTGGGAAGAGCCCTCCTATGAATCCCTTCCCTTTATAGATGTCATACTCTTAAACCCCCCTTAATAGGGCATTTTCAACCAAGAACTCATCCTTCACAAATTTTTTAGCTATTTCTTCCAAATCACCAAGTGACTGAAGCAAGTCAAATAAATTTGAGAGGAAAATACAAAGAACTTGAGAAGGAAACAATGCTCTTCTCGTCAGTGGACTAGTAATCTCTATCCCCAACACTATACGCATGTAGTCCTCAACTCTCAAGTAATCTAGGTTGAAGATTATCTCTAGTTATTCATGTGATAGGTATCCTTTGAACGGTCTTTCCTAGGCCTTCACCTTCATGGTCACACAAAAATTTTAGGGTTTGTAATCCATGACGCCACCTTTCCCTGCTCTACACTTCGATCCAAGATGAAAAATTTAAACCCATAGTTCACTACGCTTCACCAAATTCACCAGAGCAAATGAAAAATACTCTAGAAATTCCTATCAAAATGATATTAAAAGCTACTTGAGTTGGAAGCCATCGAAGATAGCAAATGGTCATGCGATAGGTGTTTAATTTTTTTATTGTAGTGGTCACGTCCCTGCACGCCATTAATTTTGGTGCAAACCACCATCCCCTCAACTCGTGTGAAATCAAAGCGTGGATATATGAAGTATATTTAATCTGAGCTCATTTCAAGTAATGATGATCCACCTCTACCTACAAGAAAACATGTTAGAATAAGCAAATTATAATGTCACTAGGTAGGCCCCATTTGATTGGGATGGGAGGCATTTAAAAAACAAGATTGGGGGTGTGAATTGGCTCCCCAATTGTCAACTAATCTCAATAGCAACTAAACAAAATCCTTATCACTACGCGAAGGCAGAGGCTGCATTCATAAGTGTTAGATTTGCAATCAATAAGGGTTACTCCAAATTATGGGTTGAAGATGAATCTTTGAACATAATAAATTATCTAGGTGGCACCCATCCTCTAAGTTGGGATGTTGATCAACTCATTAAGGATACAATAATCATGTTATGATCTTGTGAGGAGACCCATGTCTCTCACATTTACTAAGAAGGAAACTTGTTGGAAGATTTTTTTGCTAACAAGGTTGTCATGTTAAATGATTTTCATTCATGGGAGGAGGGATTGATCCTTCCTAAGAAATATAGGAGTTTATTGAGGAATGATGGTGTGGGTTGAGTTGATGTGACATTCATGGTCTAGTACCTTCCTCTGTTTCACATGCTTTGTGGGTGATTTTTTACTCTCTAGTCTTCATCTGAGTGTTATTCGCAAGGGTTTGGTGTTTCTGGTGTTGCTAGCCATGGGTGGTGACAAGAGTAGAATCAAACCGCATTCCTATGGGGACATTCAGAGAAACAAGAAGCTCTAGAATATTCTGCACCATGGTAATTTTACTCCATTCTTGGAGAGGCTGCATGGTCATGACCCCAATGCCTCGACACAATTTGTTTCTTTCTGGCACAATCATAAGCTCAAGGTTGATGGTTTGCAAGTGGAGGTAAATGAGGATTTAATTTCTTTTGTTACTGGAATGACGATGGTTGGTCGTAAGTTCTTCAAGGATAAAAAGAGTAATGAGGAGGCGATGGCCCATTTTTTTAAAGATGATGAGCGAAAGAAATTAGTTAAACTAGAAACTTGGGGCTATGAGAGAAAATCCCTCAAGAAAATTTGAGCGAGTGTTGTTGAGGTACTTATGTGTTATGTGACTCTAGAGGGGAGGTTTACAGCTATTCTTGGTCACCATTTTACTCTCCTCAACCATTTCAGACATGGTTTGTTCATTTCGTTTCCTTTCTTTCTTCTTTTGTCTTTAAAGGTCTTTGTTTATGCCCATCTAAAGAATAGGAGGGCTCTCATCCTACATGAAGGGATTATTTTATTGATTATGGAGCATTTTAAGTATCTTACCCTGGCTCCTACCATCAACAGCAAGGAGAAGACTTTATTTAAGTGATGTGTCATCTAGTTCTGAGCCCACTTTAGATGAGGAGGAGGAATGGAATGAAGAGGAGGAGAACCTATCTCTGGCGGTTGTGGCTACTTCTTCAAAGAAGAGGAAGGTGGGTGGTTCTAAGAGTAACAAGGCTACTAAGCGGCTTTCCCTTTTTGAGAGTGAGAACACAAAAGTGGGGTCAAATTATTCCTCTCCCAAAACTGTGGAGGTGGTTGTTGGTAAGGATGTTGTTGGTGGTGGCCCAGAGGTTGGGGACACAGGACATTGCTATGGGTTTAGTGGACAAGCCGTGGAGGCTGTCGAAGCATATTGCTAACCTGATGAACAAGGCCTTGGATGTTCTAGCTAAGGACCCCAATTTTTCTGGTGATGTCGAGGATTCTGGTGATAAAACGGTGGCCATTGAGGATTCCCCTTTGCAGGACATGCCCAAGATGGAGTAGGACAAGGAGATTAGGGGTCTGAATGAGGAGGATGCAGAGAAGAAAAAAGCTAAACAGGAGCCCTTGAAGTTAAATCCTCTTTCCGAGGATTTTTATTACCTTGATGATGACACTACCTTCATGTATGATTTTTTGGATATGGCTAGGGCTGGGGCCACTGGTACCTTTAAGTTTGCTAAGTGGACTTTGCAGGAGTTCAATAATATTAATATTAAAATTAGAGGTTTGAAGGAGAATCTAAAGAATGTTCCCAAGGGTTCGGTTCTCGACATTATTATTGACAGAATAGTGGACCTTGAAGGTCCCTATCATGACTTCAAATCTCTGTGTGAGGGAAAGTTGGCTGCTCTGGAAGCTAAGGTTTTGGGTATGAATATTGATATCAAAAAAATAATGTAGGCTTGTCATATCTCTGTGAAGAACAACGCAGACTCCTTGGAAGTCCTTTTCAAAAAGATTAGTGAGCTTAGGGAGGATCAAGTTTATTTCTCTGAGCTTATGAAGAAAGAGCACACGGCTAAGGGAAAAGGTAAAAAAGCTGCTAAGGATGATGACAAAGGACCTGTTGTTAGAGGGTCGACTAATTAGAAGAGATCCTTTGATGCTGAGAAGGAGTTGTTGAATATGGCCAAAAGACATAGGAACTAGCAGATTGAGGTGGCCAAGACCCTGAGTAGTTTGGATTAGTGCCTGGTCTTCTTCTTTGTTGCTTTCTATTTTTTGTTGGGTGTAGGTTTCTTTTCAGTTGTTTTGTTGTTTTGTGGTTGTTGGGTGTTGTTGGTTGTGATTTGTTATACTTTTGTTTAGCACCCATTTTACTGTGTTTTTTGGATGTTGGGTTGTTGTTGGTGTCTTTTTGAAAATCTTTTCTAGCAGCATTTTGTGTTTTTTGTTGTAAAGGTTTCGGGTCCCTTCAAAACCCAATTTTCCCATATAATCAAAACTGAACAAATCCTTCTTTCCCACTTATAGCTTATATGTCATATGGTTCCAAACCTCCTTGGAATACTTTTCCCCGGTTGATCCCTTTTTAACTTGTTTCGATGACCCACTATTGACATGTTGCACCTATCATCAATTACCTTGTGTCCTAATCAGCCACCATTATGCTTAGCTTTTTCCACCATTTAAACATGTAGGAGAAGTATCAATTTTGACAAGACTATACCCCCCCTTGAATATGATCACCTTTTATTCAAGAAAAATATTCTCTTTAATTGCTCATTTTTATTTATGCTTACCTTATCTATTGTGACCACTTCAACCTTCCTCTCACAAGCCATTACATAAATATAAGGTGAAGTATATTTTATTGATTTAATAATTGTGTGTGTGTTAAATGTGTAGAGTTAGTATCAACACAAACCTTAATGAAACGATTTGTATTCAAAGATTCAAAGCAAAGAAACTATTCTAATTTGCAACAAACTAAATCTTTCAAGAACATCTCATTGTCCTCTATTCTTAATGATTCTTTTAACCTTTTTGGCCCTCAGATTTCTATGTGCACAAAGGTTATTAGAATGACACTTAGGAAACATGATTAGTATTCAACATGCAAGCTAATTTAATGCCTACATGAAACTATATGCAAACAATGATGATGAAGGCTATGATGAGTGAAGGATGATGTTGGTGATAAATGAACAAGTGGAGGTGGATACTATGGTAGTGATCTATATGATTCTATGCATGACACTACATATACTCAAATGAAAACTTAAAATGAACTAATCTAAAATGCAACTATGATGCAAGATGGGACATAAAATGCAACTATGATGCAAGATTTAAAGCTAAGATGTAAATGTGTAAAGCAAAACATGATGTAAAAACTAGCTATAAGACTCCAAGAATGCTCCAAGCTCGAATGATAAACCTGCATGATAACTTTACTTCAAATGTGGATCTCAAATGCAAGGCCCAAGGGTTGTATTTATAGCCTTTTCCAAGCATATAGTGAGGTGGCAATAATCAACGGTCCAATTCGAATAAGAAGAATGGTTGGTGAAGATGAAGAGAATTAAGATGTTGTCCCCTTGACCAAAGACAACATGCCATTTGGATGGAAGAATCTCTTGACCAATGGGAAACATGCCATTTGGATGGAAGATTCAAGTGTGAGAAGAGAAGACCATGTGCTTCCAAAAATTAGTGGAAGTGTGGGAATAATAAGTCATGTGCTCAAAAATTAGTGGAAGTGTGGGAGGAAATGAGCCATGTCCTTTTTTGAAATGAGTTGAAGATAATTCTAATTAAAAAATAGAGTTATTTATTTTCATGTGACCTTGGTGAGGTGGCACAAAAAGTTGTAGAAATGTGCTCTAATTCCTAATTGGATTTAGTAAAGATTAATTAAATAAAACAAGTTTAGGGAACCTTGTTTATTTAATTAATTTAGAAGAAGATGATTTAGATTTGGAGAATTAGAGAAGGGTGAACAATATAAATAAATTGAGAATTTATTTATACATAGTTGAAATATTAATCAAATAACTAGTATTTAATTAATTAAAGGTGATGACCAAGTTTAGGTGTATACATTTTGCCCCTCTTTGAAGTAATGTGTTTGCCCGTTGCTTCAAAGAAAAATTTGATAGCGATGCTCAGAAATTTTTTTGATGCCCCAAACGATGCTTTTCAGGTACTGACGGATATATGCCCCCTCGGGATATAAATTGGTGAAGTTTTGAATTTGAGGATTTTTTGATGATTTCAAAAATTTATGATCCAAAAATGATTTATCTCCTGAAAAAGAAGATTGAGCCTAATAGACTGATTAATTGATGCATTATATTTCCTCCTTGTGTTTGATGTTTGATGATCGCATTCAACCTTTGGGTTGATGATGATTGATGATGTTGATAGATTAGATGTACATTGATCTCATGATAGGTGAGATGCAATGATAGGATGATGATAATTGACCTCATGATAGGTGAGGATCAATTATAAGTTGATTGATTTGATAAACCTTATGATAGGTGAGGTTGGATTAATTGAACCTCATGATAGGTGAGGTTGATTTGATTGATGAACCTCATGATATGTGAGGATCAATGATAGATTGATGATTGACCTCATGATAGACGAGGATCAATGATATTTTGATTGATTGACCTCATGATAGGCGAGGTGCATTGATTGATGAACCTCATGATAAGCGAGGTTGGATCAATTGATGAACCTCATGATAGGCGAAGTTGGATTGATTGATGAACCTCATGATAGGTGAGGTGCATTGATTGATGAACCTCATGATGGGCGAGGTTGAATTGATTGTTGAACCTCATGATAGGCGAGGTTGGATTGATAAATGAACCTCATGATAGGCGAGGTGCATTGATTGATGAACCTCATGATAGGCGAGGTTGAATTGATTGATAAGATTGTTGATTTGCGATATGTTATGATCATAGGAGGATTTTAGAATTCTTCAGTCTAGGGAATACTTCCTAAAGACATGGGACATGATTTCGCATCTGGTGTAGGCGGATCCAAATTTGATTGGGTGATGTGGTTTGACTTCTCTGATTGATTGATATGCCCCAATATAGGATGGATTAATGTACTGAGACTTGATGATGTATTGAGACCTGATGTATACACTGATTTAGTTGAGACATTGATGATGTACCTCTCCATGTTTAGATATCCTTGTGCACTTGACATTATGATTTTTGAGGTTATATGATATGCAACGATGGTGATGATTGATATATGTGTTGATATGATGTTTATATGTGATGATGATCATGATGATTATGATGGATGCATTTTATTTCTATTTTATGATGCTATGTGATGTTCTATGTGATGATGATATGATATGTTATGGATGCAAATGATGATGCAACTGGTGTGTTATGATTCTATGATGCTTTATGAATTATGCCTATATGATGTATGTGATGGATTTTATTATGCCAATGATATGTGATGCATTTTATGTTTTTATACTTTTCTAATACAAATAAATGATGTAATGGATGAATTAATGATGTATGAAATGAACACATGATAATGCATATTTCTATTAATGTTTATGTGATGTTTATATGTGATGATTATCATGATGATTATGATGCTTTGTAATGATGAGGTGATGTAATGATGATTATGGAATGTATGCAATGATGATATGATAATTTTTTCCAATGTATGCAAATGATGATGCATATGATATGCAGCTAAATGAGAATGTTTTCTAATTGATGATAATGCAAGTGATGTGTAACTATGTGAAAATGATGTGTTTTTGGTGATGTCAAGTGTACTCAATCCCTTAATGCAAGAGATAACATCATTGTTGCAGCTTTGGAAATTCCATAAATACAGATGCAAACTAACATGGATGCAATCTATTATAACCATGCAAATATCGTATGCAAAAGTTTTCATTCGCAACAACCGATTTTTCATGTTTTTTATCATCATTGGGCCTTTAAAATGTTGAAAGTGAGTACAAGCATCAATGGTATATTTAGACCATGATGACCTGAGTACTACTTCCATGATGTTTGATAGTGCAAGTTAACACAAGCATCTAAGTATAATTAAATCGAGATGGCCTGAGTATTGCTTGCGTAAACAAACAAGAGTTAACTGTTTTCCTGTGCAAATTCAAAATGTCATTAGTGATACATTGTAGAGCATGTCCCACGACAATTTGCACAATAATAATGATCAACTCATAGACAACAGACAAAGAAAAATCATACTCCTTCTTGGTTCCTCTAGTTCAATACATCATCAAGGGGATCTAGAGATATGATAACAAAAATAAAAGTACAACAATTGAACATTTGTGTTTAACGTGATAAACCCATGATTTAGAAGAGCATCATCCTTTTGATTTTATTTTATGTTCAATTTTTTGATGTTTTTGGGATTTTTTGATTTTTAAATTTTTAGGTGTTTTTTGAGTTTTTGACCAACAACCTAACCTAAAGACCTATCCTAGGGGCCTTAGGGGCTGATCAAAGATTAGCCTTGCCTATGTTATACACACAAAGAACATGTAGTTCGACTGACTCAACCGATTTACAAGACCAAGATATGAACAGACGAGAGACAACAACTAATTACAAGGGACCGCTAAAGGACTTGACCTAGCGTGTCTCAGGGGTTGATCGAAGATTAGCCTTTCCTATGTTCAAGCTCAGAGACAACGTAGTTCAACAAGATGACTCCGTTTTGACTTTTTGACTGACTTTTGACCTATTTTTGGATTTTGATATGATATGGACGTTCGATTCGTTTCTAATGATGACCGATGTTCAATGTTGGGTTGCAGTTTAATCATTGTTTTTGTTGTGTTTGTCTTACTGTTGTTTGTCTGTTGGTTTAAGCCCAAAGTTTGTTTTCCCCCAGTGAGTTCAAGATTTTTCTCCCAATCTAGGGTTAGACACGACCGTGATGCCAAGATATGTACATGGAGCTTTCAAAGGATAGGTAGATGGATGGTGAAAGCGAATGGTTGACATGCTCAAATAGATGGAAAAGTTGACCTATCACAAATAGTGCCTATTACCAGGTTTTCAGGACTTGTTTTTATTGCACTATTTTAGATTTTATGATTTTTTTGATCTTTTTCTTTTTTTATATTTTTCTCTTTTTTTTTATTTTTTTGTATTTTTGATCTTTTTTTGATTTTTTTTTGTTGTTACCAAGACGCCTGTTTGCCAAGTTTTCATCAAGGCAACCATTTTTTTAGGACATTTTTTTATGTTTTTCGTATTTTTCAGGACCTTTTCCCCAATGCACTAGATGATTAAACTGTAGAACTTCTTGAGATGCAAGCTGTTGAGGGGTTCATTAAACAAATCCCCTTCTAGTGTGGACAACTGATATGCTCCCATTCCAAAGACTGTTGTGACGATGCCTCGATCTTGTGTGAATGACCATGCTGGATGAAAGGACTCGATTGAAATAAATAACATGAGCGACAAATATGACGGATGAAAGAGGTTATGATAGGATCCCTAATGTGCATGCTATATGGGCCATCAGGCTTCAGAAAAAAAGGATCTTGGGCAACCGATGAGTTATAGTACGTGAAGGGATCACCATTAAAGATGCATTGAAAGACATCACCAATGGAAGTGTAATGATATGACGAGTATGTGAACATGGATGGGTGGAAGAGAATATGTGGTATGAGTGACATGGATGTAGACCGTGATTCAACAAGTTCTTTCTTTGATTTTCTTCTTTGATAGATGCCCCCAATGAGTTTTGAGGGAGAGGCATGTTTGGAGATCAAATTTTTCTCACTTTTATTTTTGAATTTGATTTTTGATTTGTCCGGTAACTTTTTATTTTGGCTAGGGGACTTTTCTAGATCTTTCTTTCTTTTTGATTGGTCCAATAGCTTTTTGTATTGGCTAAGGGACTTTGCTTGATCTTTTTTTTCTTTTGATTTGTCCAATAGCTTTTTATTTTGGCTAAGGGACTTCTCTTGATTTTTATTTCGTGGCAAGCTTTATTTTGATTTTGAATCTCCTTTTGAAAAAGACATTTTTACCTTTGATTCTTGATTTTCCTCCTTTATATTTTCCTTAGGTGATACTTGTTGATCCATGTCTACAAGGTGGATGGATGTGGGTGAGATGAATGAAGTGGGAGTGGTGATGCCATCAATGGAGTCTTTGATACTATCCTTTTTGATACTACTAACATCAATGGAGGCTTGTACATCCTTAGTGACTTGGGAAGATGATTTGATAGAGGGAACATTAGGAGATTCATACCCTAGCCTAGGGCAAGTGTGATGGAAGGATGGTTGGATATCCTCAGTAGGATCATGGTCAAAAAGTGGGTTATCATAGATATCCTGGCCAAATAGGGGTTTATCATAGGTATCAAAAGCTTATGTGCAACCGGATATGGAAAGGGTAGGTGTATCATTAGGATCCCAAAAGTTTTCAATCCTTCATTTATTCTATAGTAGTCTCAACATCATTGTTGGAAGTCTGACCTTTCTCGAAAATAGTAGCAGTGTCATTTATTAGAAACTTATCCAGACGATATTCTCCACATCCTAGATCATGAATTTGGACTTTGGGGTTTGATAGTGCAGTGACTAGAGTGGATGTTTTGATGGTTTCATGATCAAAATTTATTTGAGGGGAGGATGCTTCACAATTTCTAGGGATGGTGATTTCAGCTTCAGGACTTTGATTATGGCCAGACATGAAAGAATTATTATCTCCTAGTATGTGATTTCAACTCCATCATGATAAAATTTCAAGCATTGATGGTATGTATAGGAAACTACTTGCATTTCATGTATCCATGGTCTTCCAAGGAGGATATTATAGGTCAAGGGGAGATCAAGGACTTGGCAAACTACATCTTTCACCATAGGGCCGATTCTGATTGGCAGAGTAACCGATCCTTTAGATAAGCACTCTTCTGCATCATATCCCTTCATGGTAATCTTTTTACTAGAGTCTATTACATTTTCTAAATATCCCAAGGCATGTATAAACTTTAAAGAGTAGATATGTAAACCAGCTCCTCCATCTATTAGAACATGTTTGACCAGAAATTTATGGATCAAAACCTCAATATGAAGTGGAGCATTATGCGGATGGGTGAGTAATGCATCATCATTTTTCAGTAAATGATAGGCAATGAGGTGTAGTTACATGTCCCACCATAGCTTGGGATTGGTAAACTTTCAAATCAGTTGGTATAATGCTTTGTTTATCATCAATTGGATTACCAACAGTAGAAATGTTAAGAACAGTAGTATCGTAGACATAGTTTACATTCTTTCCTTTGGTGCTCACTGACGAAGATTCCCCATTTTCATAGTTTGGTAGAGGGTTCTTAAAAACTCCATGATCATTGTTTGTTTGAGGTCCCTCTACAAATATTGTCTTGTTATCAATCAAATCTTGCACTAAATGTTTCAGCTGTATGCAGTCATTGATTTTATGTCCTTTGTTCCTATGAAAGTCACATAAATGGGCCTCATTCCACCATGGTGGTTTAACTTGTGGTTTATAATCTCGTGCCTCTGGTAACGTTATAACCTTGGCTTCAAGAAGCTCTTTCAGTGTTGATTCTAAGGATTTTCCCAAAGGTGTGAACCTTCTTCGATTTGATGATGGTATTTTGTATGAGGTTGAAGTTGGTTTAGATTCGTTATTGTCTGGGCTACTGTTGTGATTGGTTTTGGTGGTAGTAGCTATCAAATTGAATACAAGTTTTTTGTTTTGTGTTTCAGCTAAAGCATCATTGTTACCAACATTCTTGTTGCATTGCCAAAACTTGGGTTTGTCACCACTATTGTAATTGTTGGAGGAGTTTGATGAGTTTTTTTCATTGTATATTTTGATGACTCCTCTCTTGACTAAGGCCTCTTTGATTTTCATCCCATTTTCAATAAATTTTTTGAAGGTTGGGGGACATTGCAATTCCAATCTATAACTCATCTTGTCATTAAGGTTGTCAATAAATATTTCTATCTTTTCCTTTCCAGGTACGGGACAAGAATATTGTGCAAATAACCTTCTCCATTTTTACAAGAACACAAGGAACGATTCACCCTTCTTTTGTTTTAGGTTACAAAGATCTTTCATGGTGATGTCATGTTGGATGTTGTATGAATATTGGGTGATGAACTTGTTGACTAATTCCTCAAAGGTGTTAATTGGTGGGGTGAGTTTGGAGAACCACTCAAGACAATGTTCACCTAAGCTTCTTGGGAATAATCTCATCAAATATGTTTCCTAATATGCAAATTCAAGACTTATGGTCCTAAATTCCCTCACATGGTCTATCAGATAAGTTTTTCCATTGTATTTGTCGTACTTGGGGAATTCACAATGTTTGGGAAAAGGTATCATGTGGATACTTTGATCAAATGGATAAGGAAAAATTTCTTGTAGCAAGTATCATTTTGAGGTTCCTCTTTGCATGTCAAGAATTTGTTGTTGGAGATTTATCATTTGTTGAGTTAGGGCAACCATGTGTTCTGTTTTAGGATTTTTAGGAGGTGCTTTCAATTGATTCACATCAAAGTCTTCTGGTAATTTGGCACCTTGTTTGGCTAGCATAAGGAGGTATTTTTCCCCATTTCTTTCAAAAATATTTTCCAAACATTTGTGGAAATTGGGGTCTTGTTCAACATGTTGGATATCTTCTTCAGTTATTTCTTCCCCGTCAGTGTTTTTGAGTCCATGAAAAGGATTCTCTTCAGCCTCCGCATGGTGTTTTGTGTTTCACTATTTTGAATTTCAGTGTTTTGAGTCTCAATGATTGGAGTTTCAATGGTTGGAGTTTCGATGTTTTGAGTTTCAATGTTTGAAGTTTTGATGTTTTGATTTTCGAGTCCTTTTTCCTTGAGCTTTTGTTTTTGTAACCTTGTTTGAATGGGAATACAAGTGTTATAGTTTAGACTAAACTTTGATCTAGGTTTTGAAAAAGTACCAAGGATTGCAACTAAGTCAAATAGAATGACAAATTCTAATGAGACTAGGTTGGATTTGACTATGTAGCTTTGTTTCGTGATGAGAGGATGATAAATCCTAATGATGAAACTAGGCTTAATAATCAAAGGTGTGATAAATTTGATGATGTTAGAACTTGGCTTAGGTTGGAAAATTCCACTTGTAGAGGTCAATTTTAACAAGTTTAGACTTCTAAGGAATCTAAGGAATGATCTTGGACTTGAGAAAATTTCAAATTTTCGGTTCAAACTATGAAACCAGAGACAAATTTTCTTCCTAAACTAGGTACTCAAATCTTCGGAAAAGTTGTGGATTTTAACAATAGTAAAAGATGTATAATTCAGGATTGTTCTTGCAAGCTCTTTTGTAGTAATTGAAGGTCAACCTCTCTCTAAATTCATAAAGTGTTGATAGACATTTTTGGTGTTCTTTTCGACTAAGAGGTATGGACTTTGGTTTCTGAATTTTGATCTTTTGTGAAATCATTTGGTAACACACATGTTCAGACTCTATTTTAGGATTGGCTGAATACTTCTGAGGATTCCCAAGATGAGACTGATTGTCGGACAAGAGATGAACATAGGTCACTATTTTGTATTCTGCAAAAGGTGCCAAAACAGAGACAAAAGGCACCAAAAAATGTGCAAAAGGAGCCACAGAATGTGTAAAAGGCGCCAAAATAGGTTTAGACTTGGTTTTTGAAAGTTTCTTTGAGAATTTGCTTGGTTTTCTTGATTTTTCAATGGGAGACTTAGTTGTTTCACTAAATGCAACTCCGAATTATGGTTTTCACTTTCAACATGTGGCATTTTATTTATTTTGAAAACACTTGGATAAAGACACATCAAGCAATGTACACTCCTAAGGTTGTGAAAGACTATATTCTTTTGGATTCCACGCGGGTTTTACCCCAACCAAACTTATTCTTAGCATATGACTAGATGCTTGACCCCACTGGATCCCCTCCACGACACTCACTTCTCAGGGCAGGCAAGCATCAATACCCATGAATCTCCCATGGCATATTTTTCATCTCTACTAAAAATTGTGAGAATGTGGATGCCTTCACAACGACCGTTGCTGCACCAAAGAATAGATAAAGGTTTTGGCCAAATTACAACAAGGGTTTTAGTAAGGACTTTCCATTCGTGGGGGTTGATCCATGCGGTGAGAGACCATTGTTTCCCTTCTCATCGGAACCAACCTCGTGATACTGGCCTTTGTTCCAGTATCCACACTTATATACTAGCTAGAAATGTGCTTGGCTTTAGCATGTTATCGGTTGGGTCGTTCCCTTGGGTGAGTACTTTTTCCCACAAGGCAGGCCCTCTAAGATAAACAAAATCAAGAAAGTATACCCATGGAAACATGGTTTTCGTTAACCGTTTAATTAAGCTATGTTCCTATCTTAATCAAAAGGAAACAAGTAAATCACTTCTAGCCCCTGGAATATGTTAGTAGTTTGATAAGAGTGTCTTTGACAAGCATTTTTGGGAAACCTGCAAAACAACAACACAAAGTATTAGCCCTTGGAAACTGTAAAAGGCACCAAAATAGAGACAAAAGGTGCCAAAACAGAGTTAGAGCAGCCGAGAATTGTGCAAAAGGCACCATAGAATGAGCAAAAGGTGCTAAAACAGAGACCAAAGGTGCTAGAACAGGTGGAAAAGGCTTTGAAACGGGTGCAAGAGGCTCCAAGAGGCTCCAAAAGACTCACGTTCGAATCTGTGAACATAAATTTTCAAGCATGTTAGTAATAAACTGGGCAAGGCCCCATGGTGGGCGCCATTTTGTGTGTGTGTTAAATGTGCAAAGTTAGTATCAACACAAACCTTAATGAAACAATTTATATTCAAAGATTCAAAGCAAAGAAACTATTCTAATTTGCAACAAACTAAATCTTTCAAGAACGTCTCATTGTCCTCTATTCTTAATGATTCTTTTAACCTTTTTGGCCCTTAGATTTCTATGTGCACAAAGGTTATTAGAATGACACTTAAGAAACAAGATTAGTATTCAACATGCAAGCTAATCTAATGCCTACATGAAACTATATGCAAACAATGATGATGAAGGTTATGATGAGTGAAGGATGATGTTGATGATAAATGAACAAGTGGTGGATACTATGGTAGTGATCTATATGATTCTATGTATGATACTACATATACTCAAATGCAAACTTAAAATGAACTAATCTAAAATGCAACTATGATGCAAGATTTAAAGCTAAGATGTAAATGTAAAGCAAAACATGATGTAAAAACTAGCTATAAGACTCCAAGAATGCTCCAAGCTCGAATGATAAAAATGCATAATAACTTTACTTCAAATGTGGATCTCAAATACAAGGCCCAACGGTTGTATTTATAGCCTTTTCTAAGCATATTGTGAGGTTGCAATAATCAACGGTCCAGATTCATATAAGAAGAATGGATGGTGAAGATGAAGAGAATCAAGATGTTGTCCCCTTGACCAAAAACAACATGCCATTTGGATGGGAGAATCTCTTGACCAATGGGAAACATGCCATTTGGATGGAAGATTCAAGTGTGAGAAGAGAAGACCATGTGCTTTCAAAAATTAGTGGAAGTGTGGGAAGAATAAGTCATGTGCTAAAAAATTAGTGGAAGTGTGGGAGGAAATGAGCCATGTGCTTTTTTGAAATGAGTTGAAGATAATTCTAATTAAAAAATAAAGCTATTTATTTTCATGTGACCTTGGTGAGGTGGCACAAAAAGTTGTAGAAATGTGCTCTAATTCCTAATTGGATTTAGTGAAGATTAATTAAATAAAACAAGTTTAGGGAACCTTGTTTATTTAATTAATTTATAAGAAGATTTACATTGGAGAATTAGAGAAGGGTGAACAATATAAATAATTTGAGAATTTATTTATATGTAGTTGAAATATTAATCAGATAGCTAGTATTTAATTAATTAAAGGTGATGATTGATTTTAGGTGTATACAATAATTAATTAAATAAATTATAGGTGCATATTACGTGAAAATTAATATGAATTTATTTATTTATGGATAATTGAATGAAATAAATAAATAGATAAATATAAATAAATAATGAATAATATTTTTGTAAATTAATGAAAAAATTTATCCTAATTTAATTAAATAGCTAAGACTTATTTAATTAAATTACTAGGCATTAGGGGTCATAGGTGATGAATGGTGATCAAGTGATAACATGTATTGATAGATTATGATAGGATAATACTAGAGAAGGTGACTTTATTTTTGTGTCTACATTTTTGTCCCTCTTTGAGATAATGTTTGAGGTAATATTTAATGTATAGTGTGGAAAAAGGCTAATTCCAAACAAAACATAGTCATAATATACTAGACTACAATCACTACTATAAAGTTGAAAGATTTATGTGTAGGAAATGAAGTCAGTGGTTAGAAAAAACTAATCATATTTTCCATAAATATTTTCCAATAAAATAGATATTGTAGCATGATAAATATAGGAAAATACAAATCAATACTTAATCACAATGTGATCCTAATCATTGTTATTAAAATTTTGATAGTAAATTGTTGTATATCAAGGCTAATAACCAAACTCTCAATGATTAAGGCATCTTCATATATAGGAAATATTTGAATGGAAGGCTCAAGAGTTTACAAATGGGAAACCTATATACATATTACATATGATAAAAGGGTCTCTTCTCTAAAAACTCTCAATTTGATCCACCTAAAATGTGCATATCATTGACAACCCAAAATTGCAACAATATTTGAATCTTATAAAATAATTTTAAACTTATGAAAATAACTTCAATTATCTAAAAATGAATTGATCTCAAGGATATTTTTTGGTTAGAGTACTATAACAACAAATGTGTCAAGGTTATTTCCAATAACAAAATCTCAACTACAAACCAAAAAATACACAATTTATTCAAAAAGTCTCATAGTACAAGCAAAGGAATATTTCCCAAATTGATATAATTATTTGTTTCCATCCATGAAAAAGTGTTTTCAATATGTTCATCCATGATCTCCTCCATGAAATTTTATTTTGTGAATAAGTGTCTTAAATTTTATTATTTGTATACAGAAATTATTTTTACATTATATTCATAGTTAAAATAAATGGAGTGGCATCACATCCTAAAATTTAAGCAACATAAATTCTTAAACAAAAGTATCAAAATAAGATAAAAATGAGCAATTAATTTGGTAGGAAGTTAGAGCTATAAATCCAATAGATGGTGGAAATGGATCATGGTCATCATGTTTAGCCTAGCCATTGGGAATGTCATGGTGATTAGGAAGATCCTATCCATTATTTTTTCTCCCAAGTTATAATGGCTCCTTTATCATCATCCTACTCTCCATCTAGTGGCTAAGTGTTATACCTAGTGGAAAGAATGACTAATGCCAAGCAATGAATTTTGGGAGATCCCTTTTAGAGTTGGAGTAGGGGTTATTACATGTGTGCTAGGGAGATTGATTATAATTCTAATGAAGATTAGGATCAAAAAGGCCCAATTTATAACACATGTAATACCAAGTTTCCCTCATTCAAATCTTCTAACACATAGAAAGACTACCACTTATACCATAGTAAATTCACCACATATAACCCAAGTTGTGGTTAGAACTAAGTCAAAAATTCAAAACCAAAAATAAAGATCTTTCAATAACACCACTATAAGTATCAATAAATTAATAACACAAAGGAGTAGTTATTAATATTAATAGGACCCACAAAGCCTTGCAAGTGAGATCACATCGTTGGTCCACTAAGTTTGGATAACATTTTGGAGAAAAAAATAGCAAGTATACCATGTATTTCTTTTTCATTATTAGAAAAAAAAAAAGTGACTAGCTAGCTATATGACATCACAAACTACAAAAATAAAAAGACCCAAATTTTAACATCTTGCAAAAAAACTTATCAAGGGTTGCAAATATTTGATGAGTATCCTATACAATCTACTATCTTTTGAGGTTTTTCAAACAATGAACATCCCATGAGAGAAAATTAATGGAATAAGGGAATCCAAAGGTGTATAATTACTATTAATATTTTGAATAGTTTCATAGCTATTTCATAAAACTCAATTCCCATCATTAGTTTATAACTGCCTAGTTAGAGAGTTTCAATGAAATATTTTTTCTTGTATGTAGTTCCCCTCTATTTATGCTTGTGCTTTCTGTTGCATGTTTTAATACTGTTAGACTCTGGTACTTGGTTTGGATATTTTGATCGCTGGTTTTGAGCGACAGTGGATTTATTCTGTGATATGATGATACATTGTATGGTGATTACTGATTTCAGACATGCTTTGATATAGCGTAGATGTTTACTTTCAGATGATTATTGTTATGTATATGTTTATGATGGACTAACTGTTATTTAATTCGTTAGTCTGATGTGACGTGTATTGGTGTGGAGAACGGAATTGCATCACTCGCTTGCAAGTGCCCTGTGATGTCAGTGATTTTCTCCGCACGGTGTGCCTGTACAATGGTTTTTATATATATATGCATGTTATTTGCTTGGTTGCAGGATTGTACGTACATGACACCGACTCCACCTGGTTACTCAGGTCTGAGCGTGTCAAGACTCAACGGATATGTTGATTGGGAGGTAGTAGTTTGGTTCATCCTAGTCTAGTCTATAACCCGGTCATAGTACATCGTCTATTTTAGTTCAGAGTCATAGATTGTCTTGTCTTTTTTTGTTTGGACTAATTGCTTGAAAGGTAAATTTGTCAATTTTAATGATAGTTTAATATTCTTTAATATATTGTTATTGCAATTAATTTTTAATTGTTGGAAAAATAAGATTTACTTTTATTTAATTAATTAATTAGTTTGTTTGGTTAAATGATTTGATCATTAAGATTAAATTTATTTAATTAAATTAAAATTGTTTTAAATTGTGTGTGTATAGATTTATTGAAATTTAAATATTATTTGGAAATGGCATATTTTATTATTAAATATATTTGCAATTTAAAATTGTTAATTTTAAATAAATTAATTAAATCATGCAAATCTTGAAAGGCAAGATTGTCGAGAAGTTGTTGAGAAGATATTTTGTACTTCTCGACAAGTGTGCCAGTGCATTTATGATTTTTGGTTGAGGGATTTGTTCATGGATATTATTTTGGATCTGGAAAATACATAGGGGTTATCAATTTTCATCACGGGAATTGAAAGGATAATTTTGCTGTGTAAAATTTTTTATTTTTTTTTAAAGTTGTTACTTCCTCTGTTTTGGGTTGTATATTTGTGGAAGATCCCTTTGGTGGGAAGCTTTTTGTGATTGGTAATACCTTTTTGTGGATTTGGGGTTTTTCTGGAAAGCTTTGAGGAAATTGCACGCTACAGGCAAGAGGCTTTCTTCTACAGACAATTTTCAAGATACAGGTATTTTTCTTGTTTTTAAATTTGTTTCCTTTTGAAAAAGAATGTTTGAGAAAATTTTAGTTTTGTGTTTCCTATATTCTTCTTGGGAATTTTGTAAAAATCTTGTTTAAACAGTAGAAGATTCTCAAAGAAGTAGGAAAGATCTTTGAAGAACTTTAAAAGAAGTTTCCTGTTAAATTTGTTATATGTTTCTGTAGGGTATATTTTAAAAAAAAATTAGTTGTGAAAGAAAAGAAATTCTCTGTTGTTGAATTTTAAATCTCTGGAAAAATTGTGCAGAATGTTAGTTTTCTCAATTACCTGTTGAAAACTTTGTTAAAATATTTGCACAATTACTGTAACTTTAATGTTATTTATCAGTCATATATATATATATATATATATATATATTATATATATGTATATGTATTGGAATTATATATACATATACATATACAAATGTATATATATATAAATGTTTGTGAATATGAAAATCGCAGTATTAGAGAACTCGGAAATCACCGTACGCAATTTTAAATAGCGTCAATTTTTATTTTATTAAAATTCGTATATGTTTAAAAAAAAATATGTTAAATTCTTTGTGATCCGGTGCCCATGGCGGGGCTACCCGCAGCCATCCCTGCAGGGGCACGGCGGTGAGGGCCGAGCCCAATGCCGCCCTTGTGGGCAGCACTTGGCTCAGCCTCTGCAGCCGAGCCTGTGGGGCGGGCTGCGAAGGCAGCCCTACCCACAGCGCCACCTGCGTATGGATGGGCTTAGCCCTAACCTTTAGTCTGTGATTTTTCGTGGATTTGAAAATTGTATGGTTTAAAAAAAACAAATTCAGATATGAATCCGATTTGGGGTTTCTATATTTTGTAAAATTTATTTATATATATATATTTATTAACTTAATATATATTATATAAATAAATCTTTAAACTTATATTTAAATAGTAGAAAATAAGATATTCTTTTAAGAATAAAGATATGTTAGGAATAACATCAGATTGAATTATAATAGAAAAGTTGAAAAATAAGATTCGATAGATATTGATAAGTGTAGATGTGAAAGTTAAATTAGAATTAAATGATGTTATTTTATATATATTGATTGAGAAAAGAAGTACAATAGAGATGCTTTAATTTCTTGTTAATTCATTTGAAAGACTGGATTTAGTAAATCCAAATAGTAGACATTTATTTTCAATTTGCTTTATATCATGTTTCTTCTTGGGAAAATTGGGAATGTCATAGATGTACAAGTTTTCCAGAAAAATTGCTAAATGTGGGAATTGGGAAATTGTAAAGTTGAATTCTTGTGCTGACTAAGGATGTGTACATGATATTAGCATGGTGTAAGATACCTAATATGTGAACATAGTCATTGTTGTTCGTTATGAAAAGTGTAGAATTTCTTGTTGTATTTCTGTACACCTTATAAACCTCAGTCAAGAAAACTTAGATTCCTTTGTTATGTTTAGGGGAGTGGCTCTGTGTAAGGGCTGACACACAAAGTGGTGTCAGGGTAACTTGCAAAGAGTTAGTAAGTCAGTGATAACTAAATAACACAGTAGTTAGAATTAAAATCTTTAACAAGATGTTTATGCCTCACTTAATGACTCTTGAGCTAGTTCAGTCTTGAGTATAAGATGAGAAGGCCTGGAATGGCAAATCGGTGTCTTGTTTCCTCAAAATACATTTGATTTCGCAATGATTTGCAATGGGGCCGGGTTTTGTAAGAGGTTACCAGGGTAACCCAAGTTGGGGGCCGAAACCTAGGAAGGAACACCAGGGTAACCTTTGCAATATTGTGATGACACTCCACCTAAAGTAACAGTCTACCTTGTGTACTTAGTACATTTGATTGTCTAAAATCTGGAAGCAATGTAACCATCAGTTAGTTATGTATTTGTGTCTAAGATTAATAGGTTATGTCTAGGTAACCATATTACTATCTCCTAGCACGAGGGGTGGACCTACAGGTACCACATGGTTGGGTGGAACGTGCACCTTACTCTGTTGGGTCCCCAGTTTATGATCATGGCATCGAGAGCTTCATGGATAGAGAGCTCGTACTTGGATACAGATGTATTTTCTTTATTGCATTATTGTAAAACTGGTATTTGAAAACATCCCTCAATTGTATATGAGGTGAACATTTGTAAATGTAAATTGTAACTATTATTTGATCCACCTCATCAGATGGATGAGTATTGTATTATTTTATCAAATGCAATGTAAGGAAACGTATTTGTACTTTATGTTATCTTGAATGGTATTTCAAATGTTATGCAATGTTTATCTTTAATGTTTATGTTAATTAATTATAAGCAATGCGAAATACTAAAATCGTCTATGGAAACTCAAAGTAGTGTAACGTCGCATAACTTAATGAATGTATGCAACTAATTAACTTAATAATTATACTTTAAAAAAAAAATTATTTCACCTTTATACACAATTGCAACATTCCTTAGGTTATTATGACGGGGCATTACATTGTATGAAAAATACTCCCCATACTCTAAGGCATGAGCCAAGATTTGAGAGCACCTTAAATTTATTCAAGGATAAGTGGAAGGAGATTTTTTTTTTTAGAAGATAAAATGCTAGAAATAATATTTGTTTATGTGAATTGAGGTTTATTTGGCTCCTTAGAGGGTTCCCTAGATTTTTGAGAGAGAATATCATGTCAAGATGATTTGAATTAGTTGGAACAACACTATTTTTTTCACTTGTCATTGTTAGGAAACCCTTTTATCCCATTGGTTTAGTTGTTTCTATCATTCTCCAATAGATTCCAACCTTCCTCAATTTTTCTAGTAGGTTTAGGAGCATGCTTGAATCTTGATAGAACTAAGGGACAATCTTTTCTTTTGTATTCAAAACATTGACACATATAACAAGTACTCAAAAAAATAATATTAATGACTATTCGAGTAATGTCATATTCGATCAATTTATATGTCAATAAAATCCTTGTGTATTTTGAAAGGTTGACCTCAACACAAACTTGTTATTTAGGATGAGCTAAAAAAATTATCTAAATCAATACAAACAATATTGTAAACTAAGAAAATGAATTCAAGATAGAACCTAGACAACTTGTTCTTCAAATATAATGAATTCTTGGGTCTAGGGAGTAAAGACCAAAAAAGAGATATGGACATACTATAGACTATGCTTGAGAATGACATATGTGTGGTTGTCTTCTATATTTAGTGAAATAAAAAAAGGCAAAAAATATTTTATGAGTTTTTGGATGGCATCTAGATAAACCCCATGTGGGACCCATGCAATGTTGATCTAATCATGAAGAATGTTTTCATAAGGGATTTCTACAACCAAATATTTAATAAAATTAAAGATTCCAAGACATGCATAGATACTATCAATTTTAGAAATAGATAAAAAATGCATCTAATAGAGCATCTAAATACCTCATAAAACACCTTGAGAATGAATAATTATAGCATCGGCTATTGGATTTCTATCATTAGAATCCATTTATATTAAATATAAACTACCTATAAGTAAGAAAATAAAAAAACTAAGTACAAACCATCCAACCATACTCAAAACCACTTGCAATAAATATAAACACTTGCAATAAATATAAAAAATATACAAATTCCTACTAAAAAAACTAAGTACAAACCATCCAACCATACTCAAAACCCTCACCTCTCTTTTTTCCGTAACGTTCTTTTAAAATGGACATATCTTGGAAATATTTTTAAATCCTTCAAGAAAATTATCATGATAACTACATGCATGTAGAATACAATAAGAGTGATAAAAATAAAGAAAAGGAATTCATCTACTAAAAGGGTGTAAATATTAATTTCTTTACTTAGAAATAGTATACAATAATAAACTAGGTAATCTGAGAATTCTAATAAGAATCAAACATATTTTGTTATCAACCAAGTTAGTTTAAGTGCACATGTTTGGTAGTTGTAGAAAAAATTCCAAGCTCAATAGGGTGTTCCCAGATATCCTTTCAAGATAAAATATATAGAAGATTAAAATGAACCAACACATAAAGATGATTATGTAAATAGCCTTGATAAAATTCTTTATGGTGGATTACTACACATAAATCGTAGATCTCTTCTTCAAGAAGCTAAGTTAAATGATGAAACAAAACATAAAAATTGGTCACTAATCCCAATAAGATGTATGCATTGGTAGTTTCATACACCATACTTAACCCAATAATATAATATAATATAATATAATAGTCCTCTAATAGTTTTATCACTCATAAATTCATAATAGTTATGTTATAAATTTATAATACTAGATCATGCATAATGGTGGAACATTAAGTAATAACTAAATTATTAAAAATATGAAAATATTTAATATTTTTTAAAATATTTAGGTGATCATTTTTAACTATAAAACTAGTGCCTATTCCTACAACATAGAGTCAAATCGAGATAAAACTTTAATGAAAAATTAAACCTTAACTTTTAGATGATTTTAATGTACTTGGATCTATCTTATGAAGATTAAACCCTCAATTGCTCTTTTATCCTAGAAATAAACCTCTATTTAATAATCCAACATTAATTTAAAAGTTGCACATATCCATCCTACAAATTTTTTACCTTAGTATATGATTGCAAAAAGAAAAAAATTATAGCACTTCTTAGGTGCAAATTAACATAGACCAATACAAACAATACCAAATGTGAACTAAGGGATTCCTTGAATCCCCTAAAACTCTTAAATGATAATGGAGACATAATGAAAATGAAACAAAAGTAGTATTTTATATTAATTTTATAAAAATAGTTTACAAAAGCACCATATAGATCTCATATAGACTCAAAATTGGTTTACATTCATATAAAGTGGAACAAAAAAACTTTTAGGACATGGAGTATTTTTCATCATAATCATTTTTCAAATATTTTTTTTAGGGAGCGTGGTGTTGGAAAAATGGTAGGAGATTTTGGTTGCAGGTGGTTGAGGGCTTATAGGTTGTTTCTATCTTATAGGTACTCTCACAGAACCCTTTTAAGTATCATCATAAGTAGTGGGTGTTTGTGTTGATCGTGTTCCTATGATGCTTGGCTATATTTGCATTTATTGTGTCCTATTCTTCGTTGTAGTTATTGGTGTAAGGTGGATCATACCCCCTAAGTAATGGGGGGAGAGAGTGTTAAGGGCATACCCCCCGATGACCATGAAAAGGTAAATATCAATAATGAAAGCAATAATGTGAAATCAATTCGAGACATCCTATTAGGGACATTGATAGAGATTCCAGTGAATGCCAAATTTATGCCTATAAGCAATGGGATCCTCTACAAGGAGAGGTCGGGTATTGGAGGAGAAGGTAAGTACTCCCCTCTCAGCCCAAAAAAACTTGTTATCTCATGAAATAATAAAATGGTGTGTGTCATTAATAATGAAAAAAATTGGTTAAAAAAAAACATTTTTTTTTGGTTGTTGTAGATAGAGAAAAGATTATCACAAGGATATTTCTTAATAATTGGCTTAATAATGTATGACAAAGGAAATTATGGTTTCAATTTTAATTCTATTGAATGATTCAGAAAGGGTTTTTTATTTATTTTAAATCAAATACCATAATGTACACAAAAGGGTCTTAGAAAGACAATTATGGTTCATAGGGAATTCAATTTTTAGGGCCATTGTGTGGGCTCTAGGTTTTATAAACAAAGAAGTGTTAGCCCTCTCATATCTGAGATGGGTCACAATTAAATGTTTACCCCCAAATGTGGAGTTTCTTGCCACATTTTCTCTCACATATTAGCAAAGTATTGAGAAGCAAATAAACAAAAGCCACTATGCCTCACATGGATGCAAGAACTTTGGTCTTGCTAAAGCCCATAATAAATATTCTAGAAGAAATTGAAATAGATTTGGGGGGAAAAATTAAATGCAGTATTAAAATGATGGGTGGTTTAAATGCTTGTTTTCTCTATAAAAAAGAAGTGCATCATAGAAGGAATTTCCCTATTATAAAAAAGAATATAGGGTTCCCCAAATCTAATCATAAATACCCTAATAGTGATGAATAAATTTCTAAAAATTGGGACATTCTTGACCTGTCTTATGCTAAAATTGATGAAGATAACTCAATAGAAAAACACCCTAATTTCGCTCTTTCTAAAAGTGATAAAAAGGGTTCTAGTGGTGACTATGAGGAAGTAGTGACTAAAGGTAATGACATTTCAAACCCTAATAAAAAACCCAATTGCTTCGACACCATTATTGAGGAAGGGAGTAAAGTTATTCAGCTCAAAGGTGCAGAAAGCATGGGCTTGGAATGCATAGAAAACAACTCAAGTACTGATACCCTCCATGGGGTAACTACCACTAAGAATTTTTTTAAATCCCCCCTCTCTTGGACCAAAAATAAGAGTAAAAAAATGCACAAGAATTGTGTTAGATGCAATAAAGCAAAGAATTACTAAAGCCAAAAGAAAAAATAGAAAAAAGAAAAAAATTGCTAAGGAAAATGGTCTTGTTGATCAAGAACCAATTGATAAAAATCCAATTGATGAATCTCTCAATAATTCTTACGAGAGAAAAATTGAAACATTGAGCGAGGGAAAGTTAATAGGGAAGGAAGTCAAAAAACTAGAGAAGCTTCATAGAGATCAAGCTAATAGAGTTAAGTAGCAAAAGATAGGTGAAAATGTAAAGGGATCATCCAATAATATATTTATTATAAGAAAATTTCCCAATACTAAGTCTAGGAAAATTATCAATTCTCATGAGTTAGCTTTAGACAATGTGTTGCAAAAAAGCACTATTGAAACTAGTCAAATTGGGAGACTTATTAAGGGCTCTACAGGGGACAACCCATGTAATATCCTTGGTCTAGACAGTCTTGGAAAATAAAATGAGATTGAAAAGGGAGCCTTTAGTCTTGGTACTAATGTGGTTGACATGTCCAATGACAAGCATAGACATGAATGCTCATATCAAATGATACCATTGAACTTTGTCAAATAGAGGAGTATCATGATTAGTAGTTTTAATTTTAAAAAAAGAGGAGAATTCTGAAAGTGAAATTACCAAATTTAATCCTTTTAAGCCATCAGTACATGCATACCTGTATACACCTAAAATAGGACCAGACATTTAATTAATTAAATACTAGTTATTTAATTAATATTTCATCTACTTATAAACAAATTATTAGTTTATTTATATAGTTCATATCTTCTAATTCTCCAAATCTAAAATCGCATTCCTTTAATTTAATTAAATAAAAAAAATTCTATAGTTTGTTTTATTTAATTAATTTTCACTAATCCCAAATTTGGAATTCAAGCACATGTCTACAACTTTTCCTGTCACCTCACCAAGGTCACGTGAAATTAAATAATTCTAATTTTTAATTAGAATTATCTTCAAAAAAAATTCAAACACATGGATTATTCCTCACACACTTGATTCTCCCACACATTTGGCATTCAAACACATGGCTTATTCCTCACACACTTGATTCTCCCACACATTTGGAATTCAAACACATGGCTTATTCCTCACACACTTGATTCTCCCACCTATTTGGCATTCAAACACATGGCTTATTCCTCACACACTTGATTCTCCCATCCATTTGGCATGTTGCCCTTGGACAAGGGGACATTCTAATAATTCTAATTTTTAATTATAATTATCTTCAACTTTTCATGCCACCTCACCAAGGTCACATGAAATTAAACTAGCTATTGTACTTTAGTGTGCAATGGGTACGTCGAAGAAGTGTGGAAGGTCAATTAGGATAAATTTTGGTCTTTTTTTTGCATAATTGTAATTACATTTATATATATTTTTTATTTTAAAATATAATAATAATTTATTTATTTATATATATATATTTAATAAACTCATGTCATTATATATATATATATATATATATATATATATATAAACCCATGCCATTTTATAATCGTGAATTTATTATTCTTCACTCCAATAATATAGGGGAGAGGGGCCTATAGTGGAGCACCCTAACTTCGCGTTTCTCAAAATCCTACGTGGAAATTTCAAATCACTCCCAATTTTGTACAATAATTTATTTGGCAACTCATGTGCTTCTATATTTTGTTTTAGGGCCACATCATCAAATATGATGCCACATCAACATGCTTTTTGTTGAGGTATCCAAAAAGGCCCAAAAAAAAAAAGTGGAACCAATAGTGGTGCACTAAGCCATGTTTTATTGGTGCACTGATGTGGCATCACATGATTTGTCACTTTGCATACTTTATGGATAAAAAATGTTTTGCAATTGGATATTAAAGTGCTCCACTATGGGGCCCATTGAGGACTACTTCTATCGCCACTATTGAACCTTGCTCCATTATAGGCCCCTCTCCCCTAGAGCTTACAACAATTAGACAAATTATCGTAAGTTATCCTAACACTAACACCTTATTACTTATCCTTTCAACCTATTTCATTAATAATTATTATTCTATTATATTGATTCTAATCAAAACACTTTATAAATTCTAATATTACATTTTATTAACTATAAATAAACCATTATAATGATATTAACATGTTATTACCAATTATATTTACCCTCTATTAATAAATTGTTCTCATAATTATTAATAACTTTTATTTTATATTATTTATTAAGTCTAATTAAAAAACATACTAATTAAAAAAAATGATTTATTTCAAACCTATTAAAAGATGGCTTAAATTGTGCAAATGCCGAATCAATATATATAGCTGTAAAGTTGCAAACGAATGCATTAATAAAAAGCATGTTTTGGTTCAAATGTCAAACAGTATTAACATGTAAATTTTTTTTAAACAATTTTTTTTAACTTATTAAAAAATAGCACATACTGATAGTAAACTCTTAAAAATTACGATCACTTAAAAATCTTCATACAGGGCATCCCATAACCTCATTCGAAATTTACAAGGAATATTTTTTTAACGCCATCAAAAGAATAATTTAATGTCTGCAAAATATTGTTGAAACACATTTCCCCAGGGCCAATACGTTTACATATTTAATCCTGCACAAAATATATAATAAATAATAAATATTGTAAAACATCTGGGAAAAATTCCTTACAAATTTAACGAACCACCATAACCGCGTCCTACAATTTTTAAGAAACGGCGAAACAAAAAAAAACCGTAGAATTTCCTAGCGATAGCAGGCAGGCATGATGGCAATTTTCCGACGGAATTTCCCGACGATAGCAGGCAGGCAGGATGGCGATTTTCTGGGAGCAAAAGCATCCTTATGAGCGGCTGAGATTCATTTAGTCTTGCAATCCTGCAGAAGGCGATTAAACAAATTTAATGACGAGGCAGGGTTTGGAGGATTGGAAAGCAATAACGGCGGGAAAGAAAAGAAAAAGCAAAAATTTGGATCAACGGTTGGTAATGGTTCCCCTGTCAACCAAGGCTTATCTTGTATTTTCCACCATTCACAGGAAAATTGAGCTCTGAAAGCTCATATAGGACACGCCTTCGGCGTAATAATTCTAATTTTTAATTAGAATTATCTTCAACCAATTTTCAAACACATGGTCTTTTCTTCCCACACTTGAGTCTTCCATCTATTTGGCATGTTGCCCATTGGTCAAGAGATTCTTCCATCCAAATGGCATGTTGTCTTTGGTCAAGGAGACAACATCTTGATTCTCTCCATCTCCACCGTTCATCCTTCTTGTTTGAATCTAGACCATCAATCGTTGCCACCTCACCAAATGCTTGGAAAAGGCTATAAATACAACCCTTTGGCATTGTATTTTGCAATCCAATTTTGAATAGAGTTATCATGCAGGTTTATCGTTTAAGCTTGGGAGAGCTTTGGAGTCTTATAATTAGTTTTTACATCATGTTTTGCATCATAGTTAGATCTTAGACTAACACTTTGCTTCATAGTTGCATTTTATGTCCCCCATTGCATCATAGTTGCATTTTAGATTAGCATTTTAATAGTTTGCATTTGAGCATATGTAGAATCATATATAGAATCATATAGATCACCACCATAGTATCTACCACCGTTTTTCCATTCATCATAATATCCATCATCATTTCTACCATTTAGTTTCATGTAGGAATTTAATTAGCTTACATGTTGCATTCTAATCTTGTTTCTTAAGTGTCATTCTAATAGCCTTTGTGCACATAGAAATCTAAGGGCCAAAAGGTTAAAGGAATCATCAAGAATAGAGGACAATGAGACGTTCTTGAAAGATTCATTAAATTGGAATTTAGAGTAGCTTCTTTGCTTTGAATCTTTAATATAATTTGTTTCATTAAGGTTTGTGTTGATACTAACTTTCCACATTTCACACACACAAAAAACGGTGCCCACCGTATCTACACCTAAATCATCCAGTACATCGACAAAAGTCCTAAAAAAATACTAAAAACATAAAAAAATGTCCTAAAAAATGGTTGCCTTGGTGAAAACCTGGCAAACAGGCATCTTGGCAACAACAAAAAAAATATAAAAAAATACAAAAAAAGAAAAAAAGATCAAAAATACAAAAAAAAAAAGTGAAAAATTAAAAAGATCAAGAAAATCATAAAAATCTGAAAAAGTGCAATAAAAACAAGTAGTGAAAACCTAGCAATAGGCACTATTTGTGATAGACTAGCTTTTCCATCTATTTGAGCATGTCGACCATTCATTTTCACCATTCGCTTTCTCCACCAATCTGCCTATACTCAGAAAGCACCATGTACATGTCCTGGCATCTCAATCGTGTCTCACCCTAGACTAGGGAAAAATCCCGAACTCAATGGGGGCAATAAACTTTGAGCTTGAACCAACAGACAAACAACCCAAAAACATGATCATAGTGCAACCAAACATTGAACATCAAACACCATCAGAAACACCAACCCATCCAAATCAAACAACTAAATCAATCAAACCAAAAGCATGTTTCAAATGGATGATGTTCCTTTTGAATCAAGGGTTTATCACGTCAAACACGGATGTTCAATTGTTGTACTTTTATTTTTGTTATCATATCTTTGGAGCCCCTCAATGATGTATTGAACTAGAGGAGCTAGGAAGGAGTATGATTTTTCTTTGTCTGATGTATGTGGGTTGATCATTATTACTATGCAAATTGTCATGGGACGTGCTCTACAAAGTATCACTAATGACATTCTGAATTTGCATAGGAAAACAGTTAACTCTTGTCTGTTTATGCAAGCAATACTCAGGTCATCTCAGTTTAATTATATTTAGATGCTTGTGTTAACTTTCAATATCAAACATCATGGAAGTAGTACTCAGATCATCATGGTCTAAAATATGTCATCAATGCTTATACTCACTTTCAACATTTTAAAGGCTCAATGATGATAAAAAGCATGACAAATCAACTGTTATGAATGACAACATTTGAATATGAGATCTGCGTGATTAGAGTAGAATGTATCCATGTTAGTTTGCATCTGTATCTATAAGGTTTCCAAAGCTACAACAATAAGGTTATCTCTCTTTTCAATGGATTGAGTACACTTGACATTACCAAAAACACATATTTCTCATATAGCAAAACACATCAGTTGCATCATTATTTGCATACATTAGAAAACATTATCACCACAGTCATCCATCCATACATTACATCATAATATTTGCATCAGAAAACAAAAAAAGAAGTGCATACCATCTCACTTGCATGATCCAAATCATTTCATCAATTATTAATGGATTAAGAAATTGGTCCATTAAGATGATTAAAAGACATGTCTAGCAGAGTAAGAACAAAAACATCTCTATTTTAATAGGGGCATAATTGAACTTGATGCATCACTAAAATCATTTATTCCTTTAATAAAATAGATCTTGGATTCACATAAGATGATTGAAAGACATGTCCAACAGAGCAAGATTTCCAAGAAGAAAAAGTTGCTGAAAAACATGATTGATTAACAAGGATATAATTCCCTTGTAATGAACATCTAAAACCAGTAGTGAAGATGGATTTTTTATTACTCAAATTTAAGACTGACAAAGGACTAGCTGGATCAGCATAATTACCACATAAACATCACATATCATTTGCATCACACATCATTGCATAAATTAAATTCATCTCACATAGCATAAAACATCATCCATAAAGCATATAGAATCATCAATCATACATTATCATATCATCATTGCATAATCATCATAATCATCATGATCATCATCATATAAACATAAAACATCATCATTTCATCCATCATTCATCCATTCATTGCATCATTTATCTGCATTAGAAAAGTACAAAAACATAAAATGCATCACATTTCATAGGCGTAATAAGATCCATCACATGTATCATATAGAAATCATTCATAGAGCATCATAGAATCATAACACATCAGTTACATCATCATTTGCATCCATAACATATCATATCATCGTCATATAGAACATCACATAGCATCATAAAATGGAAATCAAATGCATCCATCATAATCATCATGATCATAAACACATATCAACACCATATAGATCAATAGTCCGCTGCATATCATATAACCTCAAAATAATAATTTCAAGTGTACAATGATATCCAAACATGGAGAGATACATCAACAAAGTGGAAGAAATTACAAAATCTTTGACTGAATAACTAGTGTATACATCAAGTATCAATACATCATCAAGTCTCAGTACATTAATCAATCCTATACTTGGGCATATCAATCAGAGAAGTCAAACCACATCGCCCAATCAAATCCAAAATCAGACTGTAGCACTCTAAAATCCTCCTATGATCATAACATATCGCAAATTAGCAATCTTGTCAATCATTTCAACCTCGCCTATCATGAGGTTCATCAATCAATGAACCTCACCTATCATAAGGTTCATCAATCAATTCAACCTCACCTATCATGAGGTTCATCAATCGATCCAACCTCGCCTATCATGAGGTTCATCAATCAATGCACCTCACCTATCATGAGGTCCATCAATCAATCAAACTATCATTGATTCTTGCCTATCATGAGGTCAACCATCAATCTATCATTGATCATCGCCTATCATGAGGACAATCATCATCATCTATCATTGATCCTCGCCTATCATGAGGTCAATCATTAATCTATCATTGATCATCTCCTATCATGAGGTCAATCATCAATCTACCATTGATCCTCACCTATCATGAGGTCAATTATCAATCTATCATTGATCTTCGCCTATCATGAGTTCAATCATCAACATCCTATCATTGATCCTCACCTATCATGAGGTCAATCATCATCATCCTATCATTGATCTTCACCTATCATGAGGTCAATTATCATCAAACATCATCAAACATCGGCTGAAGCGATCATCAAACATCAAACAAAAGGAGGAAAAACATGGCATCAATTTAATCAAATTGGTAGAGTCAATTTTCTTTATCGGGAGATAAATCGTCAAATCATCCAAAAATTCAAAAAAATCAAAAAAATCCTAAAAAAATTTCCACAACTCATCGATTTATCTCTTGAGGGGGCATATATCTGTCATCACCTAAAAATCAGCATCTGGGGCATCGATTTTTTTTTTCTCTCAGCATTGGTATCAAATTTTTCTTTGAAGCAACGTGTAAACACATTACTTCAAAGAGGGGCTAATTGTATACACCTAAAATAGGTCTAGATATTTAATTAATTAAATACTAGTTATTTAATTAATATTTCATCTACTTATAAATAAATTATCAATTTATTTATATAGTTCATAGCTTCTAATTCTCCAAATCTAAAATCACATTCCTCTAATTTAATTAAATAAACAAATTTCTATAGTTTGTTTTATTTACTTAATTTTCACTAATCCCAAATTTGGAATTCAAGCACATGTCTAAAAATTTTCATGCCACTTCACCAAGGTCACATGAAATTAAATAAAAATTATCTTCAACGAACATTCAAACACATGGCTTATTCCTCACACACTTGATTCTCCCACACATTTGGAATTCAAACACATGGCTTATTCCTCACACACTTGATTCTCCCACCCATTTGGCATTCAAACACATGGCTTATTAATCACACACTTGATTCTCCCATCCATTTGGAATGTTTCCCTTGGTCAAGGGGATATTCTAATCATTTTAATTTTTAATTAGAATTATCTTCAACTTTTCATGCCACCTCACCAAGGTCACGTGAAATTAAATAATTCTAATATTTAATTAGAATTATCTTCAACCAATTTTCAAACACATGGTCTTTCCTTCCCACACTTGAGTCTTCCATCCATTTGGCATGTTTCCCATTGGTCAAGAGATTCTTCCATCCAAATGGCATGTTGTCTTTGGTCAAGGATACAACATCTTGATTCTCTCCATCTCCACCATTCATCCTTCTTGTTTGAATCTGGACCATCAATCGTTGCCACCTCACCAAATGCTTGGAAAAGGCTATAAATATAACCCTTTGGCATTGTATTTTTCAATCCACTTTTGAATAGAGCTATCATGCAGGCTTATCGTTTGAGCTTGGGAGCATTTTGGAGTCTTATAATTAGTTTTTGCATCATAGTTAGATCTTAGACTAACACTTTGCTTCATAGTTGCATTTTATGTCCTCCATTGCATCATGGTTGCATTTTAGATTAGCATTTTAATAGTTTGTATTAGAGCATATGTAGAATCATATAGATCACCACCATAGTATCCACCACCATTTGTCCATTCATCATAATCATCCATCATTCATTATAATATCCATCATCATTTCTACCATTTAGTTTCATGTAGGAATTTAATTAGCTTATATGTTGCATTCTAATATCGTTTCTTAAGTGTCATTTTAATAGCCTTTGTGCACATAGAAATATGAGGGCCAAAAGGTTAAAGGAATCATTAAGAATAGAGGACAATGGGACATTCTTGAAAGATTCATTAAATTGAAATTTAGAGTAGCTTCTTTCCTTTGAATCTTTAATATAATTTGTTTCATTAAAGTTTGTGTTGATACTAACTTTCCACATTTCACACACACACATCATTAGATATGAATTCTCATATCAAATGATACCATTGAACTTTGTCAAATAGAGGAGTATTATGATGAGTAGTCTTAATTTTTTTAAAAAGAGGAGAATTCTGAAAGTGACATTACCAAATTTAATCCTTTTAAGCCATCAGTACATGCATACCTATAATTTGTGTTATGGATAATGACTAGCAAAGAGGTTTTAAAACAAATAACAAGAAATAAAACATTATTAGGAAAGACCCCCAAGCTAGCATAATGGTTGAAAAATAAGAAGTGGAAAATGGCTACTATAGGAAAGATACTGAAAAGATGTTTGGCCAAGTTTACCACTTGAGAAATAGTAAGAAGACTAACCCTTATTTGTTAACCATGACCAATGGTTGTCATATTTGATGAATATAGGTTGGAAACATATAGGATGGAAATAGAGGAACTTGAAACACACTTGAGATAAACATTGTACTCCTTAATAGAAACATGTAATAGGCATAATATGGAAATTGATGAAGTGAGTATCATTTCCAACCCAAAAACCATGTTGAGAAACAATGAGATTTGAAATATAATAGAAGGACCTGATCCTATAGAAAAAGGGTGGATAAGAATAAAAAGGAAAAAAAGGAATCAAAGAAGCAGAGATGAGGCAGATCCTGCCTCAAAGATATTAGAAAGAGGGAAGAATGCCTAAATTATTTGAGAAATTTAGGAATTTTAAAATTAACTCAAATATTTAAGGAAAATGATAATCAATCGTACAAGTTGGAATGTTAGGGGATTAGAATCCCCTAAGATAAAATATTTTGTTAGAAGACTTGTAGATCAAACATGTAGCAAATATGTGATCTTCTTGCAAGAGGTTAAGTATGCCAATTTTACCTTAGAAACTAACCTTAGATTTATTTGGAAAGATGCTACCCAATTCCATATTGAACATGATAATGGAAGAGGGAGAGTTATGATTTTAGTATCAAACAAATGGACACCATTTTTTATTGATCATGGAATCTCTCCATACAATAGGGTGGTAAGGATTTCCATTGAAAAAGACAATAAGAAGTCTAGAATGTGCTCAATTTATGCTCCCAATGATCATTGGGAGAGAATTGAACTATGGAAATGGATATATGGACTTCCAAACATCCCTTGGATTTTGAGGGATGAATTTAAAATGATAGAGAATAGGGAAGATAAAACTGGAGGTTGTGATATGGAGTGGAAAGGAAATGAAAAATATTTTTGGTATAAAATGAAGAATAAGCTCAACCTTTTTTGTCCTCTTGAAGGATATACAAAAGAAAACAATAATAGTTGGTTTACATGGTATAACTACTAGAAAATAAGAAGTGTTTATTGCAGATTAAATATATTTTATGCTAATAAATATTCTTTTAGCTTTGACCAAATTGGTGAGGGATGTAGAGTCAAGGTTACCCATTGTTCACTATATGATCATCATCAAATTTTATCTAAAATTCAAATAAACAAAGATAAAAGTCAGAAATATGAAAAGAAAAATAACTTCATCCTAAACACCAATCTATTAAAAGATGACGATTGTAATGATGCAATCAATACCCTTAGGGAAATCAAGAGGTGGATGGAAAAAGATAAAATTTCCATTGAAAGATGGAATATCAATGTTAAAATTTGGGCAACTATATTTCAAACTATTGGGAAAAGGCCTTAGATAATAGGAAGATAGATAATGGCCTTTAGAAAGATCTATGTAAACTGGAAAAATATCTTCAAAATGACCCCAAGAATTTAGGTCTGAATGAGGTGCTAACATTAGTAAAAAACAAGTTGAGAAATATGCAATCTAGAAAAATACAAGGGTTAAGGGTAAGAGCCAAATTGAACTGGCTTAACAATGGAGATAAGGGCACTAATTTTTTTTAGGTATATTAAAGATAAATCTACTAGAGAACAAATAGACCATGTTTGGGATGAGGAAAAGCTCATAAGTGACCTGGATGAAATAAAAAATCTATTTCATAGATTTTATAAGAATCTTTTCTCTTTTTAAGGGAATAATAAACAAAGTCATAATGTGAGGAGGATATGCAAGAACTTAATTCCCAAGAAAATATCCAATGACACAACAAAATCCTTAAAAAAGAAATTTTTAAAAGAAGAAATACTAAATGTGATTCAAAAACTAAATAATGATAAGACCCTTGGAGCTGATGGGCTCCCAATTGAGTTCTACAAAAAAACAAGGAATGGATTAGAGAAGACCTGCTACAAGTATATTTTGAAGTCATAGAAAAAGGATCCCTAGGAGGTATCATCTATAGAGGAATTATTAAACTACTCCCTAAATATGGGACAAGATTCCAATTAAAAATTGGAGACCTACTACCCTTCATAATGTCTCATACAAAATTATAGAAAAAAAAATAGCCCTTAGATTAGTGGATATCCTCCCTAATTTTATTAGCCCCACACAAATAGGATTCTTTAAGGGTAGATACATTTTGGAGAATCTAAAATACACCTAACATTTAGAAATTTTGATATTTGTGTAGACTTTAATGTATGATGATTGCATAAGGGATTAAATAGGGTAGCACTTTAAGCAACATTTTGATTCATGGAATACCCACTCATACCATCTTAGATTGGTTATAAAAGATTAGATAGCACAAACCCATTGCAACATAGGGGAAAAGCATAGTATAATCCATAATTATGAGGCTTGTAAAGTTGAACTCATAATTTAAGTGTCTCCCAATTTAAAGACATGGAATATTGCATCCTCGACCTATTTAATTCCTACTTCATCAATCTTTATACATTTTGTAACATATTATACTAATTATACTAATTAATTATATTTTTTACAAGAATTTAATTGTAATATATAACTTGAAATGTGGATATGGTGGTGATCCAACTATACAATTTTGTTTCATTGTGTTTGCATTTGAAGTTCTAGGTAGTCTAAGACAATATAATGAAAAGTATGATGTGACACTTAGATATGATTTTATAATCATATATTTCTAGAATGATGTCATCATTACAATTTAACATAATAAAAAAAATTCATATCATTAGCACCATTTCCATACAATGGAAGTGGTCACCAAAAAGTATTTAATTCTATATTGTGGGAGAGTGGGAGTGTGACAATTTTAAATTTTCGTAACATTTGATGGAGAGATAAAGTCACAATATTTGTACCCTTATGTATTTTCATCTTCCTAAGCTCAATACATTATTTATGGAATTTGGATGCTAAAACTAATATCATACAAAATAGTGGATTTTATGATAGTATAGACTACGATTAATAGCATGTTTTTGTTATGTGTTATCCAAGTGGGCTATTTCTTCTTTAAAATTTTATTTTTTTACATCTATAAGGTATTTGAAGTTAGCAAGATTAGAATGTAGTATTATTAACATGAATATTAATATTAGTAGGTAAATCATGACATTTTAAGTAATTTTTCTTTAGATAGCATCAAACAAACTGTGTAGATATGGTTGAAATTCAATATTGTTAGGATTTTTGGATTGGATGGATTTATTTAATTTAGTCTATATTTTTAATAGAAAATATAGTTGGGACAAGTGTCATACACCTTGAATATTTTAATATTAGAATTATTTATACCTATGCATTACTTGTCACTTGTAATTTGTAAGATAACAAATTATACTTGTCTCTTAACTTTCATAGAATTTTTTTTTATTTGTAAACAGAGCTAGAGGCCCGCACTTTTGAGTGGAGTTGTGAACCAGTGAGGCCACAAACAGGGACCTCATCCTAGCATGGATGCACTACAACCACCACTCCTATGATCATGGTAGCCCAGTAGGGGCACAAAGCCCACGAGCACACCAGACCAGTGAGGGAGTGGGCTCCAGACACAAGTGCCTAGTACTACGGTGAGCTCCTCCTCTTCAACAGGGGTATCTTCAATGCTTGGTCCTATCTTGAGCTTTCTTCCTCTTTTTAGCCTAGGGTGATTTTCAATGCTGGTCCAACACAATCAATAGTAGCAACAATGCTACGGTTCAAGTCCGAAGACTTGAACCATGGTGGCCACAACAACAACACCACCACTCATCCAATGCACCACAGACTCATTCCCAACTTTCATAGAATTATTAAATGCAATTATGATAACTTAAAAAGCATGCAAGAGTTTCTAAAATAGAAATATCATGATGAGGAGTGAAGTGTGTACATGGAGAAGATCAAGGAATATCACCAAAAAGGTGGATATGATCCCAAGTGGAGAACTTTATTTGAAAGAAGTTTCTAATTTAACTCCTCTTGATTAGGTGTTTGATTATACATGGATAATAATGCATCAAATTAGCTAGTGGTTTCTAGCATATGGTTTTAGAAACCATTAAAGATTTGTGGTTTTCCTCATGCATATATATTAAGTTGTTTTTTGGGTTGTAGTAGTAATTAATGTTGTAAGAATTTATAGAGACAAGTTGTGTTGGTGTAACTCATTTGAAGGATTAATACAAGATTTGAATCTCTTATATTTGAAGTTTACTCCTAGAAAGGTTTCTCCACATATATATTGTGTTAGTGTTTTCATCTCTTTTGTGACCATTTCTATTTTCCATCTATGATCTATCATTGTTTACATACTTAGATGCTTAAATTTTTCAGCATACTTTCACTATAAAGTTATATATTATTTATACATTTGGTATGAGTGTTGTTGGCTTTATTAGAGAGAGGGATGTATTTCTTTGAATGAATGACTGGATTTTTTATTTTAGGAAAAAATTGTTGTGTTTGCTTGCAATTTCAAGTTCAAGGTAATAAGAGATCATGGCTAAGTTATCTCATGTGGAGATCAAAAATTTCAATAGTATAGGTTGTGAGATTTTGAAGATAAATATGGAGGAACTATTGAAAGAAAGAAGTCAATGGATTGTGATATTAAAGGGGAAAAAACTAGAAAACATGTCAAATGTGGAATGGGTAAAAATAGATAGAAAAAATTATGGCACCATTGATATATATTTTTCTAATTCCATTTTATTGAATATTTCTAGTGAGGTTATTGCTTATAAATTTTGGAATAGAATATGAGAGATATAACAAAATAAGATTTTCTTTAATAAGCTATATCCTCTTGAAATGAAAGATGGGGACTTAGTTGTAAATGTAGGAGTTGTATGTGAACTCCCAACACCCCAACATCATCTACCAAACCAAAATATCTTCCAAACGAGATAATGGAAAGAATAGATTTCTATGATTAAGGATGCAAGATTGATTGATTGAATATTTTAAATCTACATATGATGCCTTTCTTATAAAGAAAAGGTTGTGAGATAGGATTAGACAAGATCATGACATGTGGCTTAATCTTGTACAATAAGACAACTACCTCAATGATTATTAGATGACCTAAGACACAAGTATTAAATTCCATGATAAGATAAGATAAGATCATATGACACCTAAGACTTCTAGAAAGGTTCCCTAGGACCTAAGTAAACTTAACATATGAATAGGATCTACTAGTGAACTAGTTAGGTAAAATACCTTTTTACACCAATACCCTCCTTAAGTGTAACCTAGGGAGTATATTATTATGCAAATAATTCAAAGACGGAAGGATGAGTCTTGAATACTAGGCTATGTTAGGTACCCATTTACAATGCAATCTCTCACAAATGGAGAATAAAATAAAATAATGTATGTCATGAAAATAATGTATATCTAGAAGATGATGTATGGCATGTTGCATTTAACTATTAGAAGCCATGGATGTAGCAATACTAGTCTCATAAAAACAACAAGAGATGGAGATGAGATCTCAATGCATGAGATCTAAATATATTGCTCATCCTTGAATTATGTGTCCACACAAGATACCTAAGTGTGAATTGTTAGTGTAATAATTAATACTTTGGACATATTTATCCTAAGTATGATATTGCATATAATATGCTTATTAAGGAGGTAATTATAAATATATTTTCTTATTTTTATTTAGTTGTCAATCTTATCACTTATGATAATGTTTCCTTTTTATCATTGTATTTTTTTATTTTTGAGACATTGATCATTAATTGCACATTAAAAATTTATCCTCTTTAATTATTATTATTTTGTGTAAGAAATATTATAGATGGATTATTAGTTTTAACATGAACATAAAATGAATCTATCAATTCTTGAATACAATGAATCTATTCTTGATGAATGTGGATTATGTTTATCATAGTATTTTTTTATTTTTGAGACATTGATCATGAATTGCACATTACAAATTTGTCTTCTTTAATTATTATTATTATTTTGTATAATAAATATTATAGATGGATTATTAGTTTTAACATGAACATAAAATGAATCTATATTGACTCATAGATAAAGAATATGAATCATCTAAATCTAGACTAAGATTCATAGAAGCCAAAGTCTTGATACAAATCACTAGAGGAGGATAAGTAGTATCAAGATAATTCATCATGACTTTTCTAATGATCAAACATCTCATTCTTTTATGATCACATGGTAGGTTATTAGAAACATATAAAGGAACAAGATAGTCCAACTAAGGATCTTATATGAATGGAGGATCAACTAAATCTCCATACATCTCCTAAATTTTGATCCAAAGAGCATGAGGGAATTCAATGTTAATTATGATAGTGACTATGTAGTAATCAACATGACAACCAATATAGAAAATGATATGATAAACATTTGCTTTCCATGCAAGATTTGGATACAAAGAATTTGGTTTGGGGAAAATTCCATAAAGATATGGGAAAAGATTAATCCATCCAAAATGCTTTAGAATTTTATCCTACCAAGACTTATAATTCCATCTCTCTAAGTCAATGATAGAAGGATGGGCTGAAATACTTGTGAATAATAATGATGTTCTCCTCAAATTTAGTCACACAATAGACCTACCAAGAGACTAAAGATTAAAAATAATAAGATTGCCCCCTAAATTTACATAGTCATGAGAATCCCAATAATATATGATCTTGACACTTTATATTTAGTGTGATTATAATTTTCACATTACAAATTAGTGAAATGATCTTGATGTTAGTTCATTATACATGATAAATTTGGACATATAAATAAAAGTAATAGAATGAGATCAATTTGATTACACAATTACAAAATACAAAAAAAAAAATACATTTTAAAAAAATTACACTAAAAATAATTAATATACGAGTTCAAGTACCTAGAACCACAAAAAAATTCAAAATTATTTTTTAACGCCGCCTATGAGAATCTATAATTTATGAAAAATTAAAATAAAAAAATTCCCACTAAAAGGAAGTTGTATAACCAAAATTCTAATGAAGTAAGGGATTGATTGGGGGAGAAGATACTAATTTAAGGCTAACACAATGTAAGCACGAGGTAATGGAATGTTCCTAGATGGCCAAAATATTTGTACACTCCAAGACCATTGAGGGAATGCTCAAAATCAGCTTCCTATATGGAAAACCATTGTATTATTCCCAAAAATACCTTGCGTACCATGGGAAACTACTATTAGGGGATGAAATTGGTTTTGCAAGTTGATCAACTATTTAACAACTAGTTTTTAATTGCCAATTGCCAACTATGTGGGCTATTAGTAGAGGGTTTTCATGTCTTTCCATCACTAGCATGTGGCTAGTGGGATGCCATGTAGTTCCCTTGTGGGAATGTTAGGTACCATGTACCTTGCAATGATAGGTCATTTGATGCAGGAGAATTTGGGTACAAGTGTAATCCTCATTAATCATCAATCTTGAGTTTTGGCATTTTTGGTTTTATCGAAGTTGGCAACTTGTGTTAGAGCTGAATTCCAATGGACTCCTCTTCTTTTTCCCTCTAATATTGACTCTTCACATTCTTCGTTTGGTGTAGCTTGAGTTATTATTTATTCGCTACTGTATCTTTTGTAAAGACTGTTGAATATAATAAAATTCCTTTGCTCAGTGTGGATGTAGCCATATTTTGGTGAACCACGATAAATCTTGGTGTTATATTTCACTTATGTTTTCTTATCTATAATTGCTCTATTTTCTACATCTTTGTTTTTGTTGTTCTTTCTTTACAATTGGTATCATAGTTGTACAGTGATGGTATAGCTGGTTGAGAAAATCGGTGCTGGATTTTCGAGTCATGGATGAAGCAAAGATAGATAAATTCTTAGGACATAATTTCGGTCTATGGAAGGTGCAAATGGATTCATTGTTGATAAAGCAAGACCTCTCACTTGTGCTCGATGGGAAAGCTAAGAAGCCAAGTTCAATGATAGATGAAGAGTGGGAGAAGCTGGACAGGAAGGAAAAAGCTATGATTTTCCTCTCGCTATCCAGTAATGTTTTGTTTAATGTTTCAACAGAAAAGGCTTCGAAGGAATTGTGGGATAAACTTTCTTCGATGTATGAGATGGCTTCTACGTCTAATAAGGTTTTTATTATGAAAAGATTATATAACCTAAAAATGACAGAAGGTGGAATTGTGTCCAAACACCTTAATGAATTTAACACATTGGTTACTCAATTAGTTTTAGTGGGCATCAGCCTAGATGATGAAATTAAAGCAATTTTATTGTTGTGTTCACTACCTAATAGTTGGGAGGGAGTTGTTATGGCTATGAGTACTTTTGTGGCTGCTAAAAGTAAATTGAAGTTTGATGATGTTGCAGCTACTCGCCTTAGCGAAGATATGCGAAGGAAGAACCGAGAGACCTCTTTAGGAGAAGCCCTAACTGTTGTTAGTAGAGGAAGGCCTCGACATAGAGGCAAAGACAATAACAGGAGAAGATCAAAATCTGTAAAAATATCAAAATCTAGAGGCCGAATTGGTGATTGTTGGTTTTGTGGTAAGCCTGGTCACACTAAAAAAGATTGTTATTCCTATAAGAAGGAACAAGAGAAGGTAAGAGATAGTGAGGCTAATATTGTTTATGACAAGGATGATAGTGTGTTGGTTTTATCCACAAGTGAATCTATTACAGACATGTGGGTTTTAGATTATGGTGCCTCCTTTCATGCAACTTCTTGTATGGAGGCCTTCACAAACTATCAAGAAGGACAGTTTGGAAAAGTCTATTTGGGGGATAACAAATCATGTGAGATCATTGGAAAAGGTGACATTATGTTGCAATCAAAGAATGGAGGCACATGGCTTTTACAAGATGTTAGACATGTACCTAAGCTCAAGAGAAATCTGATTTCTATTAGCCAACTTTTTTCACAAGGCTGCAATACTCTTTTCTTTTCCAGATTTGTGGAAAGTTACTAAGGGTGCCCTACAGATTGCCAAAGGAGATAGAGTGGGCAGCTTATATGTTTTTGAGAATGATTCTCAAGTGGGAGTTGCTATGGCACTAATGGACAGCGAGACCGTACTTTGGCACCAACGTCTTGGACATATGAGTAAGAAAGGCCTTGAAGTAATGGTCAAAAGAGATCAATTACTGGGTTTGAAATAAGTGGATTTGGATTTTTTCCAACATTTTCTTTATGGCAAACAAAAGAGGGTCAACTTCTTGAAGACAGGACGTGAAAAGCATACTTCACCTTTGGAGCTTGTTTACTAAGATGTCTTTGGATCGACTGAGGTAACCTCTCTTGGAGGGGCTAACTATTTTGTATCTTTCCTTAATGACTACACTAGGAAGGTTTGGATTTTTATGCTCAATAGGAAATTTGAATTCTTTAGTAAATTTAAAATTTTCAAAGCTTTAGTTGAAAATCAAAGTGGGCATAACATCAAATGTTTGCAAACAGATAACGGTGGAAAATTTTGCTCAGTAGAGTTTGATTATTATTGTTCTGAAAATGGTATTCGAAGGATCAAAATTGTTCCTTTTACACCTCAAGAAAATGGGGCTGCAGAGAGGTTAAATAGAACAATTTTGGAGAAAGCACGTTGTATGCTTTCCAATGCTGGATTAGGAAAAGAGTTCTGGGCTGAAGCTTGCAACACAAGATTTTATTTAATTAACAGGAGCCCATCATCATGGTTGGATTTTGGTATTCCAGAGGAGGAGTGGCTTGGAAATCAAATCTCATATTCACATCTTTGGGTATTCGGATGTGAAGCATTTGTTCTTATTCCCTAGGAGAAACGATCTAAATTGGATCCCAAATCACAGAAGTGCATCTTTGTTGGGTATGACAAAGATCAGTACGGATTTCAACTGTGGGATCCTGTCACCAATAAGGTTACTCACAGAAGGGATGCAGTTTTCAATGAGCACATTTTTCCAACTTTGCATACATAGGAAACAATCACTAAAGAATATGTGCCCTTCTCCATTTTTGAAAATATGCACTCACATGGATCACCTAGAGGTAATTTGTAGTCAGGAAATGTAGGTGGAATAAATTATTCACCTACCTCTATTTTATCCCCTGGCCCTTCTATGTCTTCATCTCTAATTTCTCTGAATGATGAAGGAGGTCATACAGAATCATTGTTTGAGCAACAATCCTGAAGTGACACACATCATATACTATCTCCAGAAGTTCTTGCACAACCCCCACAAGGTATGGCGTTGTTTTCTATTCCTACGTACCCTACTGGAGATGCATTGTTTTCTCCCTTCAGTCATATGCAGTCCTCATTTTTTGGTTCCCCTCCTTCATGTGATGTTTTGCAGCCCCCTCTACATGTTGTGTTACCTTCATTACATCCTACACAGCCGCTTTCCATTGTAACCTCAGCAACCCATACCCAGGACACACTTATAAATAGAGGTGGAGATGATGCTTAGAAATAAATGGTGAGGAAATAGATGATAGTTGAACCCTGGAAGTAGGGGATGGTTCTAGTATAGGCTACGCCACATATAACTATTGGTGCTAGCATATCAGAACCATGAGGGAAGCCGCACCTTATGACATGGTGAGAGGAATTTGAAAGGAAATTAAATGTTCTTGAAAGGAGGCTACAAGTCACACTTGAGAGGAGGACCCACATAGCCAGAGAGGAGTAAAAGATGAGCACCAAAGTGTAGGATGGTCGAAGGGGTAAACACCTGGATATGTATATTTTGAAACCCATTTGTAAACTTTTATGAAGATGAATGGAACAAGTGTTTAACTAAAAGAGGGGTAAAAATTTATTCAAATCAAAAAGAGCAATACAAAGCAAGGGCATTACACATCCCTATCAATCTCAACTAATTCCAGTCCAACTTATGTGACAAATCTGGGGGTAATTGACCCCTTTCCACAATATTTGAATCTTGCAAGTGATCATAAGCCCATTTAGCCAAATAATTTGCAACAAGTTTTTTTATAATCTTTTTTTTTGAATAAATTTTAATTATGTTTGAGTGTGGATTTAGTTGAGATAGAGGGGTTTGTTGTTTTCTCTCTGTGTCAATTGGTATCAGAGTGAGGGAATCTGAGTGCATAGGAAAAGTGTTGAATGTAAGACAAACTATGTCAGGACTGGTCGGTGGAGTTGTGTGAATAGATTGTGTTAGTTAATAGATTTGTCCTTCAAAAATGAATAAGAAAATGACTCAAAATTCCCAACAAGAAGAACAAATAGTACTAATAGTTGAGTCACTTGCAATGATATTTGTAAGTGCTCTATGCTTATTTTACAAGGCACAACTACCTTCAAATGATTTGCAATGAATAGAAAACTAGGTATGCTTTTGACCAGAAAGTAGAAAAGGTGGACTAATATTCACCCATAACCATGAAAGTAAATGTGAAAGATTAAATAAAAAATAAGTGAATGCAGACAACTAATACAAAGCCCCCTTTATCTCACACCCACAAATGATACTTAGGAAAAGGATGAGCAACAAAGTACCTCCAACAGATGGATTAATTTGAATTCAAAGATTTAGAAATAAACATCTACACAGCCTGATATAATAGGTAAATTATGAAAGAAAAATTACAAAGACTCAAAGTTCATTGCAATGAAAAGAAAATATTAACTGATTCACAGATTAGAGAGATCTTCTTTATTTCCTCAACATAAAAATGAGAGTTCACAGACTCCATCTTCCTGTAAAACAAAATTGTGTTTAAAAGAAAACTAAATTGCTCCTTCCTTCCTTGAATAGCAAGAAAAGATCCCCTTTACAATCAGAAAAGTGAAATTTATATTCCCTCCCATAGACTCTTCCGTCTCCCCCTTTTTTTAGAAACAAAATAATAATTCTTTCATTTCCTTCCAAATTGAATGATTCAGTTGCTCCAACTTCCTCTTTTTCTTCTGTATAATTAATTCTTGGTAGCCTTTTCATATTTCTTTTTGGAAATATTACGCATTTCTCATAGTGAATCTAACATTTCAATTTCCTACTTTCAACGTGGCTTCCCTATTCTTTTGAATGATTTTACAACAATTAGTAAAAAGAGAGAAAGATGCCTCAATTTCTATAATGGTTTCTTGGTATCTCACACTATCTTTTTTATAAACATTTCAGTTTCCTTCCTGTTGCTTCACTAAAAACTCAATTTTTTTAAAGAAATAATCTTCACAAGATAGAAGCTCCAATACGATAGCTATTCAACCTATTTAGATTTGAACTCATCAAATTCTTCCATTGTGATAAATAAAGCTTACTCAAATTTATCGATATGTTGTCCACAACTTTCCACCTTCTAGCATATGTAAATCTGTAGCAGTGAGTGCTTGTTCAAATGGATCCCTAATCTTTGCAATGCCTTCTGGTGCACATTGTAACACAAACTCTTCACGCTCTTTGTATGAAATTCAGATAATCAAAACATAATGGAATAGACATATAGTCACATACTCCACATTCATATAATGACTCATTGATGGAAAACAATGCTTCATCCCAATAAGCTAAATGATCTTTCTCTGCAAGGGAGTGGAGTACAAAGCTAAGGAGAATAAAGATTGAGCTCTTTCTGTCATCCCACATATTACAAATCGAGTTTTCCTTGCTACCTTTCTTCGCATATTGTGAGTACTGGATTCATCCCTTTGCAATTTTATAGATTTAGACACACTTATTTCCATGTAAACATTCAGTATCTTGATCTTGGAGACGATCTACCATATGCTATTTCTAGGTTCTACTAATTTCACTAGAGACATAAGAGCATTCAACCTCTCTTCAACACTTATTTTTCCATACTCCTTTTCAACCAGACACAACAACCAAGCCTTTCCTAAATGACTTTCATCCCTTGCGATTTCAACCTCACAAGGTTTTTCAATCATTTTGTGTGCTATATCTATGCTTTTTATATATTTCTGTCATAATATTTTCAATCAATGTTGTTACATTAGGTCTTGGTGGATATCTCTTTGTTATAGGATGGGAATATACTCACAGTTCACAATTGTCTGAAAGAATGTTGGTGCAAGCTGAGGGGACTTTGGCAAAGATGATAGGAGCTTCGATTTGCACTTAAATTGAGCAAGCCCATAAGAGCATTTGTTACAATGAAGTTGGCTTAAAATCTTAAGCTAAATTCAATGGAATTCTATTGAAATCTGAGAGCATTGCCTTATTGCAAAGAGCTAGCAAGCATTGGATATATAAAATGTCATTCCAGTCTGAAACTCGAGCATAAGCGATACCTTCATCAACATCTTTTATGAAATCCATCATTTTTGCATATCATGCAATGACTGTAATCACGCCGTGGTCTCCATGTGCTTCTAATATTGGTGCGGGTTTAGATGGTGATGGGAAAGATCAGTGAACGTGGCTTTATATCTATCAATTCATTTTGTGCACCCCATGTATCTCCAGATATCATCATCAAGTATTTTGTATGCAATTGCAGGCGTGTTAAGTGCAACTTTTCACTTGAAGAACCTTTCTACTAGAACTTTGATTCTCGTGTTTGATGATGTTATTCCAAGTTGCTTAAATAATGTGACAATAGCAGAAAGGAGTTTCGCTTCAACCTATATACCAGAGATCCTTACTACATCTATATTCCATTGGTAATTTTCTTGGCGATGTCCTTTGGTCAATCTTTCATAACGCCAACACTGTCCTATTGCAAACCATTTGAGCGGGAATGACAAAGCTCTCCCTTTTTGTAAAACCAGTCAGACTAAAGACAGTGTAATCTCCGATCTTGGTGCAATGTGTCGACCACTCTTTTCACAAACTTCATACTGATTCAAAGAGGTTGCATTATCAATAACTTTACCAAGAAATACATTTGAAACTAAGGCCTCCCTCTGAGATTCACACCAGTCATCGATAGCACTAAATAATCCTTGATCTCAAACTATACTCAAGGAATTCAAAACTTATGAGAAGAACATATTCGTGACCATACAAGATCATTCATCAGGGTCGATTCATTGTGATCAAGTAACATAATGCATCCTTGAGGATTTTCTATAAGATAAAATTCACTTCCAACTATTGCAATTACACTTGCATCAGCCATGCTTCCATGCTATGACTTATCATTGCAATTCCAGTGGGCTATGTACGCTACCTCATTTCCATTTTGAATCTCAAGCTTTTTTATTTTGATGCTTTCAACCTGAACTGAACATGTGGATAATTAATCTTTTGGCTTCTAAATTGAGACGGGCCTCACCTTCATGAATTCATGTTTGCCATGCTCTACTCCCACCATTAACAATTCATTATACTAGTATCCCTGACATTTCAATTTTTCTCAATGGTTTCAATTGTAAGTACCAGCAAGACTTGGCTTTTTTTAGAAACTTCAAAATCTTCGATAACAAAGGATTCGGGATATCGAGCAGTTTCATAACTTTAAAACCTTGAATAGGGAGTTCGGGAGTTTCAAGAACTCCCGATTCCCAGACTTCACTACAACAACTGATAGCCACATCTATGCCCCTCTCATGTACAATATTAAAAATTATATTGATGTACAATGTGAAGATAATTTGACATGACAAGCGGCAAGGAAACTTATTGCACAACCATTACTGGTGTGAATAGCATCTGGATAGGGGAAATTTAAAAATTTCAATGCTCAAATTAGGGAATAACAGATTGCCAATTGTGAGGTAGTTTGCACATAAAAGAGTGTGTGAAGTTGTAGGGTTGTCAGAATCTTGAGAGAATTTTTGCAAATGTGTGAGGAGTCTCAAGCAATTGAGAGCCGAGAGGGATAAGCCATGGAGATGTAGAGTATTTGAGTTGAGGTGAGATTGTGGCAAAAAAAGATGGGATGGGTCATGTGGAGACCCATGAGAATATTGCTTTGGGAACAATATTGGGAAAAAGTAGAAAATGGGAAGTTTGAGAAGATGGGATAGATGGTCCATGAGGAAGTGGGAAAGATGGAGGTGAGGATCAGGAAATTGGAAAAGAATGTTGGGAAAAGTGAGAGGAAAGTGGTAAAGAGGAGCTAGAAGAAGAGTGCGGACAATAGCTTGAGATGGATAAAGAAAGATGTGAGAGCAGCCCAGGCTACCAAAGAAGTTTGAATGAATACATGTCATGAGGAAGGAATGAAGAAAAATGAAGAAAAGAAGGAAGTGAGCAACAAAGAGGTTGTAGCGAATGGCAAAGGTGAAGAAGATTTGTTAGCACAAATGTTGGCAATTGAAGAAGAGTGGATGTCAAAGTTCATTGTTGAAATGAAAGAGGAATAAAAAGATGTTGGGACAATGAAGAACCATGATGTAAATTTTTATTATAAAATAAATTTGGATGATTTTTTGTCTTCATTGATGAGAGAAGAGGACATAGAGCAAGATAAGGACTTGTGTATGGAAAATTTTAGTTTCCATGAAGTAGTATAGGTAGATTGGTATGAGGATGAATATGTAGTTGCATATTGGTGGATGGGTAATCCATTTTTGCAAGTAGAAATTATAGAGGATATTGCAGGTAATGTTTAGGTGGTCGGTTGGTCATGGGTTGGATCCCACAAAGAGGAGAAGTAATTTGGTGGAGGAGAACGGTCTATGGTGGACATGAGTCCATGAGGAGAGGGATAAGGAAGAGAATGTAGTGTTCTTAGAGGAAGATGGTGCATGTTCCGAAGAGGTGCTGGAAGAAGAGAAAGAAATAGTTTTGGAGCACATTCTACAGTGAAGGAGTTCATTGCAAGTTGGTTGCAACTTGGAAGAGTAGTTTGACTACTCAAATCCACCATTGTGAGCCTATGCTCACAATATTTCTACCTAGTGTGTCTAATGCAAGAGCATGTGAGTACATGTGTAATCCTCAACAACCCAAAAATATTTCATCTTGAGTTTTGTTTTAGCTTGGTTTAGTTTTGACATTTTCAATTTTATCGGAGTTGAATGGCAACTTGATCATAGTTAGTTTTCAACTTCATTAGCCAATTGATAAATGATATAATTTGGTGTAACCCACATATTTGCTTCTTTCAATGATATTTTTGTGGATGTATTTAAAATGGCATTGTAAATGTTTAAAAATGGAAATCAAACTACCAAATAAGTGTGAAAAATGAGGTATGTTAAAGGGTAATGACAATGCAAATTTTAATCATAGAGAAGCTACAGAGCCTGTGCCACTTCATCTAGAAAGGAGACATATAAATTGGACAAAAAATATGACATGTGGGGAAGAGTAATGAGGAGTGTAGTAAAAAGGATGCACCTTAGAGGGGAAATCAAATGAAAAGTTCAAAATAAAAACTTAATACCCACATGTCAAGAGTAGTGAGGACAGTTTAAAAATAGAATGTACTCAAATTTGAATAACAAGGGTCACACCACAATTTTAAGACATGAATAGGAAATTAATAACAAAAGAAAATAGAATTAAAGGAGGAAGTGTGAGGGGGCGCGTTGGAGTGCTAGGAAGGAGGGAAAATTGTGTGAAGGAGTTGCGAGACAAAGGGAGATGTTAATCACTTTTGGAGACTAAAAGGGGGGTGAATTAGTCTTATCAAAAACTTTATCCCTTCTGGAACTTAACCTTTTCAGCACAAGACAACCTTCTTTACTAGATCAAGAAACCTTTAAGTAGAATAGTAATAAATAATGATATAATAGTTTGAATTATTAGCAACTTGAGCACTTCTTAAACAATGAAAGATATATTAATTCTACTTCTAACTAGATCAACAATAATGAGAAATAGAGAACACATAGATGCACAAGGAGAAAATTTATGTGGAAAACCCAACGAGGGAAAACCATGGTGGAGTTAACTCATACTATAAGGCTCACAACTAGAATACTTTCAAGAATGCTCACTACCTTAGAGCAAGATGCAAAGGACTTGTTGAACTGAAGGCAACACAACTTCAGGAGCAAGATACAGGGACATGATGAGATTCACTATCTCAAAGAAGGATACAATATTATTTGGAGAGAATTACAATGATTTCCAACACAACTATGTTGATTGAGGCGTTATAGAACAAATGATCTTTTATTTCACACACGTGAGCACTATAACTGCTAGATATTTAATACAATTTGCACATACACTTCTTTGCACTTGTACATTTCTCCACACTATTGCATCTAAAATGATCTTGCATTTATATCCACTGCAACACTTCAAAACTTCAATTAGGTTGGCCAGGAAAAGGATAAACAATAAAATCAATTGGTCGGCCACCAAAACATAATGTGTTCCTATCTAGAAGATAGAGATGACCAAAAAAATCTTAGCACTTCTTTTAATGTGATCCAAAACCATTTACACACAGGCACACATCAACCTAAATAAACATCAATGAAATGTGTGGATGAAACATTGAAGCACATAACCAATTGGCCCATAGACATACTTCTTATTGAATTAGCATGATGTGATCCCAACTAGGATATATCATGACCTAAATCTATCATAACACATCTTCCATTGTTGGCATAGCCCCCCAAGCACATAGTGCAAGTAAAGGAACAAGCCCTATCAACTAGATATATGCAAATATCTACGAAATTTAACTCAAGACATAATGTGACATTGAAGTGACCAATTAAAAATGTGTGGATCACATGGGGATGTTCCTTGAACATCCAACAACACTTCCATACACTTATTTCACACTGTCATGCCACCAATAACCATTGCAAATCAAACAAGTACAAAAACTATATTCTAGAAACATAGAATGCTTAATAATGAGATATAACATTAACATATTAGCTTGTGGACCACTTCAACACATGAGATTGGAAATAAGACATTGCACAGACATTGAGATCACATTCACCAAACCGCAAGAACAAAGACATCAATGCGGAGAAATGTGGAGCATTTCGAAGACCAATCTAGACAACCAACAACATTTACAGCCTTCAAAAATTCATAGAGATCTCCTCAGAAACATAGGTGACTTGAAAAAGATAGGAGTGCAACATCCACAAAACACTAAAATTGAATACCAAATTGCAAGACCAAAGCATCAATAGTGGATGAATGTAGAGCATTCTCTTAGATAGAATTCACTACATCTTTTAAACTAGAAACACTTAAGAAACTTGTGGAGGCCAAAACTTCCTTTCAACAACACATACTTCATCAGGAACATCAAGAGAGAGCATAATACATACTGTAGACCTTCAACAACATCTCTCCACTATTGGTCATGCTTCTAATCCTCATCTTAATGATTTTAATCCTCATCTAAATATACCATTATAAAATCAACTCTACTGATAGTAATAATATATTATATGTACTTCATCAACTCTTCTTTGATAAGGCATGGGTTCCAAACATGAACTTCAATATGTTATATTATATGTAATGGAAATAAAAAAATGAATTTGTAGTTTTTTATAGGGGCTTATGTGAGTCTTGAAGGAGAAACATTGAAAAAAATAGGCTACAAAGAGATTATGAGGAGGGGCTGCATAAGATTAAGCCTCAATTTTAATTTGAACAATTAAAATACACAGTAAAAAAGAAAAAAGCCACACAACCTTTTGTATAGGCGTAAGATTGCACCCCTTGCAATTTCACATACATTCTTGTGTCTGCTTTAGTGTACACTCCCTTAGCATCTTGAGTAAGCTCATTTTAGCCCTTGCATTAGCCTTTTTCCCTTCTCAAGATTCTCCAACATCCCTTTTCAGCAGCCACCCTCACATGTTAGCTTGCATCAAACCTGGTGCTTCTTCCATTTTCATCATTTTGTAGCATGACGTGTTTGAACACTAGCGTGCCGCACAGATGTCCACGCTCCACGCTAGCGTCCTGTGACGTTACAATGCTCAAATGATTGTTTCCATGCATGTTTTCCACTTGTCACCTCCTTTGGTCAGTGGTAACGGCTTGAGATGCCTTGTAACGGTTAAAGAAGCTTATTTTCCCTCCTTAAAAGCAGTCTTTTTACTCCATTAGCATCTTCTAACTTCTCCCAAGCTCCTCTAACTTATTCCTCCATTTCTAGCTCCACTCTTCTAATTCCAGCTTCACTCCAGCTTTGGCTTCAACCTTCTACTCTCCAACTTTTTCCTGTATAGCTTCATATAGCTTGTTGTATCAGCTTCAAGCTCTCTCAAACTCCCTTTACAACACTCTTTGCAGCTCTATTTCCCTTACTTCATGCTTGTGAGCATCTTGGGATTCCATATCCCTTATCTATTGCACATTTATTTCATGATACAGGTTCTCCTCCTTGAGCAAATATTGCTTTTATCACCTCTTTTTGTGATATGGGTTCTCCTCATTGAGCGAGGATTGCTTTTATCACTCCTACTTGGTGGTGCGGGTTCTACTCCTGAACAGGTTTTACTTTCACCACATGCTTTGTTCATTTCTCTCTCTCTATCTTCTTGGATGTTCATGGAGGCGGGAACAAAAATGGGGGTTTGACTAAGCCAAACCCCTATACAGCTCCAACAATTTCTCCAGGTATTACACATGCAAGCTTTGAAGACGTTCAAATGTTGGAGGCTTCATCACTTGCACAGTTGTAAGTATTTCCTTTATTCTCCTTGTATTTATCATTTATTCTTTACTTTATTTCAATTCTATTGCATTCTAGTAATTTATCGCATTCTATAAATTCTTGGCAATCAGATAGCTAGCAACCATTTAGGCATTTTCTGTGATAAACTCGTTCTCTGGTTCGTACGAGACGCCAACGCACTGCATTGTCATCCGCATTCTATGCTGACGTCCTTTGGCTGAGAGCTTGTCAGTTTGTCCAGAAAATCTTTGTGACCTACTCTTTCAAATTCTAAAACTCTCATTGTTGTTGTTCTTTAGGTAGGGAAATTTTCCCTGTGGGTCTCTCTGAATGAAGAGAACTCCTGAGTAGTGAATCCCCCTCTTCTACACCTTTAAGGAAATACATCAAGAAAGGCATGGGAGAGATAGAATGAAAGGAAGAATTGATATTCCAATCAGGGTTGAGCTACACATAAGTGATTATAAATATATACGAATGAAAATTAGCAATGATACTACATGCCTAGGCCACACTTATAAATAGATGTGGAGATGATGCTTAGAAATCAATGGTGAGGAAACAAATGAAAGAGTTGAACCCTTAAGTAGGGGATGTGATGCAAGAGCATCTATTTCATGATGATTTTATGCTTTATTTTGATGTAAGGAGTCTTAAATTGAGCTGTGTAGGTCTTAGGAGGTCCATGGGTTTCATCTCCAATGGTTTAGGTAATTTAAGTAGGCTTAGACATTAAAATTGTGATTTTCCCACCAAAAGTGCAAATTGACATGGAATTGATGAGTTGCCTTGGAAATACAAGACATGTTGAAGGGTTATGTAGATATAGTTGTTGATGAGCTTACAACTTCCTTGTCTCCAATGAGAAATATCATTCATCATATAGAGTTGCTAAAAGACAATAAATATGAGTCCACTATGCTAGCTAAACAAATTGACCTACTTGCCAATGTTGTGAAGGATTCAGACTCTTAGTTGCTAGAATGGAAAGAAAAAGCTTTTAATGTAGATGAAGATGCTAAGAATATGCAATTGGAACTTGAGAATAAAAACCAAGTCATCTCTAATTTGAAAAGGCAGCTTGGTGAATGCAAATGAATACAAGATGGCATTAAGGAGTTAAGTCCTAAGATAGAGGTCCATGAAAATAGAGAGAACTATGTGCAAAGTTATTGTTTCTTGTTGAATGAGGAAATCTTAAAAGCTATACTATTTTATCTTAAAGATCAATTGAATAGTTTTGAGTATTTGACAAACCAATTCCAATTATGTGATATGAAGCTTCAAACCAAGGAAGGTCAGTTCACAATTTTGCAGTCTGGTATTAATACAAAAAGGAAGAAGGCCAATCATTGTGCAAAGTCAATGAAGAATGCATAAATAGATCGAGCAAATTGGAAAGACAAAGTTCGCATTGTTAATTTTCATAACAAGACTCTTCAATCAAATGTTTAAATGTTGAAAAGATCATTGGGTGAGTGTAGGAAGCAACACAAAGAAGTAGTTGCAGAGAATAGTGCTATCACTAATACCATCAAAGTGTAGGAAGAAAAGTATAAGAAACTTGTTGACGAGAATGAAAAAAATTAGTTGTCATTGCAAGAGGCACACATTACACTGGAAGCTACATATTTAGAATTGACTGAATGAGGTAGTAATATAGATGAATTTCCACATAAGTTACACCATTGTGATGTGCTTTTCCAAGAATTATCAGAAGGTGACAAAAAAATCTAATATCTGAAGGTTTTGTTTGAGGAAGCTAAGCCATTTCTTCAAGACAAGGAAAACATGAAATCTGAGTTTGAGACTTTAGTCGCACAATTTAGTGATAAAGTCTTAGTTATTGAAGCCATATTGCTAGAGAAAGTTAGAGATGCAGATAATGCAACAAGGTCAAAGGAGGATCAACTTTTGGAAATGAATTTTAAGTTGAATAGCTGGAGCAAAGTGAAGAGAAGTAAACTGAATAGCCATTAGAATGTTTGAAAGAAGTGCAAGGAAACTTAGAGGATTTAGAACAGGATACTAAATATCAGATTATCAAGTTGTAGGGGTCCATTACTAAATTGCAGTCCAAATTTTCATAAATTCATATAAAGATGGAAGACATTGACAAGGCCCTAAAGGGTGCAAATAAGGAGCTAGTTTTATGCAATGGAAAACACACTTGTTTGGAGAAAATGTTGAGTATCAAGGATGAGACTTTGTGGGAAAAATAAATAGAGAAATATTCTTTATAAATAGACATTTCACAACAAGTTGAGGTAATTGAAAGACTATTGTAGACCTCCTCTCAGGTGGAACCTGAGATTCTTTTCTTTTCCTTGGGAGTATGATGTAGGAGCATCAATTTCAGTTGTTTTAATGCTTTAGTTTGATGTTAGGATTCTTAAATTTAGTTTTGTAGGTCTTAGAATGTCTATGGGGTTCATCTCCAATGGTTTGGGTAGTTTAAGTAGGCTTAGAAATTCAAATTGTGATTTTCTCGCCAAAAGTGCAAATTTGAATTCCTAGACGATTTTTGGCTTGTGAAGGTTTGAGGTTTGTTGGGTCCAATAAGGTCTTGAAAGACCATGTATACTTTTTAAGGTCTCTTTTCATAATTTTTTTGTCCTAGGTTGGGGAAAAATGCATAATTTGCAAGTTAAAGGCCAAAAAGGAGATGAAGTTACTTTAGGTTTTTAGGGTTTTGATGGAAAAGCGTTATAATCTCAATGGTAACTAATTTTTAATGTTAATTAACATGGAATGAACAAGAATACATGCTCCAAGAATTGATTGGAGCAATATTTCATGAAATATCCTATTATTTTGTAAGTTTGTAAAAAAATTTCTATAAAAATATTTAAAGAATAGATTTGTATGAATATGTATGACAAGGTGGTAGGTCTATAGGTGGATGAAGAATTAGAGCTCTATGTTAGGATTAAAATTCAAGTGATTTGGTTAAATTTCATGTTATATTAAGCAATATATGGCTAATTTACTACTAATAGCCCTGTGACAGGGTTAGGGTTTTCAGTGAGCTTGCAAAATTCATAGCTCTTGTTTCAGCTGTTGAAAAATTATGAAATTTGGTATAGACCTTCTACAATCCCTTGTGCATGTTTCTACTAGAGTTGAGGTGATAACTCATTTATTTGTGTGGTTTACAGATGATAATGTGTTTTTGCAAGCAATAGGATTGTCATAAACCCTAGCCTTTTGAGGGTTTTGTGGAAAATACAATGTTTTGAGTTAATCATAGCTAGGTAGGGTGTGAAAGAGGCATGTGGAATGTGTTTAAGTGTTTGGGAGCCTAAAAATTTCAAAAAAAGAGCACCAAATGAGCACCACAACATCACAAAGCAAGCAAGGAAGAGAGAAAGATAAAGAGAAAAGATAGACAATAATATAATGAATGAGAGATAGGGGGATCTGATATTTCAAGATCAGAGTTGCTCATAAATACAAATAGATAAGTATAATAATATATAAATGAATTTTCATCAAACCCCTACCATATTACACCATGTGAAGAAGGGAACATGAAAACAAAATAAAAATAAAAGTTAGTCAACATGGAAGGGAGGTCTAAATGCCCCCAACATTTTGCATCGTCCCCAATTTTTAAAATTCAAGGCCGAAAAAATAGAAGAATGATGAGAAAAATAGAAGAATTTTTATGACATAGAAACACTCTTGTATCCAAGCACCTACAAGGGCGACAAGGGTCATCCAGGAACATATAAAACATGCATGGTGGAATACAACACACACACACACAATCCAATCTATAGATAATGAAGAGGCACCCCCTAGTCCTCATCAACAAAGAGGTCATCGTTCTCCCAATCTAGATCATTGTAAGGGGAGGGAAGATGAGCTTGCAAGGGAAAAATATCAAAGGGGGTACCTTGAGATTATCCTACAAAAAGAGCCAAGGAAGAAGGACCCTCAAGGTCTTCTCCACTCAGTTCTTGTGAAGTGAACATCAGCAATCTCACAAAGATTGCTAACAGATTTGGGACATCATCTATGGAGTTGAACATCCACTTTATAGGTGTGTCATGTGTCAACTCAGCAGGCGATGGAGGAGGCACTTAAGATCCACTATTAGCCTCACCAAATGATTCAGGAGCAGTGACGAACTTCAGGGACGTTGGGGCTACCTCCATCACTAGAATGGTGTAAGATAATGTGAAACCACCCTCTGAAGAAGGTGAACCATTCTTTTGACCTTCATTGCTAGCAGGGTCGACCTCTATATTTCGCTTCATCGAGGGATGTGAGATCCCTAAAAATGAAGCAGAAGGTAAGGAGGAAGAGGATAATACTGCAATGGACACCACTAAGGTATTTAGCATGTCCACAAGTTTTCAAAAAGGTGGGATATCTGGAAGGGACATCAGAAGGGGAGGCTTAGCCGAAGTAGCAATTAATACTTGCACCCTCTTTGGGTAAGGATCATTCACACTCGTAGGGGGAGCCAAAAGCAAGATTCGGGTGGAGGGAACTGAAGTAGAAGGGGAAAAATAGGACATGGTAGAAGATGCTAAAGTAAGAGTTGTTGTTTCCCCTTCTTCTGTAAAGCATCTTGCTCAGCAGCTAGAGCCTTCCTGCAATGCTTGCACTCTTGTGCAAGATGGTTTCTAGGACTCCGAGAGATAGAAGCTATAGCCTAAGAAGGGATGAAAGACTTGTTTAGCCATTAGAGTATCCATCACAGTCATTTCCAATGGAGGGAGTGACTCTTGGATGGGAACAAGAGGAATAGATGAAGAGGAAGATGCAACAACAATAGGGGAGCAAGCTCAAGCACCTCAGTGATAGGCCTCTTCCCATTCACTACCTTAGAGGTAGGAGCAGTAGGAGGTCATGGATGTTGAGACATGGGAGATGCTCCACAAGAACCCTTCCCCTTACCATACAAAATGAGGCAAGGAACTGTGGGTAAGACAAGAAGTACAAATTCCTAACGCTTGGCCTTCCGCCAAGCAGGCACCATCGGACTCCCTAAGAGATGAATAGGAGTGGAATTCGAAGGTGTCACAACTAGACAAGAGGAAGCAATAGGTGTGTCGGCAGAGGAAGAGGAAAAAGGGCCCTGAGCAAACTTCTCCTCTTCCCTTTTTTGAGTGGTAAAGGTAGCCTCATGCTCCACCATCATGGAAGCTCTATGTGAAATGGAATATGTAGGAGGGTAGGTTACTTTTGGTGCTATGCCCCATTCTTGTACCTCACATAATTTTGATACAATAGGTTTATCCTCGGAGGAATTGAACTAATAGAGGCAAGCCAAAAGTGATCAAGTGAGTAGCCCCCATGCGTAATCATCGGTTTGTAGCCAGTGTCATGGACTACATGCACGAAACCCTCATGAGAGAAATTTAAGCACTTATGGATTACCGAGGGAACTAAATTCATGGAAACTAGCCAAGGAATTCCTAGTTTCACTCTGAATAATTTGGACCTCGGGATAATATCAAAGAGTGCATTCATAGCCTTGGCCCCAACTAGGACTAACAAGGTGATAGAGCTGATGGGAGGGATGGAAATCCCATCGTGTGTATGTAAGTGCTTCTAGACTCATCATATCCATCCTTATGCAAAAAAATTATCAACATGATCTCCTCTATGATGGCATTCACTCGACATGTAGGGTCAATGAGAATTTCAGTTACAGTGTTCCCATTGATACGTGTAGGGATGTACAAGGGAGATGGTTCTCTATTAGCGTTCATCAAAAAATCCTATGAGGTGAATGTTATAGCAGGAGATCCACTCACGAGTTGCATATATGGGATGGGCAGATGCAAGAAGGAAGCCATCTCTTATGTACACTAGACATGACTTTCACAGAAGCCCCCAAGGGTTTCACAATTAGACAGTGACCCACTCAAGGTTTCACTTCGTAATGCTTAGGAATCCTTCCAGGTATGCCACTAGGGGTTGTAGGTTGGGTTGAAAGGATAGTTGCCTTGCAACACTCAAACCCACAACACTCCTAAAGCACAAGAGAAGATTCTTTTAGCACTACCAAACAAAACCAAAATGGTTCACGTCAGGTTCACAAAAATGTAGAGGGGGACTAAACACTCAGGACCCCAAGTCACAGGAGGGTCTAGAATGATTAGTTGCCCTGATCTACCTTACGCTAAGGATTTTTTAAGGAAAGTTTAATGTTTTAGAAGGGTGAAAAGGAAGGGATATTGATCTGCCACTGTCCTTCTATCAACCTGAGAGTTTGAGGGAACCAAATGAGTGAATTCCTGAGCCAAAATTGTGACTCCAATGGCTCTCTACCAAAGGACCCTAGAGCAGAAGGCAGACGATAGTGTAGGGTGTTGGCATCCCGGTTAGGTGTTGAAATTTGTACGGACAAAGAGTACAGAATAAAATAAGACTTAACAGAGAACTAACTACAATCTGATAAACATGGTTTTATACGATACCAAAAAACATGAAGGAGCTAAAAAATTGAGTAAAAAAGAAGAATACTTTAACTTAGGAGAAGTTGAAAAGAGTAAAAAAGTGGTAGAAAATTCAACTCACGATTGGTCTAGCCTCCCGCAAGCTCCACACAATCAAGAGCACCTACACACAACAAAAGGGGAAAAACTGTTGGGGCTATTTCAAGGCTTTCTATAGTCAAACCCCCTTTTTGGTGTTCCCATCTCCATGGACAACCAGAATAGCCACGATATAGAAAAAGTGATAAAGAAAATAATAGAAGAAAGAACTACCAAGCAATGGTAACAATACTATGTTATGAAATCAAACAAAAATGTTGAATGAACTGGATATCACCTCCCAAACAAGGTTTCCTCAAGCACATGAAGGGAGAAGCAAGCTCGTAAGCCTATAAGTGCCACTATTGTTGCAACAACAAGAGTGAAAATATGGAAAAGTAACACCTTGGAGCTTCAACAATGGAGAATGCTATGAAAATGGAGTGTGTAGCAACAAATGTGAAAGAGAAAATGTGTAGAAGTGAGATTGAAGAATCTTGAAGAAGATCCAATTGAAGGAAGAATGAATGTTTCTAGCATGAATAGTAGCCCAAAAGAGTTGTTTGAGATCGTTCAAGGATGTAAGAGCGTTACTCTTCGTCGCCAATGGAGAAGTGTAACACCTCTGCATATTCTAGAGGTGGGAATCCTGTCAGGATGACAGCGTTTTGCGTAGATGTCTGCACATCATGCTAGCATCCCTGACAAAAATTCCCTTACTGACACTACAAACAACCACCAAGTGGGTGGAAGAGGAATGAATGAAGTGGAAAAGCATCATCGGTTTAATTTTTCTAAGGTGAGGAGATGCAAACGAGAAATTTGTGAGGGGTGCAAATTTTCTCCATTATAGTTCTTAATAGAATAATGACTAATTTGTAACAACTTCTAAATGTTAGCATCTAATTCTTGAACCTTCTTCTCCACACCTTGAAGGCATTCTTCAAATTCATGCTTGAGGTTGAAAATAGTATTGTCCAAATCAAGAAGCCTTTCTTTAAAATCATTAGACTCTGACTACCCTTTGATATCATTTAAAAAACTCTCTTCCAAGCCTCTGATTTTAACAATAATTTTATTATCTCATTCATAACCCATTTTGTAAGATTGAAATTATAGATAGCCCCACCCCTTTCCATTTCTAACACATCAAGCATATCCACATTCTCTTCATGAAGATAGGAGAAATCTTAAAAAAGGGGGTGGATGTTACATGTGTTATACTTGACCTTTCTCGACTTATTACCCACATACTTAACAAATACCTTTGAAACCCTCTCTTTACCTTTGCTCAAGCTCGTTTCAATACCTTTCACCTATTGGGTGGAATCTTTTTGCACATTTTAATCCTCCTCAACATCCCTCTCTTTTCCTTTGCTCTTAACACACCCAATACAATTCTCCTATTGAATCTGCATATTTTGGTCCTCCTCCCTAGTTTGAGATCTATTAGTCAACGAGCAAGATTTTTTAGTTTTATTTTTGGGAGGTGACTTCTTCGCACTCCCCTTCCTCCTCTTGTGCTTATCCGACTATGAAGAGATTACCTCCACTAACTCATCCCCAGCTTTGGATTCCATCTTCCAATCCTCATATTCTCCATCATCAGTATCTAAAGTTGAAGAGGAATAATCCACCACTTGAGGGTTATTCTTATCAGTAGAGTCTTTACCCTTGAGAGACTTAACCAAATGTTTAATAGAAAAAGTAGGTTTTGCATCAAAGTGAATTGATCAAAATGATGAACCACTAATATTTCCTATTAAAATATTCGATTATGAGGGCCAAAACATGCAAAAAAAAATCAGAAAATAACCCTAACTATTATAGCAATAAAAAGGGGAGTTTTGAGAGCTTGAAATGGTGTGTACCTTGTAGAAAACTTGCTATTTTTAGGCCATAAAGGACTCATTCGCCTTTAGTGGTGAACAGGTCCCTATTAGGATTCTAGAAATCAACTTCTAGGTTTTATTCCTCTTAGTTTGCCCTCCCAGATCCCAGGTTTTCACTACTTCAAGCTCTACTGAGGACTCATTCACCTTTAGTGGCGAATGGGTCCTTTTAGGGTTTCAAAAAACTAACTTCTAGGTTTTTTACCTTGATTCTTGCACTCTCAGATCCTTGATCTTCAAATCCCAAAAGTTTGAAGGGTAAGTGCACCAATCTGTGATACAATTTAGGTGTCAAATTGTAAAAATTTGCAAAAAAAGGGTGGAATTGGCCATGTGGCGCACGCCAAATTTGGCGAGCACCAAGTTTGGCGCACGCCATATGACATGGATTCATTTGGTGTGCGCCAAATTGAAAAGCTAAATAAAAGAAAAAAAATGTTTCAAACCCTCATTTCTCTTCAACTCGTGGCTTGGCTTGGAGGATTTGAGTTCTGCAACTCGTGCTCACCAAATATCATCCATTATTTGCATCATTAGCTTGCTATCTTTCACGAGGATTCCGCCAACACATCAGAGATGTCAAAGATTGTGAAGAGGTATGTATTTTTATTCTATTTATTTTGAATTTGATTTAGAATGTAGATTGAAATAGGTTTTTATAATAAAATTTTGTTCCAATTATCAGAGAATGAATCTCCACCTCAAAACTTTGAAAATTCATAGTCACCCCCTCAGGAAGAGCCTCCTATTCAAGAAAAACTTGAAACCCCTCCATCAATTCATAGGCATCCTCAAGGAACACAAGAAAATATTCTAAATCAAATTGAAAACAATAAAAGAGACATTGAACAATTAATTGGAAGATTAACCGAGCATGCCAAAACCCACCCTTATAGGAGAGGGATTGTTGAATCATTGAAGTCAATTGTATCTCATGTAGGAGAAATGAGCGAGAAAATAATTTTTTGGTCAAATAAGAGGCATGAGATGAGACAATATTATGCTGGAGGTTTGTCATATGCAGATGTTAAAAAAAATAAAAATAGCAAATCCAACTTGTGTGCCCTATTTACAAACCCAAAAACCAATGCACCTTTGTCTCATACATGCAGGAGGTTCCCCATCCATTGGTGCCACCATGAGTTAATTAAAAATAAATTTTGGGAGCGATGGTGGATGGTATTTAACCAACCTCCATGCAATAACCATGAGGTACCACAATACTTTTTGAGGAAACTCTATTGTGAGTTTATCCTCAATAAGATGCCAAATTATTTTGACATCTTAGAATTTCAGGGTAGAGGGGAGGGCTCCACACATGATAGACCTATTGCACAACGTAATCCACAGTTGGTACCAAGACCCTTGGCCAGACCCATGGTGGAGCATGTCGACATTCCTTCCATTGTTAAGGATAGTGTAGAGGTGGACACGTTGGAGTCAATTGGCTCACTCACCCAGACCATTTTATAGTGTGTGAGGCCTCTAGTAGAGCCTGGTGTGGAGGAGACGTGTAGGCCCCAAGCTCCACCCCACCATTGTGGCGCTTGTGGTGCAGTTTGCACGTACGATTATCAGAATGCTTGGGATGCAACTAAACAGCCTACATCAGTTGCAGAGGTGATGGATTTCACAGATGATTTGCTGAATGATACATTCGGCATTAACAATCAGGTAAAATTCAGCAAGTTCATTTAATGTTGTTTATTAAATTATATTTTGAAATTTAAGAATAAGTAAATTAGTAGAATTTTGATTTAATGAAATTTCAAGGTTGGAGTGTTCATGAGACGTGCCATATTCCTACAAACCCTTATTCATTCTCGACGTTGAGTCCACAGGTATGCAACTAGTATTAAAGATATTATTATTTCATTTGAACAGTTGAATTTTATATTTGAATGTTTGTCTCATAACATGCTTTGGATTTCAAACAGTTTCCTGGTGGAATTTCTATCTCCACACCTCACAATTCATTTCCTCAAGGACCTTACACTCAGGTAGCCTTTATTTAATAATGGAATTGTAAAACAATGTTAGCTAGTTTTCATAATTTTGCATATACAAATCGAAAAAATTGATGAGAAACACAAACATTGCATTTGTATTCCTTGATCGTGTCACATTATCTTATCCTAATTCACTTTTTGTTCCTTTATTCCTTCCTAATCCCATCCCATTAATATTTAATAGTTCACCCTACCATTTACTCTTTCATTTACCATTTGCAGATGTTGACATCAAACAACCCTAGTGATGTTGGTGGCATGATGGACCATGGAGTTGTTGTAGCAATAGCTAGTTTTGATCCATTGAGAGAGGTATGCAACATATTAGTCGATTTGACATTATATTTTCTCTTTTATGGTCTATTATAGAAAATTTTCACGATACTTTTGTGTAGCTTAATTTCTATCTTGATGGTTGCTACAGGTGGTTGTCACTCCAGATCGTGGACGTGGTAATGATGTAAATGTGAATGATAACTATCTGTATGCGGTAAGTGATTATATTTTGTTATGTCATTCCAAAATTCAATTTTTGTGTATTAACATCTTTACATTTTATTGTATCAGTTGAAGGTCCAGAGTGAAGAGAGGAGGACTAGCAAGCGTGTTCAAAAGACTAGAGAACCAACAGTCACTCCATCCAGCTGAATTTCAAAGGCAACATATGTGGCATTTTGGAACATATGTTTTGTACAAGCAATATTTATGTGACATTTTATGTCCATAATATGGCTCCTTTGTACTAAGCCTATATGTTTTTTTGGATACATTGTATATAATTTTATCAATATATCATTGTATACCTTACGACTTTTTGATTAAAAAAATCTTATTTTGCTACTGCCATTCTTGAATGATGTTATCATGTATATTGTGTAAATCATATTCTTGAATGTTGTAGGCATGGATTTTGTATACATCTAATGCTTAATTAATTACTGTTGATTGCTCAATAAGCTCCATCTAAAGCGTATTGTGTAAATAAGCTCCATTCCTAGTGGTTTGTATCCTTTAGAATGCTTCAATTACTTGTGTCTCACTTATTTGCATGTATGCTTCACTTATTCACATGTATACTTCACGTATAGTGTGTGTATTCACGTGTATGCTTCATGCTTCCAATGCATGGCAGTAAAAATCTTTTGGGGAAAAATTAGGCAAACCAAAAGTATAAGAGTTTTTTTAAAAGTCGGGAAAAAATCATATTTAAAAAAAATGTAAAAAAATTGTAGAACAAGAGATAAAATCTATTTATTGAAATTGAAAGTTATTTCCATAGCATATAGAGATATAGAGAGCAAATAAAATAAAGATTTTAACTAATGAATTGTTAAAAATATTTTTTTGTAGTTTATATTCATATCGTTGATTACATTTTATTGCACATCTTTCAAAGTCAAAGCATTACTTCACATTGCATAACTAATAACTAGATGTTGATAGATGAAAAAATTTCAATTACAATATAGTTTTTACAAAGTCAACCTAAGTAGTTATGAAATTACTTCACATTGCATAACTAATAAGTAGAAGCAGCTGCCAATTGCATTTTCTTATCATAGCATTCTATGAGGCCAGATTTCTTTGATGTATTTTATCAAATAGTTCACTGCCTTTTCTATGTTACCACATTTTTCATACATGTCTACCAAAGTATTTTTTCAAACAGTTTACTGCCTTGTTTCTATGGCTAAAAGCATAAAAAAAGTGCTTTCGAACAAGCTATGGATGCTCGGAAAAAAACTATCAAAAGCATAATAGCAAGCAATACTATAGACAAGGCAATGAACTGCTTGAAAAAAATTCCTAAAAGAAATGTGGTCTCATGGTGATGGAATGCTAAGACATGCAAATTACTATGGATTTTCATGTCATTCCATCACCATGAGACCATGTTTCATTGAGGCATTTTTGCAAAAAATTCATTGCCTTGTCTATGCTACCATATTTTTCGTACATGTTTACCAAAGCATTTTATCAAACAGTTCAATACCTTGCTGCTATGGCTAAAATCCTAAAATAGATGCTTGTAAACAACCTATGGGTGCTTGGAAAAAATCTATCAAAGCATAATAAGAAGCAATAGCATAGACAAGTGATGCAGAGACAGGAGACCCAAACCCACTCAAAGTGTCAACTTGCCTTCAAGATGCATCTAACAAGATTAAAAGGATCTATTAGACCAATCCAAACAACTCCCAAAGTTTGAAATCAATCAGAGGTAGGATTTCCCAATTTCACCCTTGCAAACCTAGTAGCAGCGCAAACCCGTTTTTAGGCACTTAACTCCAAAACTTCCCAAAACACTTGACAAACAAAAGGATGATTCAGACACCCATTACAGAGTTACAAAGCATATATTATCCCCCAATATGACTCCTTTGGAACAAATTTGAGAAAACTAACTTGCTCACCGTTTTAGGCCTGCAAATAGGTCAATTTTACAAAGGACCCCCCTCTTAAAATTGTGCAAACATTCTGAGACTTTAGGGAAGAAATTGGCAGTTTATCAAACCCAAAAATCCCCCATTAGATTTCATTTATATGGCCACCTCCACACCAAACCCAAAAACCCTTGTTTTGTGCACTTTTGATGAGGGTTTATTGAAAAGACACTTTCAAGCCCTTCCCAAACTTGCCACCTAGTCAAAAACCCTTTAATTCACCCCCACAAGCTTAAAATTTCATAAGATAACTTTTCCTAACAACCCATCATCAAATTTAGGTCTGTACCCATTAAATTCATGCATTTTCCAATGGAAACAACCCTAGGGACTCACCCAAATCAAGAAATACGCATTCCCTACACACAAAAAAGATGATATATGTTTTATTCACCTATATAAGCCTATCTACCAAGTTATAGGACAATACAATGGGTGGAATGCTTAGAAACCCATTTTGTTCCCTTTCAAAACCCCCAAAATAGGGTAAATGAGCAGTCCCAAAAAAATAAAGATTTCTCCCTCAATTTTCACAATTAAGACCTAAAATCTGAAGCATTAGAGAGCCAACACACATACCTACAACATCTAAGAATTTTTAGAGAAAAGGCAGGCTATACGGGTCTATACCAAGCCTTCAAAGTTTAGAAAAATAGGAAAAAAGCTGTTGAGAACGTTGTATTTCATGCAAACAAAATGTGTACAATCTTCAAACTTCCTTCAACAACCCTGCACGAGCCATTTTTGAGGCTTTTATAATGATTACATTCAAATCCAACTTCTCCCAATGTCTATTACTACAAAGTAACAACATTTCAAAGGAGGTAGCCATTGGTTTTCAAATTTTTTGCATTTATGCAACTTACAAATTTGACATTTTCCTCCCTCTGACTCTTTATTATTTCCTAATCCCCTAGACCCTCTTAAATGACTTCCTATTCTACTTACCTTGACAACATTTGACCATCTTGACAAAGTTTAACATGATTACAAGTTATGGCCAAATTATCAAATGAAAACTCCAAATCATTTTGGAAACATGAGAATGGTCTAAGTAGACCTTATTGAAACAAAAAAGAACTCAAACTCTCCTATCTTAACCACAATTCCATCCATGACCATTCAATACCATATCAGGAGGCTTGGTGCTCCTGCACCAACAAGGCAGTGATCTGTTCAAAAAAATGTCTCAAAGAAATGTGGTCTCAATGTGCTTGTCATGGAATTCCATCACCAAGAGAACACATTTCTTTGAGGATTTTTTTTCAAATAGTTCACTGCCTTGTCTATGCTACCACATTTTTCATACATGTCTACCAAATAATTTTATCAATCAATTCACTGCCTTGCTGCTATGGCTAAAAGTCTAAAATAGGTGCTTTCGAACAAGCTAAATGGATGCTTGAAAAAAATTCATCAAAGCATAATAGTAAGCAATAGCATAGACAAGGTAGTGAACTATTTGAAAAAATGCCTCAAAGAAATGTGGTCTCATGGTGATGGAATGCCATGATAAGAAAATTCCTTGGATTGTCATGGCATTCCATCACCATGAGACCACATTTCTTTGAGGCACTTTTTCAAATAGTTTACTACCTTGTCTATGCTACCACATTTTTCATACATGTCTACCAAAGCATTTTATCAAACAGTTCATTGTCTTCCTACTATGGCTAAGAGCCTACAACAAGTGCTTTCGAACAAGCGACGGATGCCCTGAAAAAATCTATCAAAGCATAATAGTAAGCGAAAGCCTAAACAAGGTAGTGAACTGGTAGTATGCGATGGATGCTCCCATGTTTTACAAATGACGGGTGAGCTCAATTTATAGCCTCCTCGAATACAATTCAATGGACAATATTGATTTCGAATCAACAACCAAGATTACAAAATAAAACCATAATTAGGGTTTTTCACAACTAACTACCTCTCGACCAATGAGAAAATTACATTTGAGGACACTTGTCCTTCTACTAAATATAAACCAACATTAAAAAGTTGTTGCATTATGAAGTGTCAGGATCATTGAACCTAGACATGCTAGCTTGGAACAATTTGATTGGTTGGAAGATGACGAGGCACCATCTCAGCGTGTTGGATGTCCCCTTTCATCTTGGCCTAAGGTGGACTTCAAGATATGTTTTCCATCTCCTATTTTCAGCTTGGGGTGGACTTTAAGTTGTCTTTTCCATGTATGCTTTGAGCTGGGCCAACTTTACGTTGTCTTTTCCATGTATGCTTTGAGTTGGGCGGACTTTACCTTTGTCTTGGACAAGCATTATTCAAGCCAAGGATGGACTTGACAGCAGTTTGGACATAGCTTTTCTTTCCCAAGCGGACTTTGCATCATCTTGGACATTTTACTTGACCATGGGCATGGCGGACTTTGCTTGTGCCTTGCCAAGATTGGGCAGACTTACTCTTGACTTAGACATGCTTGTTTTCCTTCCAAGTGAAAACCAAGAGAGGTTATTGTAGAGGGGCACAACATAATCCCATAGGCTCAGACACAAATTTTCTAAGCATCACAGTGTCTGAGTAACGTCATGCTGAAGTTTGTAACCATTTTGCACTTCAGACTCTTAAGGGATTCAGTTGGTTGAACATAGCTTGGAGCAATTCAGCATGTTTGGGTGTGAAATAGGACTATGTGTAGCATAAACGTACCCACTCGGATGCGTTGGAACAACTAGTTTGGTCACATGAGTTGCATAACGAAAGTTGCACCACTTTGCAACTTTGCACTACTTGCATTTGACAACTTTTTCCCCAAGAGAAATCTCGCCACCACAGGAAAACGCCTCTGAGATAGTGAAAAATGAGAGAGGTTACTGTAGGGGGGTACAACAAGATCACATAGGCTTGGATGATAATTTTCTAAGCATCATGGTGTCTGAGTAATGTCATGTTGAAGTTTGCAGCCTTTTTGCACTTCAGACTCTTAAGGGATTCAACCGGTTGAACGTAGCTTGGAGTGATTTGGCACGTTTGGGTGTGAAAGAGGACCATGCCTAGCATAAAAATACCCACTTGGATGCGTTGGAATAGTTATTTTGGTCACACAAGTTGCAGAACGAAAGTTGCACCACTTTCCAACTTTGCACTACTTGCATTTGACAACTTTTTCCCCAAGCAAAATCTCGCTGCCACAGTAAAACACCTCCGAGATAGCAAAAACCAAGAGAGGTTATTGTAGAGGGGCACAACACAATCCCATAGGCTTAGATAAGAAGTTTCTAAGCATCATGGTGTTTGAGTAACATCATGTTGAAGTTTGTAGCCATTTTTCACTTTAGACTCTGAAGGGATTTAGCTGGTTGAACATAGCTCGAAGCGATTCGGCACGTTTGGGTATGAAATAAGACCATGCCTAGCACAAACGTATCCACTTAGATGTGTTGGAATAGTTAGTTTGGTCACATGAGTTTCATAATGAAAGTTGCACCACTTTGCAACTTTGCACTACTTACATTTGACAACTTTTTCCCCAAGCGAAATCTCGCTGCCATAGGAAAACACCTCTAAGATAGTGAAAACTAATAAAATTTATTGTAGAGGGGCACAACATGATCCCATAGGCTTAGACAAGAAGTTTCTAAGTGTCACAGTGTCCGAGTAACGTCATGCTAAAGTTTACATTCATTTTGCACTTCAGACTCTTAAGGGATTTAGTCAATTGAACATAGCTCGAAGCGATTCAACGAATTTGGGTGTGAAATAGGACCATGCCTAGCATAAATGTACCCACTCAGATGCATTGGAATAGTTAGTTTGGTCATACAAGTTGCAAAACAAAAGTTGCACCACTTTGCAACTTTGCACTACTTTCGTCTGACAACTTTTTCCCCAAGCAAAATCTTGCCGCCACAGGAAAATGCATCCAAGATAGAAAAAAATGAGAGAGGTTATTGTAGAGGGGCACAACACGATCCCATAGGCTCAGATGATAAGTTTCTAAGCATCATGGTGTCTGATTAATGTCATGTTGAAGTTTGCAGCCATTTTGCACTTCAGACTCTTAAGGGATTTAGCTGGTTGAATGTAGCTCAGAGTGATTCGACGCATTTGGGTATGAAAGAGTACCATACCTAAACATGACTAAACAACTTCCAACTGATTTCCCCATGAACTACAACATGATGACTAGATTGAACTTCCGCCATTTGACAATAAGTTGCAATTTTGACAACTTTTACACAATTTTGTAATTTTTGCAATATTTTGCAACTTAGACCTTCCAACCACCTAAAGACCTATAAAAGGACTCCTTACATCATAAAATTTTCTAAATGACCTTATTGTTTGAACAAAAAGACTCAAATACCCCTAAACAACCAAAAGACCTCAATTGTCAACATTTGCATAAAATGTTCTTGTTGCCCTTGCACCAGTTAGTGCTTAGGGTGTCTTAATGTTTTTGGTCATGAATAAGGTCCTTTGTGATGCAATGAAAGGTAGGTCCACAACTATCCAAACTCAATCACATGTACTTACTTTGGAATGATACCATCAAACTGACCTTGACCGCTCGAAAAGGGGCTCCAATTAGCCCACTTTAATAAAGGAACTCTCCTTCAATCTTGCTACCCACTCAAAATACCATTGGGTAGTCCTCAAACTGCCTCCAAAACCACAAATTATTCAACCAATGAGTCAAAACTCACTTGCTAAGACCCTCTTTCATGAAACCCTCATTTTTCACCAAATAAGCAAGTGTTTATTGAAAAACCCATCTCCAAACCTCATTCAACCTTAAAATATTTTCAAACACTCTTATTTCACCCTGCACAAACTTAATTCAACTTCAAATTATGCTTCCCCCAAATTTCTCACACATTTCCTTCTTAAAACCTCTCAATTTCACTTATTTTCACTCTTTGTTCAACTAGGGTTTCAAGCCCAAACATCCAAATGACCTACCATGCCTTTGCAGACCTTCTATCACATCAAAATCCACCTGATAACACTAAAACAACTAGGTTCTAACCTTTTTCCAAACTATTGCTTTAATCTGCTACTTCAAGTTATGCCTCCTAGGCCTAAATTCATGCTTTTTCCATAGGGGCAGCGTGGAAATTTCCACCAAATATCTTTTCCACCCATTGTATTATACTGTAACTCAGTGGAATGGCATAATTAGCTATCGAGGGAATTTTTCCATGCTTTCAGGAGCAGGGATGTCCATTTGGGGGTTTGGGCATGATGCCTAGTTGTCAAGAATGTGTGTTTTGAGTGAAATTTGGAGGTTAAGAGTAGGTAGTGATGGAAAACACTTGGGGTAGCACTTTGTAAGAGTTAATTAAGCAAGGGTAGACATATTTGAAAGTGTTGGAGGCATTGAAATAGTAAGGAGAGGTCTGGAGGTGAGGTTTTCAATAAACTCCATTTGAAACTTGTCAAAAGTGAGGGTTTTGAGTTTTGGAGTGTTGGTGAGTGTTTCATTGGAAGATGATTGTTGATTTAGTTCTTATCTACCCTGCTCATGACTGTTCAATGTTGTTTTGATTTAGTTGATTTAGTGTTTTGTGATACAATGACATTTGTGTATTTTAACTTTAAGTTAAAATGTTAAACTTTACCATTGTTCTTGTCTTTAAAGTTGTTTAAACTATATAATTTAACCATAATAGAACTAAGCAATATATGATATAATTTAACCATTATTCATTATTTTTTATTGTCAACTATATAATATAACCATGATTTTTTATGCTATTGTACATTGATATTTAACCATTGCTCAAGATTAAATTTTTGAACAGTTTAAACATGCACATGACGAACAAATTATTTCGATTCTCAGCTTCTATATATCAAATTATCCAATAATCAAGTGTATTTCCATATACAAAAATGGCATAAACACCAACTCAAACAAATTTTTACAAAGTGTGGCATATGCCATCTCGATATCTATTCATAATATACATGCCAAAATGTCTATCTCATCCTAAACTATTGGTCTAGATCATCAAAGTGGAGCCTCTTTGAAGCACTCTTTGGATTTGAAGGTAAATGCACAAGAAAAATTCAAACCACAATTGAGATTAGTTATATTATATAATTTAAAATCAAATAATTTGCCTCAAAATTAATATACATTGAATTATAATTGAACTCTAAAATTGAAATCTTGATTACCTCATATATATACGTCTCTTCAAACCGTCATAAGTCCTAGAATATGCCCCTCTCAAAGAACCAATCATACCAAATTTGGTAATGTCAATCTATATAGGTGAACACAAAAACATCAAATTGATACAATTTAGCATACAATTGTCGGTAATAGGAACATATATACCAAACACAAAATAAAATAAACACATACCTCTTTAGGCATCTCTATTTCTTTATCTCCTTCAGGTGTTTCGACACCTCCTCCCTGAGGTTTTTCAACACCTACTCCTTCAAGTGTTCCAACACCTACTCCTACAAGAGGAAAATAAGATAAACATATAAGTTAATATATAATTTTGTTAATGATAATTCAAATGACAATCAAGTATATAATGCATGAATTCAGGCCTAAAAGGCATGGGTTGAAGTAGCAGATTGAAGAATTTGTTTTGAAGAAGGCTAGAACCAGTTGGTTTTAGTGATATCTGGTGGGGTTTGATGTGTTTGAATGTTTCAAGGACTGAGGAGGTCATGTGTATGTTTGGGCATGAAGCCCTAGTTGAGAGAAGCACATTTTTTTAATGGAAATTTGAGGTTTTAGAGACTAAAAGTGGGTGAAGTTTGGGGGAAGCATAATATTAAGGATTATTAAGCATTTTCAGGCTTAAAAAAGGGTTTTTGAAGTGGTCATAAGGTCACAGGAGGCTTGGAGATGGGTTTTTTAATGTATTCTCCAAAATCCCACTGTACTGTAGGGGCAACTAGGCCAATTAGGCCTCTTTTCCAAAGAGACACCTTCCCAAACACCTGAAATCAAGTCAAACACCATGGAAAGTCATTAAATAGGTTACCAACCTTAAGATTTCATAATTTTCAAAGCTCCAACCGCTCACCAAGCTACCAATCCACTAAACCCTCACTCTCAAGCCACCAAACCTAGGTTTTCTAAGGAGCCTTATTGAAAATCACTCTACCCACAATTAACTCTCACATCCAACACCAAAAACATACCATATGATGTTTTTACATGCTCAAAAGACTCTCACAAATGACTTCCCCAAAGTATTTCATCCATTCACACTCTAAAACCACTCAAATTCACTCAAAATCACACATTTTCACACCCAAGGCTACATGCCATCACTCCAAAATGATATCCCCTACTCCAAGAATCATATTCTAACCTATTCCCCACCTAATGTACCCATTCCACTAAGCTACAGTATATACATTAGGTGGAATGAGCCATTAAATCACTTGATGACCTCAAAACTTGAAATTTAGACTTCCAGACCTGCCTACAGTAAAATCCGCCCTAAGAGCTCAAAAAAAGATGGATTTCAATGCCACAAAAACCAAAACATGTCTAACACATCCATCTACCCAAATAAAAACACTTTTATTCAATTCCCTTCAATACGGGCTCATGCAATTGACTGCTACAACACTAAAAAAGAGACACTATGCATTTCTTGCACTTCAAATTTTGAAAAATGACACTTTGCACTAATTTAGAAAATTTTCAACCAAAACATTCTAACTCACTAATAACCACTAAAAAATACTTATTACATCAATAAATAGTCTATATGACCTTATCCAATCCAAAACAAGACTTCATCACCCTAATGAAAACCACTGAAGCTTGGTGCCCTTGCACCAAATAGTGGTGTAGGAGCACCTACACCTTACTCATGAGAAATTTGATTCTTTGTAGGTTGATGGGTGATCATTAGGTTGGTAGGGGTGTCTTTAGTTTATTTTCTCTTAATAAGGTCTAAGAAGACCATGCTTGATGTAAATGGTAACTTTGGTATCTCATTGTTCCATATTGTAAATGATGTCAAACATGTTAACAAAATGTCAATGATGAAAAATGGGGTCTAGGTAGGTTAATGTTGCTTTTCATGAATAAGGTAATGTTTTGGGTCCAATAAGGTCTGAATATACCATCAAATTTTTTTTATATGTCTAGGAGGGTCAAATAGTAAAATAATGTAAAAGGAGTCAAAGTGTTGTTAACAAGAATATGTAAACAAGTGTACTTTTGCACTCCAACGGCCATAAAGGGATTCAAAATTCAGTTAGAGGCTGTTATGTCAGTTGTATTAGGTAAGGAAACCTTTAAAAAGGTGGTAACCATCATTGTAAAGGTTGGCTTGGAAATTTTGGGAAGAAAATCCAATTTAATTCTTACTGTTTTCAGGAATTTTCTAAGTTTTCCATCTTTTTCAGATCTGTATGGTAACGTGCAGTCATTAGATTGTACAAATTATCTATGGATTTTGTAGTGGCATAAATAAACAATGCTTTTCATCTAGTATGAAGGTTTAGAAGATAATTTTAAGCATCTTATAGTTGTTTTCCTGAGGACTGTCGAGTATACCTTGTTTTGGGGTTTTGTAGCTTTTATCATGTTTTGAAGGCCCATACATCGTTTGTGCTCACTGTGATTGGTGTATTGGGTCTCATGGATAATTTTAGGTGTTAGGGATAGTTTTTTATGTTGATACAACGAAATAAAGTAGATTGGGTTGTTGTCCATGTTGATTTTATGTGGGAAAATGCATGAAAGTGGAGGTTTTAGTCTATGGTTTGGAAAAATCTGAGTGGGAGGTAATTTATTTTGAATTATTAAGCATGTGTAGGGTTTCTTAAGAGTGTTTGAGTTGGTTTTGAGATCTGAGGAGGCGTGGAATGTAGGTTTTCAGTAAACCCTCTTGGTTTGGCTAAAAATCAAGGGTTTCATAGTTTGCTATGTTAGAAGAGTCAAATTTGGAAACTAATTGTGGATTTAGTGGGTTGAGGGAATGGGAAATGTTTCCCCAAAGTTTTATTTGTATGTGATAAGTCTAAAGGTGGGTTGCTTTGTAATTTAGGCCTAATTAGCCTAATTAGGACAGTGTAGGAGTGGGAGTTTCAGGAGTTTGGTCCAAAGGACTTGTGTCTAACCCTAAGATATGTTTTGTAACTCTATAATGGGTGCCTGAATCATCCATTGGTTTTTCAAGTGTTTTGGGAAGTGTTGGAGTTAAGGGCCTAAAACTAGGTTTGCACTGCTACTAGGGTTGCAAGGGTGAAAGTGGGAAATTCTACTTCTGGTTGTTTTCAAACTTTGGGATTTTTTTGGATTGGTCTAATAGGCCATTTTAATCTTTTTAGATGCCTCTTGAAGGTGAGTTGACACTTTGAGTGATTTTGGGCCTCCTAGGTCTGCATCAAATAGAGAGCAACATATAACCATCATTTTGCATATCTACATTAATGCAATTTTGCAAACCCTTATACAATCAAACTTAAACGCTTGAAATAAAGCAATGATCAATAACATGACTTTACAAATTCAATGTGCATACTTACCAATCAATCCAGGGAACCATTCAGGTCTGCTCTACTCTTTATCGTGTCAAGTATTGTCTCGTGGTCAGACTCACGCACTTTCCACAAGTTCTTGTTTGTAGGTTTTCCCTTATATTTGATCAAATGAATGTTGGTGGCGACAACAAGGTTTCAGTAGTGAAGAATATTCCAATGCGTGTCGAAGTCCTCAAACAACAAAATTACAACATTCTTAACTGGGTACCTTCTAAGCCATCTTCCAGTAACAACCACCGAACTTGTAGGATATTCTATGTTTTCTCCATCTATAACTGGGACCTCCAATTTATTTTTGGCCTCAATACAATGACACAGGAAATAATCTATACCCTCTTGATTGTCTTCATCTGCAATCACTACATATATGTTCCCTGCATTGATATGTTCATCTTGTTAGATGTATTTAATGAACATCAAAATAAAACCTAGAAGTAAGATATATTACCTCGTTCTACAAGGTTCAATACATGATCAAAGTCAACGAATGATTGTATCTCTGTGATTTGTATAGCTGTCGGGAGCTGATAAGTGTCAAGTGGGGTTAGAATTCTTACAGACCATTCGTCAACCCACTCTGTTGACTCACATTCATTCCATGCTCAAAGTGTACATGAAGAAAAAAAACATGCCATCTTCCGCGTATGGATAGTCCATGTACCTACATTGGAGCTTCTAAAAGAGTGTAGCTCGCTTGATCCTATTAGTGTACAACAATCCTCATATTTTTCAATGTTAGTATCATCTACTAAATGAAAAAATCTATGAACTAAAGAATTACCTTGGCTACCTAGACCCATTGCATGATTGCACCACTCGACAATTGATCTTGCATCTGTCAACTTTACACTATCTTTGTACTTTAACTCTTCTCATGCAAGGGCTCTTTTGATACATGCACCTGCTCCATCATGCTCCCCCTTTCCATGCCTGACCTCTAAGAAGTTCCACATATGTTGAACACCATTGATCCTATGCATCCTACTCAACCAGTAAAACATTCAGGCGTTCTTGAATTGTGATGTACAATTATCTAACCATATGATATGTTGACCGAATGATATGCCCCTGCTAGCCAAATTAGCATAGAACATCTAAAATCAACCTTGCACAAACTTGGTAGAATGTGTGCGATCATTACTAATGTAAAAGTGATGCTCCCTCACTACTTTCCTATTATCCTTTGTACTATCATTTGCATGAATGAATGCTATATGCACAAATATAGCAACCTATGTGGAGCTGTAGTACTTTCATTGCACCTTGTTCTGTGGCTGTAGTGTTTAGTTCTCCACAAAGTTGACAACTAAAATGATGCTATGAAGTGGAAACGTGTCCTTCCATAACTTGAATTGTGAGTCCAACCATTGAGCTCTATGTGTATGCCTTGCATACTCATAGACCACTTGATCACAGAAAATTCCCATAAACTGATATACTAGAATCTTATCACTAACCAATTCACACTTCTTTGCTTCTTTCCCATCTTTTAGACTGTAGGCCATTGTCTTGTATTTTTCAAATTCGACAATTTTTTCTCCAATTGTGTGTGTATTAGCCGTGTGTTGGAAAATTGGAAAATTTTGCATGCCACCACAATGATTACATGTTCCATCCAAACATGACTTGTAAAAAAACTGACCATCCTCTCTTTCATATAAAATGGAAGATAAGAATTCCCTTGAGGATTTGGGTGGAGGCCTTATGTTACATTCCTGCAAAACATTGTCAGTATGCATATCTACACATATACGTCAATAAACATCACAATGGTTAGAAAACTCAATATGTACTCTACAAAAACAAGTAGTGCGTGTGTGATTTATTTTGACATAAAAAGGATTTAGCATTTCAAAATACCTTTGACATATTTTAATTTCAGGAAACTTTTGTACAAAATCAACAAAAAATTTGGTTTGAGTGGTATTCAAATAATGCTTTGGATGTGGCTCATAGATTTTACTACCAATTCCCCTTCTTACAACATCTCTTTGATTAGGAGAGGTCCTTGTGTTATCCTTCCAATAATCTACTATGAAAGATCTCAAGCCTTGAGCAATTCTTTTATCTTTTCATGGCACTCTACCCAAGAATGCCCATAACTCATTGCTATTTGGTTCCTCCAATCTTTCACGCCTTTCTTTGGCTCTCATTAGATATGATCTACTTATTTTCAAAGACTTACTTGTCTTTGTAAGGTTCACCTTGTTCCTTGTTTGACTGCTTAATAGTGTTGTTGTCATCACACGTCTTGTGGCACAACTATCCTTCATGCGTGAGGTAGAACCCCCGCTCTCATATGCACTCATCAAGTTCTTTACAATGGAATTTTCACTTGAGTCATTCAAAACTATCAGCCCAAGAGCCTTCATGGTGGGCCTAAATTTGAGTTGCCTCATCATTTCAACAAATAGTTGGCATCTTCCACCCTCACTTAGCTTCTAAAAAAAAAAACTCCATATCCTCTATGCAGCTCTTTGACATGTATGTTTTGACATCTTATCAGGCATCCATTTCAAAACATTGGAATCAATATCAATAAAAATCTAGGTTTTCTATGAAAAACTCTAGGAGGATTTCTCAAATGTAAATTTGTGTCAACATTAGGAATGTCAACAACATCGGGGATAGATTGTGTACCTTCAATCGGAGGTGCAATTGATGACATACCTTGAGATTGACATGTAAACAATGTTGTACCTCCAACTTGAGATGTCGTTTGTGGAGTGACTTCAAATAGAGGTGTGTTTTTTGATGTACTTTCAAAATGAAATGTTGTTGATGGTGTGTCTTCAACTGTAGATGTGATTTCTGATGTACTTGGAAGACCACATGTTGTTGTTGGTGTGTCTTCAACTGGAGATGTACATTGAACTTCACCTATGGTTGATGATGTGCCTCCAACTTGGGGATCCATTTGTGTCCTTCCACAAACTTTTTCCATTCGTGCCCTTTGTTTTTCCAATTGTACATCTCTCTTAGATTGCATGGAAATTTCTGGTTGTATGGGCTGCAATTCTTTTGCTTCATGAGCTGCAATTTTTGATTCTCTTCTCCTTGCATTTTTTACTGCACATTCTTCTGATGTTAGAGGCTTTGGTTGTTTCCTCAGCATGACATTGAATGCTGCATATTCACAATCACACATAGAACAAAAGTAAGTAATGCATTTTATGAAACATATTGATAATGTTGATTACATTGCATTTTATTGAACACACCAAAGCATTTTATGAAAGAAGGCAGCGAGCTGTTTGGAATTATCAAACATGTCTATATGCTACAACATTTTTCATACATAAATCTACCAAGGAAGAATGGTAAATGGTATGAATGAATGGAAACTTGCATTAAACCAACTATGTCTTGAGTCACTTGAAATTATCTAAGCACATGATGAAGGTGAATTCTTTATGGCACAAAAAAATTAATAGAAACTTGCACATTAACATTGATGAAAGCTCTTAGGTTTTCCAAATTAGTTGAAAATAAAATTTTTCCCACAACCATCAGTAATAATGAATTTAATTTTCAATTCTATGTGTAACAATGAAGATTAATAAAATCATCAAATGAATGGTCTATAAATTGTCAAAACAAAACAAAAAAACTTGTGTTAAGTTGAATTCATTTATCTAAGCATGCTGGAAATGGACTACTATAAGCAATGCAAATAGAATTCATAAGAAAATTTGTGTTAAGTTGATGTCGTTTATATAAGTTTAAACATGAATTGATCTAAATTATGTCATGGTTTTCATTTTTTTCTTCAAAGTCATAAAAATTAAACTTTTTTATGCAACTCTCATCTAATTCAATGTTGAATTCTATGTCCAATTGTTATGATTAATAAAATCATTAAAGGAATTTAGATTATTGTCAAAAATAAACAAACATACTAAATATAAACATTTCAATATTACCAAAAATGAATATATTACCTGAGATAATGTAAAATGATGTAGAAACTTCAAAATGTCTTCATCTACGTTGTCTACATGCAAATTGGTGACAAAAAGGTGATGGATCAAGCATAGATTGGTACAATAGGGATTCAACTACATAAAAAAGGTGTTTCTCTATTGAATTAAGCATTGAACCAGACAAAAGCAGAAGCATGTGGGCCATAATCATGGGGTGAACCCCTATTTTACCGTTTCAAGGTAAAAAAACATTTGATTTGGCAACGCCAAATTTGGCGCTTGCCAAATGTGGTGCTTTGAAATGCTTTCACAATATCAATAAGGAAGGGAGTGAGACTTGAGATAGAGGGAGAGGAGATATGAGTGAGAGAGATTATTCCTAGTAGCGTGGTAGGGACTAAGACCTGAGAGCGATAGAGACTTGAGAGGGATAGAAATTTATCCAGTTAGGGTGGGGGGAAAGACCTCACAATGGGAGAGGGGTTGGAGTGAAATATATTTTTCTACCCTCTACCCTTAAACTAAACCCTTAAACCCTAAAACCCTCAACCCTAAAACCCTCAACTCTCTCTCTCTCAACCCTCAACCCTCTACCCTA